>CM076571.1:705633684-706137386 GCA_034641835.2 Pinus albicaulis | reverse complement strand
CCTTTCAAAAATTGTGCAATCTTGGAAGACATGCCAACCTTGAGGAACTAAATTGCATAGTTCTAAGAGGCAAACCATCCTCGAGCTCAGAAACTTTGAAATCCTGAGAGGCAGGCCTGCCTTGACCTCAGAAATTGCGTAAAATATTTCCTTCCCTCATAAACTACATAATGCACTGAGCCAAGGATATTCCTAGAACCTTGTGATTAGGAATTATGCAATCCTTCTTGGAAATGTGAGAATCCAGTTTCTCAAAAAAGAAAAAAAATAAAAATAAATAAAAAAGTAGAAAAAAAAACTCCTAGACAATAGGGACTGTGTGTATAGGTAAATTTAGGCATCATTTCCAATGACCTGGTTCACTGGGCATCATCTCCAGGACAAATTATTAAGGGTCTATCATCCCCTATCATTTCAAGTTGTTACATGCCCTAAGACAAGAACAAGACAAATCAAGCATGACTTTCATGAAGCAAAGGTTTCCAAGGTTTTAAATTTATTATATAGCATATGAGAGCTCACCAACACTACCTCTAAGGGGACTAAGTGTGTTCCATATGTAGGTAGCCCCATGCAAGGCTGCTCTGCAAAGATCTTCCCGACATCTATGGGGGCATTGGTCACATTGGGAGCGAAATTCTCATTGTTCCGGAATCTCCACTTGGCCAGTGCCTTCCAGAAGAGTTCACATGTGTCAAGCTTCAAATCCAAGTGTCCATTTGACATCTACAAGATTGGGAACATGTCTTGCCTATTATTGGAAAGTCATTGATTGTAAAAAAACCTTCATATCCTCTATAAATTGAGCACAGATCTGAGTGTTTGAGGGGGGAGAATTTGAGTAGAGAAATGTTTGTGTATTTTCAATTGAGAGTTAGATTTGTGTAACAGCTACTACAGATATTTATACTATTATGAGTCTAGGAATTTTGTTGGAATGGTCACTTCAAATCAGTCACTAGGTTGTAACCTCTCCTTCTATCATCAATAAAGAATACAACTTATTTTTCCCTATATGCATCTGTATTGGCTTTGATTTTCCATATTGTAAGATCCTAGTTGATTTATATGGTTTATGCTTTACTGATTTATCTAAATAACTTGAATAGACATCTATATTATTGCTATATTCTACTATTTTAGTGTTCTTTCTTGCAGGAAGCATTTTTCCCAAAACCACTTGAATTTGAAGCTACAACGGAAGCGAAAAAAGGAGCCATTTAGAAGTGCTTGGATTACAAGTAAGCTTCTAATCCTTTCTATGTGTCTGCTCTGAGTTAGGAAAAGTAGTCATATAGTCTTTAACTTGTTGTTTTAGATTATCACCTATCTAGGGAAGTGTGTTTTATCCCTAATTCACAATTCTGTCCAACAAATTGGCGACTCCACTGGGGAGAATTTCTCTTAGTTCTAGGTGTTTTAGCCTCTGATTTTCTTTTTTTATCCACCTAGTAGTTGGTATTCACAAAGATCAAACTTTTTGAAGTATTAATTTGCAAAAGAAGTGTGTTAAACAGTGGCTTTTTTCTTTATACACTGCGCCCAACGCACTCTTGGATAGGACACAATGCTTTGCAGAGCACTGTCTCCCTTTCAGGCCTGCGTTGCAGAGCACTGTCTCCCTTTAGAGACTGCGTTGACTCCTGAAACCATCCAGATTCCCTTGAATTTGTCTTTGAAAATTTATTTAGTTTGTTTGCTGCTGTGTTTTGAAGAATTTGAACCTCATATTGACCAGTGAATATATATATTTCTTCCTCCTTTGAAAGAAAATGTGTTCAATGTTTGTTTAAAGCATTTTTATTTATCATTGCCAAGTTTATTTCAAAGTATTTTTATTGTTGCATTAGATCCATTTGCTTTTGAAAAATGAAATTGTCGTAAAATCTTCATTTCCTAATAGGAAATTTTTTTGTTTCATTCCTCCCCCTCGCCCTCACTGCATAGCCCCACTCTCTAATAGACATACTCCCTGTTCACTCCCCCATACCCCCTCACATCTCCCTTGACTCCCACCTATGCACACCCCTCCCCGCCTGCGCATACCTCCACATCAATCACAACAGTCCCCGCCCCTTATCACTCCCACCTCCCCACCTACGCACACCCCTCACCGCCTGCACACACCTCACCTCATGACTCCCTCCACCCCATTCCACGTCCCTCCTCCCTGCTACAACTTCTGCCCTTTCTGACTGTCGCTACTCCCGTCGCCTCTCGACAGCATTACGCCCTCCCCTATCTACCACCCGCCCCCTCACACTTCAACTTACGAACCCGTTGCCTACCCAACTATAACGTACTCCCTCGGCCTATATGCATCGTTCCCTCAGCCTTTGGCTACAACCCGCCCATGGCCCTCCCATTACAGCGCTATCTGCTTTATTTAATACTGCCTCTTACAATGCTATCTGTCCTATTTAATACCGCTCCCTCCCACCATATACTGCCCCCCCACTATATTTAATACCACTACACCCCCATTGTTTATAATACCATTCACATTCATAATACCGCTCCCCCTCCACATTTTCAATACAGTTATCCATATATATTTTCTTTCTTCAAACACAAATATATATATATATATATATATATATATATATATATATATATATATTGGTGCAGAATTCAGTATTTTTAGCAAAGTGTTTTTTTCCCCTTCAATTGAGTATATTTCCAAAATTGAATATTTTCTAGCAAAATTTTTTCCCCTCAAAAGAATTTTTTCCAGCAAAGTAATTATTTTTTCCCTTCAAAAGAATGCATTCTCTCATATCTATTGTAGGGGTGGTTCTCTCCGACAAAGAGAAATATCTTGAATGTTCTCAGAAAATCAATCACACTCTCATTTTTAATGAGTTGTGGAAAGGAATCTGTGAAGGACAAGAAGGAAATCCACCAGCAAAGCCCACTTTAGACAAGGAGCTCGCCATTTGGAAAAACAAGAACTGCAAGGCCTATGCCTTGATTACAACGTCTGTAAATGAAGAGGTGAGTCGCCATATTTCATCATTTTCAAATGCCTATGAAGCCTTGAGCAAGCTAAAAGAACTCTATGACTCACATTCAGAACTAGAAATTGTTCAATTGATGATTAAGTTGTTCAGTCTTGAAATGAAGAATGATGATCCCCTTGCTTTAGCTTCAGAAGTTAGATATATCATGCATGATATTGATAGCACTGGTGTAAAAATTAACATACCTCTCATAGCATATGTTAAGGCATTATATCCGACTTACTCACATTATCTTGAGTAATTGCAAGCAAGTGGAAACCTTGAGCATATTACCTTTGATACCCTTGAGAAAAAGTTTGCAGAAAGAGAGAAAGATTTCGGGAAGATGACAATCCCTTCGTCTTCTGAAGAGGCTGCATACTTGGCACATAAAGAAAAGATTCATGCTCCAGATTCTTCGAGAGGAAGAGGTGGCAGAAGAGGAAGAGGAAGAAGAAACTTCAGAGAAAGGGGGGGCAGACAATCTGACAAATCCGATCTTCATTGCACACGTTGCAATAAAGATGGACATGATGCATCCAAATGCAGGACACCTTGGGATAAAATTGAGCAGCAAAGAAATCAAGACAAAGGTAAAACTAACGAAAAAGACAAAGGTAAAGCACCTGAATCCGCTCATTATGTTTTAGCACATTGTAAAAATGGAGTAACTAAAGACTTGTTTGATGTTTCATTTACTTCATGGAGAGATGATTGGTTGCTAGATTCAGGAGAAACATGTCACATGACATTTAGAAAAGATTTTTTTAAATAATTTACTGACAAAGTTGATGGAAAAGTATATTTCGCAGATAAATCCAAACTCAAGCCATCAGGGCTTGGCACAGTCAGGCTTAAACTGCCTGGTCTTCCAGATCATATTCTACATGAGGTTCTATACCTCCTTGAGTTGAGGAGAAAATTGTTGTCCCTGGTCCAAATCCACCAGCAAGGACACTCCATTCACTTGTTTTATGGCAAGGCAGAGGTAAAAAAAGCATCATATCACTCACTTGTCATGCAGGGAATAGAAGAAGGAAGACTCTTGAAGCTGAAAGGTTCATCTGCTCATGCTCAAAACTTTGCATTCAGTTCACATCATGATGAAGGTACATTCCCATAAAGTCTTTTATGGCATGCTATATTTGGACACTTAAACTATGAAATCCTTTGTTTGTTGAAGAAAAATGGTGTTAATGGACTGCCTACAATTCCTAGGAAACCTAAGGAATGTGACGCTTGTATTCTAGGAAAGCATAGCAAACAACCATTTCATGATTCACACTCTAGAGCACATAGAAAAATTGAGCTTTTTCATTCAGATTTATGTGGCCCTATGCCTATTGCTTCTGCAAATGGAAATAAATACATGATGACATTTATTGATGACTACACTAGAATGTGTTGGATTTACTTATTGAAGAACAAGTCCGATGCTTTTCAAACATTCAAGAATTTTCATGCATGGATTTAAAATGATGCACAAACTCATATTGGCTCTCTACGTACTGATAATGGAAAAGAATAAAATTCGAACGAATTTGAAAATTATCTTCGTCAACATGGGTTCAAACATCAAACAACTGTGCCATATAATCCCCAACAGAATGGTGTAGCTGAAAGAATGAATAGAACTATTTGAAATATGGTTCACTCCATGTTATTTTTCAAGAATGTAAAATTGATGTTTTGGGCTGATGCAGTTCTATGTTTTGTTTACATAAAGAATAGGTGTCCTTCAAGTTCAATTAGAAACAAAAATCCTTTTGAAATGTGGCATGGCCACATTCCTTTGGTAAAGCATTTCACGGTCTTTGGGTCCACCTGTTATGCCTTGATACCGAAGGGTCAAAGGAATAAACTTGGTGCTAGAAGTTGAAAATGTATCTTCTTGGGGTACTCCAATACCTCCAAAGGATATCGTCTCTATGATGAAGCCAATAAGAAGTTTGTAATAGAAAGAGATGTCATATTCCTTGAATCTTCCAAGAGCGACAAGGTTGTTGAGCGGCAACTTGATCGCCTGGATAGATTCACACATGCAAAGTCTTTCCAAGAATTTGATAATCAGATTCGACATCTTGAAGGGGGGATTCCGATATTGAATCAAACTGTGGAATCATGTCCTGAAGCACTCTCTCCCCCACATGAAGAAACAACCACGGATGACACATTGAATGATGTGATTGTCAAAATTGGGAGATTGAATCTTGAATCAATCCCAACTCAGTCAAATGAGCAGCCTAGGCCATCTCAGAAAGGTCCTCCCAAATGGCTGACAAAGACACTGGAGAATGTTCATCCCGATGAGGTTGGAAAAACAGGAACAAGAAGTTCCACTAAACAAAACGAAGGTGATGTAGATAATTTTGATTCTTCTGTTGATATGGATATTTCTTATAACTGTGAATTGAGTTTGTCTACAGATCATGAAACAACTTCCTTCAAAGAAGCCGCTTCTCATGAAGAATGGAAAGAAGTGATGCAAAAGGAGTATGATGCCTTGATAAAGAATGGAACTTGGAAGCTGGTTGATCCACCTTTAGGAACAAAACCAATTGCATGTAAGTGGGTCTACAAGAAAAAGTATAAAGGAGATGGCTCACTTGACAAGCACAAGGCCAGGCTTGTGGAAAAAGGTTTTGCACAAAAATAAGGAATCGATTATGAAGAAAATTTTTCCCCCACAACAAAATGGACCACCATCCGGACTCTCTTTGCCCTAGCAGCTCAGAATGGATGGAAATTCCATCAGATGGATGTAAAAACCGCCTTTTTGAATGGAGATCTAAAGGAGAATGTTTTTATGTCCCAACCAGAAGGATTTTTTGTAAAGGGCCAAGAACACAAAGTTTGCAAGCTTATAAAATACTTGTATGGCCTCAAGCAAGCACCACGAGCCTCGTATGAGAAATTAACTGAGCATCTTCTGAAACTTGACTTCAAACATTTTGATCTTGATGATGCAACTTTCTTTGTTAATAAAGTTGGAAAAACAATTGTATATCTTGTGGTGTATGTAGATGATCTTTTGATAACAGGGAACAATGAGAGCTATATTGCATCCATGAAGAAAGAATTGAAGAAAGGTTTTGAAATGACTGATTTGGGTCATGTTCATTACTATCTGGGTATTGAAGTAATTCAACATCCTAAATTTATATTTCTTTCTCAAAAGAAGTACATTAGAGGTCTTTTGAACAAGTTTGGCATGGATGAATGCAATCCACTAACCACTCCAATGGAACAAAACATGAAGCTCACATCTATTGAAGGGAAGGAATTTGAGGATGCAACTAAGTATAGATAGCTTATAGGAATTCTTATCTACCTGACCACCACCAGACCCGACATTTCATTTGTTGTTGGAATCCTCTCAAGGTTTATGCAAAAGCCTTGTGAATGACATTGGTCTGCTGCAAAAAGAGTGTTAAGGTACTTGAAGGGGACTCAAGTATACACAGGTAGGCGACTTCAGCTTGATAGGATACTCTGATTTAGACTTTGATGGGGAAAAATAAACAGGGGTGTCTACTACAGGTTACACCATGAGTCTTGGATCAGGAGCTGTCTCATGGAGATCACGCAAACAGTCAGTTCTAGCAGATTCCACGACCAAGGCAGAATATGTGGCAGCAGCTGAAGCAAAAAAGGAAATTGTGTGGCTCAAAAAAATCCTAGAATATTTTCAGATGAAACAAAAGAATTCAACACCACTCATGATTGACAACACCTCTGCAATAAAGTTGGCCAAGAACCCAAAGTTCCATGATCGAACAAAGCACATCAATACAAAATACCATCTAATTCGACATCATGTTCAGGCCAAAACCATCCATCTACATCATTGTTCCACAAATGAGAAAATTGCTGATATCTTCACCAAAGCACTTGGAAGAGAAAAGTTTGAAAAGTTCAGATCGATGCTTGGGCTCACCAACATCCCTTCGGATTAAAGGGGGGAATGTTGACACCTAATCCTAAGGGTTGGGTGAGGATATTCAATTTTGTATATTAAATAATATTAGGAAATAAGGAAGGCCAAGAGTCATTGGGAGATGAATCCCAATAGCCTCACCTCCATGTATAAATACATGCACATTCTTCATCTAATACACATTATGATTTGCAGAGTTACCTCCTGGTTTGACAATAACATTAAAGGAACTTAAAATAAAAATCTGCATTTTCATGTAGTGGTTTGTGTTTTTGAAAAAAGGAACAATTAGGAAATATGCATTTAGTTTGTGTTTTCTAATTTGTTTGCTCACAAATTGTTTGTTATTTCCCTTTAGTAGCTAGGATTTTCATTGAAAAACTAAAAGTGAAAGATTTCTTATCATTCTTAGTTGCATTTTAGGAATTTTCCAATACATCATTGTGGTGAACCTTTGAAAGGAAAATTGTTAAGCAAGATCAACATAAAATTAATCTCAATTTACCTAACAAAGCATTGGAACCATAAAAATAACATTTAGAACATCTAGGCTAGAGACGTGTTTCGACGTCGTAAAACATAGTAGTTGTCGTTAACTTGTCTGCGATACATTCCGAGTGTGATACCTCACTCCACGTACGTAAGTATATCGTAGCTTTTCCATGTACTTTCAGTTATATCGGGTGGTGTTACAGTACGATAAGTATAAAGGGGTGCTCTCACTATGTTGTTTCGCATGAGACAGCGCTAATACGGACTTGGGCCTCCACGTATCTTTAGGTATATTTGGGAGGACAAATTTTAGGTGCTATCCATCCATAGTAAACTGAATTGGTCGCCTTGTAAATTGTGATACACTGAACACAACATTCGAGAGATTGCCTACCCATACTTCTTGGTTTGCCAAGAGGTATTCTGCAATTCACAGTTTCTTGGTAAACCCTTTTGCCTAGCATTACCCTTTTATTTTGTTTATTTTTTTTTGGTTAAAATAAATCAGTAATTGTGGAAGAACAAAATCCTTTCCCTCGTCATTCGTGTAGACTTGCGTTAAAACCACCTTTACCACCAGAAGTTACTTTTGGTAGGTGAAGGCGATCACGATCTTCCGAATCAAGTATAATTCGTACCTCTAGTGAAACATCATCTTTCAATAAACCAGAGTTATCTCAAGTTGTTTCTACACACCCCGATTCGTCTATTGTTGTCAAAACAGAGTCTTCACAACTACTCGTGGTCATGATCCATCCAATCAGTGAGACCATACCTCCTGGACCCAACGTTGTTCAACCACAAATTGTTCCAGATCATGTCTCTTCTTTGCCAGAACATCTAAATCCTGAAGTCGTACAACTGGAAGTTGTTCCTACCTTGGTCATCCCACAAATTTATGTAGCTATTGAATCTCCCATATCACACAGTCAACCACCTGAAATATACTTTGGGCCTAACGGTGAAATACTTCCCCCTGGTTTAATTGTGATTGAAGAAATCCCACAAGATGATACACCTTTAACTCCAACCCATTTTGGGGAGGACCTTTACCTGTACGAGTATTTTTCTCAATCGACACCCTCTGCTTTTATTTATCTTGTTCCTTTTCAAACTCTCGTCGATTCAAAAGGTTATACATTTGGTTAAGTAACCATGACTGAACCAACATCTTCGGTTGGGCCATCTGTTCCAATTATGTCAGCTCCCACCCTAGCTACCCCGTCGATGTTTAGAACTTCACCAGAGTCATATTTTCATGGTGGCCCTTTGGTCCCATCAGGTTACAAATCATTATCTGTAATTTTCTCTAGTGCATCTTCAAATCCATGGACTTTACCAATGTCATCATCTAGTATTTTAACTGGTAATCCTATCGTAAGTACTGAACGACTTGATTCATTATACACATCTTCAGGGCAATATCAAGCCAGTCCTTCTGGGTCAATTCCTTCAAGTACCATATCAACTGGACTCCTAGCATTTGGAGAGAAATATTTTCCATATTATTATCCTCCTCATGCTGGGGGGAAACCTTTGGTTACCCAATATGACAGTACTCCGTCACTTTTTGGTCAATCTAATGTTGAAATGAATGTTTTTCAATGGCAGCCCACTCTGCATATCCAACCACAAACGGTTGTACACTCATATCAACAAGTTCAACCTGTTACACCCACTTCATTACCACTTGTTAATACATCTTTACCCCTGTTACAAAATCAAAATTTTGTACATCAATCTTATCAAGCGGGTCACTCAACTCAATACCATCAAATGTTGGGTCCACAGACTCCAAATCCTTTGGTTAATTTACAACAACCTATATTCAAAATCATTTATTCACAAACTGATCTACCATTTTATCGGCTGTCACAACCGTAACCTAGTTATACGTATCAACCGAATCCAAGTTATCCTAATTTTGGTTATAAAATTGGTGGACAGACCCCTTGGCAACCTCAAGTGCAAATGACTCAAACTTATTTTCAACAAGTATCATATCCAGGTTTTGGTCAACATAATCCTCAAGTGTTTTTTATACAAAACAACCCCTATCTGGGTTACCAGTAGCAAATTCTTTATGCTGGTGCTCAAAGGCCTGTTTCTCGAGCAATTCCATCTTACCGTGGCTACTCAACCTGACCTTAATCGAAATTTTCCCATTGTTGCAACTTTAGAGTTACCAAATTTAAATCAGCTAACTAATGATCTAATTAATTATGCTCCTTGGTGGCCGGTGATACCTCACAAATTACCCTCAGATATTCGTAAGTTCAATGGAAGCCCTGGAGAAGATCTGTCAACTCATGTTATGACTTATCATTTATGGTGTTCATCAAATTCCCTGAATGATGATTCTATTTGACTACGTCTTATCCAACGTACGCTCATAGGTCGGGCTGCAAAATGGTACATTGAATTACCTATAGCTTCTTTTGATAATTTCACAGCCCTAGCTACTATCTTTTTGACTCATTTCCAGTTACCCATCAGATATGAAATTGGAACGGAACTCTTGACCAATTTCAAAAATACTAATGCTACTCACATCTCTGATCATATTAATGAGTGGCATCATCGTCGTTGAATGGTTAAAACCTTTGTTCCAGATCAACTACTTGCTAAATGGTTCATTAAGTTTGGTTACCATTTATAACTGAGGATGTGGCTAAAGGTGGCGTCAACACAGAAGAGAAAGTTATCGCTTGTGCCCAATATTTAGACTTGATTTATACTCAGTCTAGCACACTCTATGGAAAAATTCCTAACCCGCCGAGATCTAATTTCAATGTTCCTCCTCAATTAAAGGACTCTCATGCTAGAGACGGCTTGATAAGCACTGCAAGCACACAACACACTACTGCATCTGATCCTGCTCCTACTTCCGAAATTAATGCCATGTCATTTGACAAAGGAAAAGGTCACAAGCAACCCAGAAGTAAGAAAAATGGGAAATCTAAGAAAAATCAAACTTCTAACCCACAGGAAAGATCACCTGATCAATCGTCTGGACCTTGAAAACCTTGCTATCCATGCATAATCTATAATGAGGAAATTTTTTTTAGGGATTTCCCTCACCGCGTTGAAGTCTAAAAAATCATCAAGACTTCTCATGTGTCAGCTGTGTTGATAGACCCATTTCCAAATACGGACACAAACATGGTTGCTATGGATCCATCTCCTAGTTCCCAAGTGTTAATGTTATTTGTCACAAAACCTTCAAAAGATATTTTTGTGTCAACGCATAATAAATATTATGTTAGTCAGGCTACTGATCAACCTACTACCTCGACAATGATTCAATCTACAAAATCAGTACCGCCTACTGCTATTCCTGAATTGAAAAACAAGCCACCAAAGGGAGTAATTCATAAATCGACATATAATCCTCAAGCAAGAGCTGCACAAAATTATAATATATTCAAATATTTTGATCAATCCCCTTCAGTTATGTCTTCTCTTGAGGTGTTACAAAATTTTCCCTCCCAAAAACAAACGTTATTGTTGGCTATTGGTGGAATTCATCCAACTGATTCCAATCTTGTCATCTTTAATCATACGGGCTATGTGCCGCAAATACCAGTAGAATTGGCATTCTCCATATAGGTAAATGTTCTCAATCACCTTTTTCATTGCACTATTAGTGATGAGGGAGCATCTACATGCATTATGTCTCTAAATTGTTGGAAGTCACTTGGCTTGCCGCGCCTATCACAATCATCAACAATGTCAAAGGTATTTGATGGATGTACATATAAACCTTGTGGTATTATTAATAACATGCATGTTAAAATAGGGGGAAAAATAGTGAATATTGATGTTGAGGTTGTTTATGGACCCCTTAACTATAATATTGTACTTGGAAGGCCATGGGTATATGCAATGACTGCTATTGTTTCTACATATTTTAGAATGATTTCCTTTCCACATAAAGGTTTAATTACAGTCATTAATCAACTATCCTTATTTGCCTCTACTTCACAGGTAACTGGAAGCGTTCTGTTCGTTCACATCCCCCAACTAGAGCTTAAAAACATTGGTGTAGGACTCTTAAAGGATTCCACTCTTATGGGAACCTTTGCATTACCTCCGCCTGCAACATCGGCAGAAATTGCAAGTATAGAGACCTGCTGCATGATATCTTCCACTCTATCTGGCTTAAGGGAGAGTACAGGTGATTCTAATATTTCTACGTTGAATGAGTTTCTGCCACCCAACCCTATTGAGCTGGCATAGAAATCAATCTATCTGGTTTGGGCGGAAAATCTGAAATCAACGTCGCCAAGTGTTTGGGTTGATCGTTCCTTAGATTTTGGTACTCCATGTGATCCGTTTTCCTCAATGTTCTTGACAGATGAGAATATTTTTGAAGCCATGATGGCAGAAGAAGAACCATGGGAAGATTATCATCATCGTTCTCATCTTCCTAATTATAAAGAAAATAATCTTAGTGAACTATATCACCCATCCATCAAAAATTTCTTTTCGAATTCTTTTCCCATTAATGCAATCAATTCCAAGTGAAATCTATCAAATATTGAATAAACCATTTCTATCAATATTTTGACCAAACTTGGCATTGTAGAGAATATTCATGTCGGTGTATCTTTTTCTCCATCATAACTCAAATCATATCGCTCTCTATTTCATGAATTTCGTGATGTATTTTCTTGGTCTTACGAGGAAATTCCAAGCATAGATACTAGTATAGTTGAACACATTATTAATATGTATCCTGATGTCAAACTAGTGTTTCAACGACTTCATCCTGTTCATCCAAAGAAAGCCACTGCCATCAAAGCAGAAGTTGAAAAAATTTTGTGTGCTGGTTTCATTTACCCTATTCCACTAATTGAGTGGGTTTCCAATATTGTTCCTGTCATGAAAAAACAAGGAACCATGAGAGTGTGCATTGATTATCAGGATGTTAATCTTGCTTGTCCAAAAGACAACTATCCTACTCCCTTTATCGATCAAATTATTGACGATTGTGCTGGATGCGAAATATTTTCGTTCATGGATGGATTTTTCGGCTACAATCAAATCAATATCCACCCAAATGATCAACATAAGATAGCATTCATCTGTCCCTGGGGCACATTCACTTATAGGAAACTCTCGTTTGGTTTAAAGAACGTTGGGGAAACTTTTCAGAGAGCAATGGATTATGATTTCAATTACATCAAGCACATTGATCAACTGTATCTAGATGATTTACCAGCGCATTCACGAAATCGGACTGATCACCCGATGCATTTGAGAGCCATTTTCTTATGCTGCCGACACTACAAAATACACGTCAATCCATATAAATGTGTGTTTTGTGTTGGTTCTTCTCATTTTCTTGGATTCGTAGTCTCAAAAAAAGGAATTTGAATTGACCCTCTAAAGTTTTAGGCCATTCTTTATTTTTCTGCGCCATCAAACTTACTTCAGATACAAAAAATTCAAGGAATGGCTAACTTCCTAAGGAGGTTCATTCCAAATTATGCCGAAATGGTTAAAGGATTTACTCGACTATTTAAAATGGGGTTCCCTTCCATTGGGACTAAGTTGCGCAAGATTATTTTGATGATGTCAAGGACACTCTTGTCTGAGTTTCATTAATGTATCCTCCTAATTATCAAAATGATTATTTCCTATATATCGTTGCAGCTGAAACGACCATTGCTATGGTATTGGTCCAAGTAGAAGATGGAATTGAACATCTGATCTATTATTTGAGTCGTAATATCAATGATATGGAAGTTAAGTACTCATACGTAGAAAATCTTGCCTTGGAAGCTGTTCAAGATGTCCAAATATTTCGCCATTATATATTGCTCCGAGAAACAACAATAGTTTCGGATTGCAACCCCATGACTTATATCTTATCACGTCAATTGCTGGGGGGAAAATATTCAAAATGGATTGTCATTTTGTAGGAATTTGATTTGGAATTTATCAAATCCAAGTCAAAGAAGTCTTTAGTTTTGGTTAAGCTTCTTTGTGACCTTCCCTCTTATAGTATTGCAACTACGTCAAAACCATCAGTTCCTAACGAGTCTCTATTTTTGATCGGATCATCTGATCCTTGGTATGGGGATTTTATCATTTATCTCCAAACCCAAAATTTTTGACCTAATACCTCTCGCTCTGAACAACGACATATTCGATACCAAGCCAAATATTATTTGATCATCAGCAATACACTTTATCGTCGTGGTGTCGATACAATTTAAGGATGTGCCTCACTCATGAGGAGGCCAAAAGAGTGTTAAATGATTGTCATGTTGGGGCTTGTGGTGGACATTTATCTGGATATGCTACCACACAAAAGATACTCCGTGCTGGTTAATTTTGGCCTACATATTTTCGAGATTGCATCCTCGCGGTCAGAATTTGTCATGCGTGCTAGATTTTTTATCGTAAGATCTGAAAATTGCTAGTGCCAATGCATCCTGTTGTCTCTGCTAGACCATTTATGAAATGGGGTATTGACTTCATGACCTGTAACCCTCATTTGTCTGGGGGGCATGGTTATATTATTGTCGTAGTCGACTATTTTACCAAATGGGCCAAAGCGATGCCTACATTCAATAACACAGGACAGGCAGCTGCATTGTTTTTCTTCAATAATGTTATTACATGGTTTGGGGTCCCACAAGCTATAGTTACAGATCATGGGAAGAATTTTCGCAACCACATGATGTCTGAATTGACTGCCGACTTAGGATTTTCACATGATAATTCTACTCCTTATTATCCACAATCAAATGGACAAGTTGAGGCTATTAACAAAATTATTAAACGAATGCTTCAACAAATGATAGGAGTTCGTAAAAGAAACTTCCATTTGATCCTATACTCTACCTTGTGGGAATATCGAACCTTGGTGAGAAACGCGACCAGATTTAATCCTTTTCAATTGGTGTATGGTCTAGAAGATATCTTACCAATCCAATGTGAAATATCATCATTAAAACTCGCAATATACTTGTTACTTGACACCTCAAAAGAAGAAGCGCATCTCCTTAACCTCATCCATCTTGATGAAATGCGTCGTGAAGCCTAATTGGCCAAAAAAGCACATAATAGATGTATAAAGGTGCAATATGACAAAAATGTCCAGCGTCACATTTTCTTAGAGAGCAACTTGGTCCTTCTTTACGATCAAGAAACTGATGTAATAGGTACAGGAAAGTTTGAGCCATTATGGCATGGCCCCTATATTTTCAAAATATTTTTTACTAAGGGTGCCTATGAGTTAGTTGATTACGATGGAATTCCATTGGCACAGCCTAGAAATGGGCTGTATTTGAATCATTACAATGCTTAATCATGAGCGTAGTAAATTTTTGTATTATATTATATATATGTTGTTGACTTCATTCACTATATTAATTTGTTTTTATAGTTTTCTTGACGTTAGTAATCTACTTTACATTTCATCGTAGATGTCTGAATCTTCGGAACCATTTGTTGGATATGCTAATGGTGCTAGTCGTAGTACGCAGAATCTATCCTCTGTAGCGTGGGCCATTTTTGCTTTGATCAGTGAGTTAATGAATTTTAAAGGGATTTGTATTGGTAAATCGATGAACAATATTGCTGAGTATAGCATGTTAATCGAACTTCTCTCTGATGCCATTTCATTTGGTATTAACTGCATAATCATAAGGTTAGACTCACAACTTGTGGTATTACAACTTACTAGTATTTATACTGTTAGAAATCCAACACTTCTTAGATTGTTCCTAAGAGTTCAACTTTTGGAAAGACATTTTGATCTTATTCAATATCAACACATTTCCAAAAATTTGAACACATTGACTGATTCATTAGCTAATCAAGTTTTAGACAGAAATTTGCAACATATGTAAAGAAAATATTCACATCATTGAATAGGATTTCACAACAAACATAGGAAAACATTGAAATCATATAGATAGATAGTTATAGGTTTTTACAAAATTTGTGCCCAAGACACATTAGTCATCTGACCTAAAAATTTATGCAAAATTTCATAAGTAAACTAGTGTTGTTCATGGTAACATGCTATAGATCTAGCTATCCTACGAATTAACCACATCCAACGTTTAGGAACCCCAATAGTGTGTCGCTGCAGTCACATAGGAAGCTCTTCGATCTAGAAATCCGGAATCCCCAAGGTCAAACCTTCTATGTGCTGGTGAAGTTCAGTCAAAGTTTCAGCCATATCAAGATCCTGAAGGACTACTCTCCCGACAACCCTCTCTACTGGCACATCTGCTTCGCACTCTGGTTCCACTACTGGTTGAACACGACCAACATCTGCATTACATCAAAAATTTATTTTAGTCTTGGGAAAACATCAAAATACAAAAACATTGTATAAACCTTAGGAAAATCAAAAAACATGGTCAAAACATTCTTACCCATTGCACCCCACTAAGCACCATCTGGTAATGCCGAATCTAGATCTCCTCGGAAATCAACGCCTGCGTATGTGTACTCATCGATGGTGAAGATTTATCACCGTAACCAGGAAAAAAATGTAGTAGAGAAAAAAACAGTCAATTGGCCTGCATATTGACCCATGAGTTCTGTTAGCCCCCTATGAAATTCTTGACAAAGCAAGCTGGGGGCTAGTTTTCTCTGAAGCCTCCAAGGAATGCCTTTTCCCTGAAAATTCACCCTCCTTGGAGCCTCTGTGTTGCTGGGCCTAACATATAGCCCCTCTGCCGATTCATTTCTCAAAAGGCCCATTTTTCCCCTATATCCTGCAAATTTCCCCATCCCAACCTCTGTTTTCCCTCTGTCAAAATTCTCCTTTAATCTCCCCATTATCTCCTTGAAATTCCTCTAAAATCCTACCTCAACCCCACCATCACCCCTTTATTTCTCCAAATTTCCATTTCACCCCTTTATCGTTACCTCCCTTGGGCCTGAAATTACATTTGAAATGAGTTAAAATGATGAAATTTATGAGTTTGGGCCTTAGGCCCCTTCCCCATTAGCTCCCGCACCTTCCTCTCTCATAAGACCAAGCGCCGGAACCCAAGACTAAACCCCCCAGGCGCTTATTCCTTTACAAACCTTCCTCCGTGTGAAAAATCATCAAAAACCTTTGAAAGCACACATTTGTGGGTTTGGTATATAATTTTAAACCAACGGACCTCAACCGTCCGACAAAGACCCAATCCAACGGCGCGGAGCCCGCTCGAAATAGTGGACCCCGCCTGCATCCGTCATCCGCCATGAAACCACCTGTTTTCTCCACACCACCCTTTCGCGCGGGACAGTTTTCCCCGGAGCCCCAGCAATTCCACTCATCTCCTACCACGCGTCCCCCTGTACTATTCTGAAAACTTCCATTTCGCGCATTAATCTTCGGACGAGAGCCAGGTAGCGGAATCCACAATCACCGTCCGATCTCGAGCACTTCATCCTACTGTCGTAATTCCTCGGAGCTACACACTGCTTAACCTGTTTTCCCCTGCCCCCATGGCCCATTGTGCATCGCGTTCTGCCGTCGATCTCCCACGATCAACGGTTCAGATCCATCACCCTGCCATTGACCATTCCACAGTCTCCCGCCTCACCCCGTCTCGCCACGTCATTGCCACGCGTACACCCCATACATTCTCCATACTTCTTCCCAGTCCATTACATAAAACTGGTCTATCTACATGTTTGTCATGCATTTTTCATGTTTGTTCGCCCTACGCTCTGTCGACCGCATACCAGAGCGTTTTTCACCACATCTTCCGCAATTTTCTCCCCATCTCTCATCAGCAAGTTTCCTTTTCCTCCACCACACCATCTGCACAGTCACGCTTATCTTCCACATCATCCGTCGCCCCATCAGTTGTTTTCCTCACCGTTTGTTGCATTTTGTAGGGATATTTGGAAGAAACGGCCGCCATGATATACGTCTGCGCTACCGGGACAGATGAATCTGAAGAAGATCTGTTTTAGGAGTAGAATTTATTAGAAATGACTAAGGAAGTTGGAGGCAGGGCCTGCATTAAAGAGACCAACTTCGAGCCCTGCGAGAATACCTTCCGGCACCATTTAGAGCGCAGTATGGCAAGATCAGAGAAGAAAGAATGTTTTAGAACAAGGACAAGAGATTAGAGCACAACCATGAAGATTTCGGGCCTTAAGTCAGCAGTCTGAAAGGCCAAGTCCGGATCACAGACCTCGAGGATCGATCAAAGGATCCTGAGCACAGGCAAAAGGGTAATATCAGGGTTTTCGTCAGCAGAATGTTTTTCTTTATCAAGTACAGGGCACCCATACTATTTTATTTACACACTGTGTCCCTGAAAAGATTCCCACCAGACAACAGTTCCAAACCACTGGAGCATTTATGTGACAGACCTTTCAGTAGTCTATTTTATTTTTGTTCAAATCATCCAAGGGTACTTCAGCCAAAAGATGTCGAGATCAAATCTGGAGCAGATCATTCTCTCACAAGGAAGGTGACAGAGATTAAATATATAGTATGTCAAGCAGAATGGGTTTCGGCCCTGTATTCATTATTGTGTTTAAAGATACATTTAATTTTCACCTACTCCTTCAGTCGATCTTAGGTTTATCCTTTGCTATAAAGCATAGAAAGAAACATTGTAATGGTTGTTGATGAGATATCAGTGAAACGCAAGTATTGTTTCCTCTTGAGACAAGTTCTCTGTGTAAATTGTGAGATAGACTAAGATTAGATGTATTCAGACTGAATGTTCAAGCTATGGGCTATGATGTACCTGATTGGTGTTGTTTTTAATATGACAAGCATGTTTCTTTGGATCCTGATCTAAAGCAGCTGGTGATGTTTTCTTTTCTCTGTGTTTAATTCCATTTCATTTCATTTCATTTCTGCTGGTAGGCAACAGAAGTATAATATAGGATTCACCCTTGATAGGTGCCCTATGTTTCCTGCTCTCCCTACCTCAATGTTTTCTGCTTATATGTGTATCTGAATGTTGATTTCAATTGATTTAACCAGTGTAGTGGATGATATTGCTTGCTCTCTGATGTATGAATTAATGAAATCTATGCTTAGATGTTCCTGGTAGGATTTAGCTGAATGTGTTGAGAATTGTGGAGGTCTAGAACCTGGTCTCTGTCTCTCTAGGAGCTTTCCATCCCAATTAAACCTTTCCAAGATCCCTGGTTTCACTTCTAATTCTGTCCAAGCAGGCCTGGAGTTAAATGACCTCTATTTTGATCTATAGACAGAGTTGGTTGGTTCCCCTTCACTCATTATCAGTCCTTAATGTCCCACCCCGCCAATCATCCTTTAAGATCCAAATGCTCTAGATGACTAGCCCAACTGAAAGCTTGCACATTGAACACAAATAAACCCTTTCTTGACTCCATAGCCCAATGGCTTTGATGTTCTCTGAGCTATCTATCTCTGCCTAAGCTTCCTCTTTGCTCATCCTTGTCTTATTTTGGTCCTTTTTTTCCTGATTCCCTCCAACCAAACACAAAAAATCAAACAAACAACCTCGAGCCTATAACTAGCCTAAAATCTTATACTTTGAGCCTTAAAGACATAAACCTTTGGATATCATAGAGAGATCCCTCTCCAGACCTAGGAGGGCTAGATCCTCAGGTCTGAAAGTGGTTCTATGTTGTCTCATCTTTTGGTCTCTTTCAACCTGGCCAAAACATGGGAACCCCAACATAATGGCGACTCCACTGGGGACTTCTGAGTACATTTCACCTTAAACATTCGTAAAAACCTCAGAAACTTAGAACTCTAGTTAGGTTGACAGTAAGTCACCCCTTTCTTGAATCAACCACCATATTTGAATATCCACCGTACTCTTAGATAGAGCCTGGAAAGGGCCAGGTAGCCTCCAGATCTCATCCTCTTTTCAGAGGTGACATATCTGGTAAACGCCCTCCCAGTCAATCTCTGGTTGGAGCTTGTTTTTTAGAGGAGATTCCTGAAAGGTGATAGTGCCTGAGCACTGTGGTGGACAGTGTATCCCCTAGAAATATCCTAAACCCTCCACCTGCCGACTCCATTGTTCCTAAACGTTAAAATACCCCACTGGTGATCAGTAGGCTTGCTGATTATCTTGGTTTCACATCAGACTCCACTGGAAGACTAGACCTGAAACATAATGAAGACTCCACTGGGAGACCATTCCCTGAGACAACACTAACCACAGTAGAAATAAAAAATAGGGTTAAGCTGCTTAAGCTTATAAACAACATTCTGGCTTTCAGAACCATCCACACAAGAGCTTATCCCAATCCAAACCCACCTGAAATAGTTGATAATCCTAAGAAAATCCTCAAGAGAACACCTGTAAGTAAGAGATCAACTATTTACAGCAACATTCATCGAGCTAATTCTGCACCAGAAGATCTTGTAGCTCTATTAGACCCGTTCTTCGACCTAGACCCTCAAAACAGATTACCTAGAACCAGGTCATTCAGTGTTTCAGACCAGCCAGACACTAGGGACAGTGAAACCCCTCCTTCCACACCACCTAATTTTCACTTCCTTCAAAACTTAGGGTTCTCTCACCCTAGATCTACTCAACAGACTTCTGCTGGTACTAATATCCCTATCATCCAAATACCAGCTGCTCAAGCTAACCCTTTACCCCATCAGAACATCATTATGGCAGCTTGGTATGCACCTTTAGTTCTACCCCAACCCTTGTTACCCTTGCCCAATTATTATCAATAAAACATCCCACACTTCACTGCTAAAGAGTCCATAACAGCTTAGCAACATGTAGATAAGATGGAGGATTCTTTTGATTATATGGAAATTGATGATGAAACAATCAAAATGAGGATCTTTTCCCAAAGCTTAGGGGGTGAGGTCAAGAAATGGTTTAAAGGGCTGCCCCCTGGCAGTATTCAAGATCTCCCTGCATTATACTAGACCTTCATAAACAAATGGGAGGTTAGAGCAAACCCTCGCCATCTCCTAGCAGAATACACGTCTCTTAAGAGGAATGTAGGAGAGAGTGTTCACGATTACACCACTAGATTCAACAGCATTTACAATGCTCTCCCTCCACACATGAAACCTCCACAAGGAATGGCCTTGGCTAAATATCCCGATGGATTTGATGCTGAAATGGCCTATGAGCTTAGAGATAAAGAATACACCACCCTGGAAGACATGCAGAAAGGAGCCATAACCATAGAAGAAAACTTAATGGAAAAGAGGGAAAGATTAAAAGCTGAAAAAAGGGTAACATATAGGGATGACAATGTAGCTTCCACATCTGATCCAAAATATGACAGACTTTCAAAAAATGTGGAAGAAGTTCAACAAATGATAAAGAGGATGGTTGTCCAAAACAACAACCAAAACAGAAACCAGAACCAAAACATTAGAAGAAACAATGTTGCTCCCAACATACAAAGAGAGTCAGATCAACAAATTATTCCCCCATTTCAAGAAAACTTTTTAGATGAAGATGAGGGAATCATTGAAGAGTCTGAAGGGAATACCATCAATATGTTTGAAGCAGAGGACTTGGTCCTTAACTGTGATTCAGAAGAAGACCAACCCTCACCTTCATACTGGAGTAAGGAATGGTTAGAAACTGAGGATTACAGACTGGGATTTGAAAATGCCATGTTACAGGTCAGGGAACAATATGAAAATAGGAGCAAGAAAATCCAAGATACTTCCAAAACAAAGACTCCTGAGGTAACCATCAAGAAAAGACCTGATAAATCCTCTAAAGCATCTGCTGCAAACAACAAATCAGTAGCTGAAGGTTTTGGTAAACATAAGGAGAAGGACAACCAGGACACCGAAAAACAAGGTCAACCAATTAGCAGTACTAGGACCACAGTTAGTGCTCCTGGTACAACTGTTCCAAACCCTATACATAGTGAAAAATCACAAACTGATTCAGCCACTAAAGCAGTGGAAAATAAAACAGAATTGAGCATTACAAAGGTCCAGTCCACTTTCAATCTAGAGAGTGAGATTGCAAAAATCAAAATCTCTGTACCATTATCTGAGCTGGCCACTCAGAATGTATATAAAGGCCAAATTTTGAAAGCATTAAATCTGGGAGAAATGAATGATTCTGTAAATCTGAATGATGATCAACCAGCCCTTCTCTTTGGTCCAAAAATTGAAGGGAAATTTTAGGAAGGGGTAGTTCCACCTTTTTATATCAGTCTCAACATTCATGACAAAATCCTTCACAATGCCATGCATGAATCTGGTGCATCACACAATCTAATGCCTAAGGTAGTGATGGAGAGGCTAGGCCTAGAAATCACCAGACCCTACAAAGACTTATATTCATTCGACTCTAGCAGAGTAAAATGCCTAGGCCTCATCAAAGACTTATGTGTGAGTTTAACCCAGATTCCTGCTAAATGTATGGTCATGGATGTTGTGGTGGCAGATGTACCACCAAAGTATGGCATGCTATTGTCAAGATCATGGGGAGCCAAACTGCAAGGAACAATGCAGATGGATGGCTCATATGCCACTATCCCTATATTTGGCCAACTTAGAAGACTGTATAGAGAGTCTCAAATGAAATTTTTAGTCAGTAGCCCCGAGAAACCTGAAAACTCACCATTATACTCTGTACATACAGATCTAGACTCTTTTATTCTCTACAATGACCAATCCTCAGAAGATCCGAGATCAGATAATGGAGATACAAACATATAGCCCATGGATCTAGAAGAATACGAAGAAGAAGACCATGGGAAAAATACTGAAAACATAACTCTGAATGAAACAGAAACAGAACAAAAACAGCAACCTAGCCACCCCCCTGATCTCCATGCCCATAATGAACCACAAAATGACCCCCCTCCTAGCACAAACCTCACGAATCAACATAATGACGAATCCAACTGTAGGAGAGGGGATGAAAACGAATTAAACAAAGAACCCTTGTGGGAAATGAACTTTGATGGGTCCTGTACTAGGAAGAGTGCTGGAGCAGGAGTGTGGCTGCGTAACACAGGAAGTGATCATGCGGAGAGCCATGCTGTGAATCTGCATTTCAAATGCACCAACAATATTGCAGAATATGAAGCACTCATCCTGGGGCTGAATCTGTTGAAAAGGTTAGGAGCCCGTAAGATAGCTGTGAGAGGAGACTCAGAGTTAGTGATCAAACAGGTGAATGGTGAGTATTCAGAAAAACATCCCAGGCTTAGGGCATACAGGAATGACACTCTAGATCTGCTGAAAACGTTTGTTGAATATGAATTAGTGTTCATTCCTAGGGGTCAAAACGCAGTTGCAAATGGATTAGCTTGTCTAGCTAGCTCATATCCTAAGGCCCCAACTACCCAACAAATTATCATTCAGACCTGCAGTGCCAGACAATGAAAAATATTGGCAGGTTTTTGAAGGGGACAAACATATTGAGGATTTCCTGATAGGCATAAATGAGTTTGAATTTTCTGATTCAGACTCCAAATCTGATGGTTTCTGCCTAGATGAAGATTCCCCAGATGAACAAGAAACACCCTGTAACATAGAAATAAATTCTTTTTCTGATAAAACTGGAAATTTTAATGAAAATAATGAAAACGCAGAAAATGAAGAGGTCGAGGTGCTGCAGGCCAAAGACAAGAATATACCCAGAGGCCTGACACCCTTAGAGGACCTCTTTGATTTTGATGACGTAGCAAAGAAGCCCACAATTGAACATGTTGATTCTGATGTGGAAGAATGCAACATTGGCACTAAAGACAGACCCAAAATGATAAAAATGTCTAAGTCTATACCTGCAAACATGAAGAAGAAATACATTGACTTGTTTAAGGAATTCATTGATGTGTTTGCATGGAGCTATGAAGAATTAAAGGCCTATGACACCAACATCATACAACACAAGATACCACTAAAGGAAAATCAGAAGCCTTTCAGACAAAAACTTTGAAGAATCAATCCAAAACAATTGCCTACAGTAGAGAAAGAGATCAGGAAGATGTATGATGCAGGCATAATAGTCCCTGTAAGGTTTTCTGATTGGGTGTCAAACTTAGTGGCTGTAAGGAAGAAAACATGTGAGATCAGACTATGCATAGACTTCAGAAACCTCAACAGAGCCTCCCTGAAAGACAACTACCCTTTGCCTAGAATGGAGCATATTCTACAGAAGGTAGTAGGCTCCAAGAGAATCTCCCTGCTTGATGGTTTTTGAGGATATAATCAATTTCTGGTACTCCCAGAAGATCAACTCAAAACAGCTTTCACCACCCCATGGGGCACCTTAATGTATGTGAAAATGCCCTTTGGACTGATGAATGCTGGAGCTACCTTCCAGAGAGCGATGGACATAGCTTTCTCAGAGGAAATAGGGCACTTCATAGTTATCTACTTGGATGACTTGACTGTCTTTTCTAAAACTGAAGAAGAACACCTGAAACATCTGAGGAAATTTTTCGAAAAATGTAGAAGGTACGGCCTGTCCCTAAATCCTAAGAAGACTGTTTTTGGGCTGCAAGAAGGTAAACTTCTGGGCCACATTATATCTGAGAAAGGAATCAGGATAGACCCCCAGAGAGTTGAGGGAATACTTAAAATTACACATCCAAGGAACATCAAGGAGTTGTAGTCCTTTAGAGGGAAGATCAATTTCCTTAGAAGATTTATCCCCAATCTTGTAGAGCACCTTAGAAAAATGGCTGAAATGCTAAAGAAAGATGCAGGAATTAAGTGGACTGTTGAAGCCAAAAAATATTTTGAGTCAGTAAAACTTGCACTCACTCAGGCCCCTGTCCTTATTAGCCCTGACTTCTCAAAAGATTTTCTGATCTTCTCATTTTCTTCCCAACACACAATAGCTGTAGTTTTGCTGCAGAAAAATTCAGAAGGTAATGAACAGCCTATAGCCTTCTTCAGTAAAGCCTTAAGAGACGCACCCTTAAAGTACAACATCATGGAAAAGCAGGCCTATGCTCTGATTAAGGCCTTAAAAGACTTTAGGGTGTACATTCTGCATTCTCACACCATTGCCTATGTGCCAAATATAGTGGTTAAGGATATCTTGTCCCAAGACCCTGATGGGAAAAGGGGCAAATGGATTGCTACCATCTTGGAATATGACCTTGAAATAAAACCCACTAAACTGATCAAAGGTCAAGGCTTGGCCCAATTAATGGCTGAATCAAACTTGCAAGCCCTTGACATTAATATGATGAATGCCTTAGATGAGCAGGAAGGATTGCCCCATCCAACTGTTGAGGAGCAGTTTCAGAACTCTCCTTGGTATACTGATATCCTTTATGTGCTCACTAATCTCAATGCCCCTCCAGAACTATCCAAAACAAAGGCCAGATTCATAAAACTCAAAGCTAGAAATTATTGTATTTTGAATGAGAATCTATATTGGAAAAATCCGAATGGCCTTTTGCTGAAATGTTTTTCTGAAACTGAAGCTGAAAGAGTCAAACAAGAATTCCATGCTGGGGAATGTGGAGGCCACCTGAGTTGGAAAACCACTGCAAATAAGATACTCAGGGCTGGTTACTATTGGCCTACACTCTTTAGTGATGTCCATAAAATGATTCTTGCCTGCCACAAATGCCAAATATTTGAGGGCAAAGGAAAGCTCCTTCCCCTCCCTCTGCAACCGATCACCATAGAAGGCCCTTTCATGCAATGGGGCCTAGACTTTATAGGAGAAATTCATCCTGCCTCCTCTGGACAACATAAATGGATCCTAACTGCTACAGATTACTTCACTAAATGGATAGAAGCTATACCCACTAGGAATGCCACTGACTCTGTCATCATTAGGTTCCTAGAAGACTTCATCCTATCTCGTTTTGGTTGTCCAAGGAAAATAATCACTGAAAATGCTGCTGCTTTCGGATCCAAAAGAATGATTGATTTCTGTCACAGGTACGGAATAGCACTTGGACATTCAACTTCCTATTACCCCCAGGGTAATGGTCTGGCTGAATCATCAAATAAAAGCCTGGTTACAATCATTAAGAAGATGTTGGAAGAGAAAAAAAGGTCATGGCATAAAAAGTTGATACATGCCTTGTGGGAAGACAGGCTCACTACAAAGAAATCTATCGGCATGTCACCTTTTCAGCTGGTTTATGGGACTGAAGCAGTTTTTCCTACTAGTCTTGGAGTTCCAGTGATCAAACTTGTCCAGGAGATCCAATCAGAGGAGGACAGCATGATAAGGAGAATTAATGAAACAATTCATCTGCAGCAAACAAGAGAGCAGGTTTATGACAGAGCTATCAGAGTACAGGAAGGCATAAAGAGACAGTTTGACAAAAGAACCAAAGCTTCAGATTTCAAGGTTGGAGATAAGGTCCTGAGATGGGATTCGAGAAGAGAGGACAAGGGCAAACATGGCAAATTTGACAGCTTGTGGCAAGGTCCATATATCATACAAGCCACTGTGGGTCCTAATGTGTTTTTCTTGTAAGAACTTGATGGTACAGAGTTGTTTGGGGGTCCTGTCAATGGCAGGATGCTCAAACACTATTTCTACTAATTTTCCATTTCCAGTTTCATTTCCATTGTACATACCATTGCGGTTTTACTTTCAGGAAAATAGAAAAAATTCTCCCAAAAAAAAAAAAAAACAGAATGACAAGAGAGGTTCAGACATGCTCAAAACATGAACCTCTGAAGTAAAAAGCATGGCTCAAACCTAATCAAATATTCGAGCCCAAAGAAGCAGAATAGCTGGTCCTAATAAGCTCAAAATCTGGATCAGCAGTGAAAGAGAAACCAACTCTAATATGCCCAAAACCAGAGCTGAAGAAAAGAAAAGAGGTGACTCAAATATGCTCAAAAGCTGAGTCACAAGAAAAAAAGAAGGATGTTTCACAGTTGCAGAATTCCATGCCTTCACAGTTTTGTTTTCTACAAGTTCCTGCCCAGCAAGTCAGACAGTCTGATCCTGACTTGGCTGTGTTTAAATTTCCTGTCTTAGAATGTAGGTGAAGAAACCTGTTGGACAGTTTAATCCCAACAGGTAGCAGATTAGGTAGAGAAATAGATGAGGCCAACAGTCTAATCTAGCCTCATGGAGCAATAAGGGTACATTTAGAATAGGTTTGTTTTTGTTTTTCAAAATAAATGTAAAGGGTCTGCTAACTGAAATGCACCCAAAGGAAAATGCTAGGATTGTAGTTTGGGTAGGTAGATTGGTTGGGAAAATGTTTCTGCTGATTTGTGTATCCAAAAGATTGTGGGAGCTGAAAATCAGAGCATAAAGATGGCTTATGACAGTAGGCATCTGGCCTACACCAAGAGATCAATTTCTGAATTCTTGACTCCTCTAAGGAGCAGCCATCCCCATGTGGAGCCACTGTTAGCCCCCTATGAAATTCTTGACAAAGCAAGCTAGGGGCTAGTTTGCTCTGGAGCCTCCAAGGAATGTCTTTTCCCTGAAAATTCACCCTCCTTGGAGCCTCTGTGTTGCTGGGCCTAACATATAGCCCCTCTGCTGATTCATTTCTCAAAAGGCCCATTTTTCTGCTATATCCTGCAAATTTCCCCATCCCAACCTCTGTTTTCCCTCTGTCAAAATTCTCCTTTAATCTCCCCATTATCTCCTTGAAATTCCCCTAAAATCCTACCTCAACCCCACCATCACCCCTTTATTTCTCCAAATTTCCATTTCACCCCTTTATCGTTACCTCCCTTGGGCCTAAAATTGCATTCGAAATGAGTTAAAATGATGAAATTTATGAGTTTGGGCCTTAGCCCCCTTCCCTATTAGCTCCCGCACCTTCCTCTCTCATAAGACCTGGCACCGGAACCCAAGGCTAAACCCTCCAGGCGCTTATTCCCTTACAAACCTTCCTCCGCGAAAAAAATCATCAAAAACCTTTGAAAGCACGCATTTGTGGGTTTGGTATATAATTTTAAACCAACGGACCTCAACCGTCCAACAAAGACCCGATCCAACGGCGCGGAGCCCGCCCGAAATAGTGGACCCCGCCTGCATGCGTCATCCGCCCTGAAACCACCTATTTTCTCCGCACCACCATTGCGCACGAGGCAGTTTTCCCCGGAGCCCCAGCGATTCCACTCATCTCCTGCCACGCGTCCCCATGTACTATTCTGAAAACTTCCATTTCATGCATTAATCTTCGGACAAGAGCCAGGCAGTGGAATCCACGATCACCATCCGATCTCGAGCGCTTCATCCTACGGTCGTAATTCCTCGGAGCTGCACACTGCTTAACCTTCTGTCCCCCGCCCTCATGGCCCACTGTGCATCGTGTTCCGCCATCGATCTCCCATGATCAATGGTTCAGATCCATCACCCTGCCATTGACCATTCCACGGTCTCCTGCCTCACCCCGTCTCGCCACGTCATTGCCACGCGTATGCCCCGTACATTCTCCGTACTCCTTCCCAGTCCATTACATAAAACTGGTCTATCTATGTTTTTGTCATGAATTTTTCACGTTTGTTCGCCCTACGCTCTGCCGACTGCATACCAGAGAATTTTTCACCATTTCTTCCGCAATTTTCTCCCCATCTCTCATCAGCAAGTTTCCTTTTCCTCCAGCATGCCATCTGCACAGTCACGCTTATCTTCCACATCATCCGTCGCCCCATCAGTTGTTTTCCTCACCGTTTGTTGCATTTTGCAGGGATATTTGGAAGAAACGGCCGCCATGATATATGTCTGCGCTACCGGGACAGATGAATACGAAGAAGATCTTTTTTAGGAGAAGAATTTATTAGAAATGACTAAGGAAGTTGGAGGCAGGGCCTGCATTAAAGAGACCAACTTCGAGCCCCGCGAGAATACCTTCCGGCACCATTTAGAGCGCAGTATGGCAATATCAGAGAAGAAATAATGTTTCATAACAAGGACAAGAGATTAGAGCACAACCATGAAGATTTCGGGCCTTAAGTCAGTAGTTTGAAAGGCCAAGTCCGGATCACAGACCCCGAGGATCAATCAAAGGATCCTAAGCACAGGAAAAAGGGTAATATCAGGGTTTTCGTCAGCAGAATGTTTTTCTTTATCAAGTACAGGGCACCCATACTGTTTTATTTACACACCGTGTCCCTGAAAATATTCCCACCAGACAACAGTTCCAAACCACCGGAGCATTTATGTGACAGACCTTTCAGTAGTCTATTTTATTTTTGTTCAAATCATCGAAGGGTACTTCAGCCAAAAGATGTCGAGATCAAATCTGGAGCAGATCATTCTCTCACAAGGAAGGTGACAAAGATTAAATATACAGTATGTCAAGAAGAATGGGTTTCGGCCCTATATTCATTATTGTGTTTAAAGATACATTTAATTTTCACCTACTCCTTCAGTCGATCTTAGGTTTATCCTTTGCTATAAAACACAGAAAGAAACATTGTAATGGTTGTTGATGAGATATTAGTGAAACGCAAGTATTGTTTCCTCTTGAGACAAGTTCTCTATGTAAATTGTGAGATAGACTGAGATTAGATGTATTCAAACTGAATGTTCAAGCTATGGCCTATGATGTACCTGATTGGTGTTGTTTTTAATATGACAAGAATGTTTCTTTGGATCCTGATCTAAAGCAGCTGGTGATGTTTTCTTTTCTCCATGTTTAATTCCATTTCATTTCATTTCATTTCTGCTGGTAGGCAACAGAAGTATAATATAGGATTCACCCTTGATAGGTGCCATATGTTTCCTGCTCTCCCTACCTCAATGTTTTCTTCTTATATGTGTATCTGAATGTTGATTTCAATTGATTTAACCAGTATTGTGGATGATATTTCCTGCTCTCTGATGTATGAATTAATGAAATCTGTGTTTAGATGTTCTTGGTAGGATTTAGCTGAATGTGTTGAGAATCCTGGAGGTCTAGAACCTGGTCTCTGTCTCTCTAGGAGCTTTCCATCCCAATTAAACCTTTCCAAGATCCCTAGTTTCACTTCTAATTCTGTCCAAGCAGGCATGGAGTTAAATGACCTCTGGTTTGATCTATAGACAGAGTTGGTTGGTTCCCCTTCACTCATTATCAGTCCTTAATGTCCCACCCCACCAATCATCCTTTAAGACCCAAATCCTCTAGATGACTAGCCCAACTGAAAGCTTGCACATTGAACACAAATAAACCCTTTCTTGACTCCATATCCCAATGGCTTTGATGTTCTCTGAGCTATCTATCTCTGCCTAAGCTTCCTCTTTTCTCATCCTTGTCTTATTTTGGTCCTTCTTTTCCCGATTCCCTCCAACCAAACACAAACAATCAAACAAACAACCTCGAGCCTATAACTAGCCTAAAATCTTATACTTTGAGCCTTAAAGACATAAACCTTTGGCTATCATAGAGAGATCCCTCTCCAGACCTAGGAGGGATAGATCCTCAGGTCTGAAAGTGGTTCTATGTTGTCTCATCTTTTGGTCTCTGTCAACCTCGCCAAAACATGGGAACCCCAACAAGTTCTACCCATCTCTGCATCTGAGGATCTCTAGGACTAGCTATATCCAGTGTCACATGTTGTGGCTGCAATAGTGGAATATGTTCTAAAGCGAAGGATATAAGGATAGAACCATAACTGAATTTCTTCTTCCTTCCTCCCTTTTCTTTATTTATTTGTTCCTTTATCTGAGATAGAACAGCTTCAGACCAGTTGAAGAATATTGGCTCCATACACTCTAGCACATACTGCATATACAATCTATACGCTACATGTAGTGTAACGGTGCCAGCAAGTTTAGTGATCATGAAAAGGAAAGAGGAGGTTCATGACACTAACCTAGATCAAACAGTGATGAAATCCATCCATAGAAATGATCATAATCAGCAGCTGAATTTGGGGGGAAAAATCAAGTTCAGAGCTCCAAAATGTAAGTGGTAACTATGGAATGGTAAAAATGAATAGTGAAACTACTTTTAATAGTCATTTAATTATTTGGAAATTGAATTTATTGCTAAGACTATAGTTTTATTATGTTTTTATCATGAAACAGGTATTTTTAATCCATTTGATGTTGTTCTAAATAGGAAATACAACTGATGAACAGATTAGTTGTGCATATTTATTCAAAAGAATGACTTGACCAAAAGCATACTTTTTCTCCTTATTTTTCGAGCTTTGTTAAAAACGAAAAAGGATTTGAAGCGCACTTTTATCTCTTTTTCAAGCTTCGATAAAAATGAAAAAGGAACCCCTAGATTCTTCTTTCAGCTCTTTTTAGACTCTGATAATGTGAAAATATTGTCGAGCACTTGTCTTTTCAAGCTCGTAAAAGTAAATGAATTGATATCTACTTATTATAAGTTTAACCCTTTTTCGAACTGAGATAGATTATTTAGGAAAAAGGAATAACATGGTTAAACATGACCAAACAGGGTCTCTCAGATATTATTTTACACTTTTTCAGGTCTGAGTGACAAATTTACGAAAAAGTACTTATTGAGTTTTCTTTTGTCCTCTTTTTCAAACTCTCTAAATATGAAAAAGGATCAGGCTATCACTGTCCTTAAGCTCGTTAAAACATAAAATAGCGACGATCTTGTCGATCATGGTAAGAATCAAGTTTCATTCATCGTTAGACTCATTAAATTATTAAATAGAGATACTTTTCTCGCTCTAAGGGTTGAATTATAGATCAAGAAATGTTATCCTCCTCAAGCTTGTTAAAAAATAAAGAGGTACTAGTCGAAAAATGACCGGGGAAAATTTGGGAAAAGTGAGCAAAATTTCTTTATGGTAGAAATTCGCTCTTGAACATGATACTTCCTTCACTCCATGTCTGTGACTATTTGTGTTGGGTAATCATCTTGATGGTTCATTCATACCTATGGTTCATCATACCTTCACTTCGGTTTTGGGTCAATGCTACCAACTCATCACAGTGTCGCCGATATGTTCAAGAGAAGTCATCCAGTGAATAAACTCATCCTTCTGCAATACTCATAAACCTTTATTCTCATGACCATCATCCTTGAAAATTGCTAATCAAGTCATACCTTTGTCTCCGAAATTAGTAACTCCCGTTTTTGAATAAGGTGACTTCCTATTGACAAAAAATCAATATCCAGGAAGTTCACTTAGAAACATTAGATTCCAGTACCATGAGGCTTGTTACAGCATCGACAAGATCCTCGCTTCTGGACCTTTGACCGAAAGATTTTGTTTTCCGTTCAACACCAAATCATCTATTCACGCCTTACGAAATGTACTGTAGTACCTTGAGGGCCATTTTCATTAATGGTGGTTCTATCGTGTTTGTTAACAGCTCACATCATTCGCTAGTAATCAAATGATGTCTTTCCATGTTCGACAACAAATCATATATTCGCATGGCTAGATTTGTACCTGAATGATCGAGTGAATGAGATCATAAGACCCCAGATCTAGTTTCATCCATCCTGGATACGATTTCAAGATTGTTGTACACATCATTTGTATGGTGACCTTAAATACCAATCATCATCCAAACATGGGCCTATATCTGTAGGCATGTCTGCATTGGGCAACATTCCAATGACGATGACTTTCTGAATTATGTACATGTTATTAGATTTTTTATGTGTTGAACATGGGACTGCCTACCCTTGGAAATTATGATCAAAGAGGATATATCATGATGTAATGTATTATAATATTAATGCAGGTGACCACTCCACTTCATATCTAGCCCATCACAGTGTAAAGAATCTCAATCCAATATTTTTATTATTATTTTGATCTCATGCTTTAGGGGGCAATTGTTATAGGTCAATTTGGGCATCATCTCTAGGACCAATGATTAAGAGTCTATCATCCCCTATCATTTGAAGTTGCTACATGCCCTAAGACAAGAACAAGACAAATCAAGCATGAATTTCATCAAGCAAAGGTTTCCAAGGTTTGAAGTATATTATATAGCATATGAGAGCTCACCAGCACTGCCTCTAAGGGGACTAAGTGCGTTGCATATGAAGGTAGCCCCATGCAAGGTTGCTCTGTAAAGCACTTCCCGTCATCTATGGGTGCATTGGTCACATTGGGAGAGAAATTCTCATTGTTCCGGAATCTCCACTTGGCTAGTGCCTTCTAGAAGAGTTCACATGTGTCAAGCTTCGAATAGAAGTGTCTATTTGACATCTAAAATATTGGGAACATGTCTTGCCTATTATTGGAAAGTCATTGATTGTAAAAAAACCTTCAGCTCCTCTATAAATTGAGCACAGATCTAAGTGTTTGAGGGGGGATAATTTGAGTAGAGAAATGCTGGTGGATTTTCAATTAAGAGTTAGATTTGTGTAACAGTTGTTGGAGAGATTTATACTATGATGAGGCTAGAAATCTTGTTGGAATGGTCACTTCAAATCAGTCACTAGGTTGTAACCTCTCCTTCTATCATCAATAAAGAATACAACTTATTTTTCCCTATATACATCTGTATTGGCTTTGATTTTCCATATTGTAAGATATTAGTTGATGTATATGGTTTATGCTTTAATGATTTAGCTAACTAACTTGAATATACATCTATATTATTTCTATCTTCTATTTTTTTAGTGTTCTTTCTTGCAGGAAGAATTTTTCCCAAAACCACTTGAATTTGAAGCTACAACGGAAGCGACAGAAGGAGCCATTTAGAAGCGCTTGGATTACAAGTAAGCTTCTAATCCTTTCTGTGTGTCTGCTCTGAGTTAGGAAAAGTAGTTGTATATTATTTAACCTATTTTTCTATATTATCATTTGTCTAGGGAAGTGTGTTTTATCCGTAATTCACAATTTTTTCCAACAGACTGGAAAATCAGTTTCCCAAAGGTTGACACAAGTTGTTATTTTTTGTTTTTCACCAAGTGATGCTTTTTCCTTGATTTTAGGCATGTGTTTCATAAACCCTAATCCACCTAAATCTATATAATATATTCCCCTAGAGCTTTTTTTCACATTCCATCTTGGAGCTCTAGTTTTCCCAATGAGATCAATGATCTTTTGGTGGAGTTTGCAGTGCTTTTTCAAGTAAGTTTCACCTTTCACATATTTTGTCACTTTTTATTTTTTATTTTCATAGTTTTTGGTTTTTTACCTCATATTATCTTGTACAAGTGTTGGTTCAGTCCTTCGTTCTCTTTTCACAAGTGTTGCATTAGATTTCTTATTTTTTCCCATGCGTGATCCTCGTTTCAACAACTCCTTATGCATGTTTAGTTTTCCTCTTGCATGTTGATATTTTTCACTTGAATCACACTGATATATCTTTCCTTAGTAATATTTTCACTCTTACTTGCACCATCACTCAATGTCTACAACTTTTCACCCTCTTCCCGGGAAGATCTAACGTAACACTTCCTTCCCACATATACCCAAGTAACTAGCCAACCGGGGTAAACATGTGACGACATGCTACTGTAATGAGATTCAACCTCCTACATGAGCTTAAAGAAGTGGAACCAATGGAAAACACAACATAGATACCTTGTACAATAACCACAACACCACTAGGATTTAACCCAACCATTCAGGCCTCTTACCCCTGGGTCACACTAACATTTTGACCCCCTTTGTGCCATATTCTTAGGCATACACTAAATTCCATGGGATAGGAGGCTATAACTGTAGGCAGAACACTGCATGCTAGCAGATAGGGCCCCAAATGATAAGTTATGTGCCTACAACTCCAAGATTTTAGCCACTTTTTTAGGCCCATAACCCAGGTCACTGCCCAGAACTTCATTGAAACTTACGAGATGATAAATAACAATAGGGAAATGATATGGAAGAAATCACATCAACAGAAACTCATCTAGGCCCCTCCTAGCCATGAAAGGAATTTTTTCAAACATGTCACAAACATTGAATCTACATGTGTAAAAAACAAATTTAAGCATAGGGGTCTCAAAATTATCAGAGAATCGCTAAGAAGGATTTCTCCCTTACATAATTAGATGTAATACAATATATTTTACCATAGATACTTTGTGCATTCATTTTCAAGTAAAAGCATGGATAGAACCATACATAATCACTCATAAAATACATGCTTATAACCAACATAATATCAACATAAATACAGTGGATACAACAATAATAGAATCCACATAATAACCAGTACATTTTCATACCAAATACCAAAGGAATGATATCTTCGTTACTGAATGTAAAAACCAACCAAAGATGGGACTTCCATGTTCCACCCAACCATATATTGGCTGAACCAAATCTCTCTTCAGCCAATCTTCCTTGTTCCATACTCCAAGCATGAATGTGGGACTCATAACCAACCAAAAAAAACAAACAATCATGAATTCTTCTAGGGTTCTTTGCCTGAATCATGAGTAATTTTAGTGCCTCCTAGTCTCTCTGGATTTACCGTAATCCATAGTCTAAATCAAGTATCACTAGGCCCTAAACCGAGACATACCCTCTAGGCTTTACTGTACATCCCATCCCGAGACTACTAGGTCCAATGGAGAGAAAAACACCTCTTGGCTTTACTGTATATCCTTCCATTCACTGGAAAGGATTCCTAGGTGCACCAAGGCACACAATTTACCGTTACTGCAACCCACAGTCTAGTTCAAGGGTTACTAGGCTAGTGGCTTTACCGTGATCCACAGTCTGGTTGAGGGACCACTAGGCCATGTGTTTTTCATTTTGCAGGTCCACCCCACTTAGCTTCAAATCCATCCAGTAATCTATCTCAATCAAAGTATGAGAAACCCATCGCATCAAAGCTATACGGAAATGGAAAGGCTAGACTGGAAAAAATTTCACCTCTAGAAAAACCCATGCCAAGATAGAAAAGAACCACTTGCGATACCATGCATGCAATATCTAGCAAGGAAATCACATATGCAAATCAATACCTACAAATAATCATCTTGTAGCTTCTTGATCCTACTCTTCCTTTCTTTCTTTTCCTTTCTTTCTTCAATGCCAAAGTGCTCCAAGAAAACTCTAAGTGTCCAAGATAGATAGATAGATAGAGAGAGAGAGAGAGAGAGAGAGAGAGAATAATGAGAGAGTTCCAAAAATGGACTGACAAAAGGTTTGAGCAAAAATATTAGAAAAATCTTTCCAACTGATCCTCGGAACAATATTTATCAATGAGACCTCTATTTTCTTCATGTTCTGTTATTTTCTTTCTTTTTCCTCCTCACATGCAACCTATGACATTTCATCTCCCTTTTATCCTAATTTCCATTATTTTCATAAATAAATGTGCTAAAAATCATTTTTCCTATCCAAAGCCTTTTTCTTTTCCTTGGCCAATTTCCTTAACCATATTAACCAAAATTAACACCCACTTGGATCTTTTTCCCAACATTACATCTTGGAATAAGTGTCCCATCAACCGTGGTTATTTTTTTTTTTTACTTTTATTACATGGAATTTTTACCAGGGATGTTACAGAACCCTCCCCCTTAGGAGACATTGTCCTTAGTGTTCAAACACACATATACCACAAAAAAATTGCTGAAAAGAAAACATACTTCCCATGGGGATTTATAACTTAGCCTGTTTCAGTATTTATAATGAATAACCTTCCCAAAATAAAAAACCATCATGACAATCATACCACGTACTAGAACTTTATAACATATCTCATTACAGTATTTACAATATAACCACATACATACATATGCACATTTTCCCAACTGGAAAATAAAAGGATACGATGCATGCATCAACAACAATGGAATCCATAGGCGCACACCTCCACCCTCAAAGTAGTACCAGGATTCACTTCCTTCCCAGGAAGTCCAAAATCCATTTTCATAGTCAAATTCTGCATCCAATGCCCAATGCTACAATCATGCATTATTGTACCCTCAATGAACATTTATCGACTCATTTTTTTATGGCACACTCCCAATGTGCATTTGATTCCATCTAGATATGATAATGACCTAAGAAAATCCATCATCAACCTTCCCTTCTCTGCTACACAGTCCCTTAACAAATCTGGTCACCCCATTCTGTGCAGTCACACACCCTCCAAGCTTCACTAGAAACCCCATCTCGGGTAATCCATCCCTTGGCAAGGCTTCCTCGCATCAGAAGATACAAAAAAAGGCATATCCCTACCTCAAAAACATCATACTGGTCATAGCATGCTAATGGAAATAAATGGACACTATTGGGTATTGGTGTCCCACAATGGCCCTACTCCTGAAATGTTTTACCATCATACTTTTGGTTGTTCCAATTCCTTTTGTTGACGCTACTAATTCTTGCATTTAGTTTCAACCACCCAACTAGGAATTTCTATTATTTCTTGTCCCAAGCACATAATTCCCATTAGACTCAAATTAAATTGAAATAAATTCACATCATACCTCATTGGTGGCCCGTCAACAAGGTACACCTGCAATTCTATTCGCTTCCTATCACAACAAGTCAAACTATCATCTTTGACCAAATCATCATGTATAAACATATCACATTAGGTTAGCTAAAAGCACAACCATCATACATCAAAATCATAAATCAAATGTACCCATAATAACTTAGAATCATATATCACATGCAATCATCATAGACTAGAATCATAATTCACATTAATAATAAAACTAAAATAAAATTTTGATACATATCCTTCATTTTTCCTTACTTCTGCCTTTGTTCTTTTGTACACACACAAGGTCACCAAGTCAGTTTCCACACCTATAAAGGACCCAGTTCCCTTGTTTCTCTTCAATCACGTACACATAAACATTATGTACATCACAACACATACATCCACACATGGCGTACAACACCATACAATACATGCACCCACACTGGCCTATGACACATACAATTACACCCGGTGTATAATACAACACTACACATACACCTACATCATGTGTAAAACACACCACAATACATATACATATATATATTGCAACACAATGAATACACATGTAATGATACCATGACTACACCATGCACATGCATAGTACCGCATGCCCGCAACACAACATGTACAACATGCACACAATACCAAACATACCCTAGCACCATATGCACAACATGTACATAGTACCACTTGTACACAACACTACCTTCACAACATGTGTGCAACATCACATGTACATGGCACCACCTACACAATGTGCACACAACGTCAAATGTACATTACACCACTTGTACAATGTGTACACAATACCACATGTACACAACACCACTTGCACGACATGTACACAACACCACATGTAAACAACACCACATGCACGACATGTACATGGCACCACCTACACACGGTACGACATGTACAACATGTACAAAACACCATATGTACACAACACTACATATACAACATGTACATAGCACAACATATCCAACATGTGCATAGCACCATCTATACCTAGTACTGCATATGAAATATACACACAACACCATATATACAATAGGCATACAACATCATAGGTACATGACACTACATATGTTACCTGTACACATCACCATAGGTACAATCACTGAATATACAACACGCACAACATATACACAACAATAGTAATGCACATCCATAGACCACACATTGACTCTCCAATATCCATTCTTATCCTAGCATGTCACATATCACACTACTTTCACTTCGTTGATGTACCCCTCATAATTACATGTCCATAACATAAACATAGGCATAGTACAAGCATATTATATCAATTCGTATCCACATGATACTGACCTTGTAGATATTTTAGGGATATTCTTCTGAATTGATTCCTCATAAACCATGAACCTCTTCATACCATTCGCCTGCATAAGGAATCATTCATCTACGAGAATGTTCCTTGAAAACTTTGTCATACAGTGACATAGAAACATTTGTACATGCCTGTATATAATAATTAGCATAAAAAAATCATGATCCATGATGACCCTATCAAACATGACATATATACATACATACATACATACATATATACATGTATACATATATAAACATCAACATAAAGCAATCATGATCTCGTCAGATAGTGACATACATACATGCATATATACATATATAGACATTATCATAATCATGATCACAACATAACTACCATATACCACAAGGTATAGGTTAATACAACTCCATTTATTCGTGCACAACATGCACAATGTTGAGAACAACAGTTCCCAACATAGCCAAGGCATCTAATACCTTAGCTAAATTTACTTTACCTTACTTGATTACCTTTCTCATGAATGTCCTACCACCATTCATTTACACCAATGGACTCAACCAATCCAACCAGATTTCACACTCTTACCTTTAGTTTCCCTTATACATGCATCGAGCTTCATCTGAGTATTTCATTACTTGTTGGGTTTCATTCAACTCTCCCCGAGCTCCATTAAATTCCTCTTTCCCCAACCAATTCCAAAGACTCTCAAAACATAAAAGGAAATAAAAAGAATCAAAAGAAGAAAACCATGGAAAACCAATAGTAATACAACACCATGAACAAAATGGAAAGGTTGTGCACCAGACATAAAAAAATATGCAATCAAGTGCAAAAATCACAAAATAACAAAAGAACAAGACTAACAACAAACACCATGACTCAACCCCCATGGTTCCCAAGGGAATATCAACCTGAGCCTTTTTAAATATTTCATGGTAGTCTCTTTCTCCATGCAATCCCCTGCATCATACTTCCATAAACACATAATCGTCAGTGTATAATATAAACATACAATATAGCAGTTACCTTACCTTGTTATGTCAAGCACATTGCTTTATGTCTGAACACATACATATATCATCTCTCAAGGGACTCGAATATCTTGACGAATCCAACCATAACTAGAAGCAAATTTTTATACCTATCAAGTACATGTTCATAAATATAACACATGTGCACATAATTCTAGAAAATATTAAGGTTAAGAAGACTTCCTGTGTGCAAAGCACTCATTCGTTTGGGATTAGGGTTTCCAACATAGCAAAAGGAATTTTTACTAAATTCCTTTCTTTTACCATTTACCTTGCTACAATTGACTATTTATTATGTACTATCACATCACCCATCTGTTATTTATATGTAATAAATCAACTCACAGTTATCAGTCATAATACATACTACTACAACTATCACCTACTTATACTCAAGTACACATCAACTATCTCAACAAATATGTATTAGTATCACCATCTTAAATTACTTCATGCAATCTTATAGATACATCCTCATATCATATGATTAATCAAACAAATTATAAACGTACCATGTTATATAAATAAACTAGACAACATAATAGAGACTAAACACTCAACACCAGCTAGATGACATAATCAAATAATTAAGCACAAAGTACACAACATAAGCAAACTCATTCCTTAATGTATCTCAGGGGAGGCTAACTTGTCTGCACAACCAATATAACTAGCACGATATAACTTCACAACACATTAACTCAAACATAAATAAGGTCATGATATTCTTAACAATATCTAGCTAACATGTTCACACCCTAAACTCATAAACAATTTTCATTCTGTAAATTTTTGTAGATGTTCTATGCTTGATGCAATTTTACTTTTATAACAACAATCACATAAATAGTTAAGTAAAATGCTGATAGAACATACCAGTGGATCTATAGAAGACAAACCAGAAACAAGAGAATGTGTTGGTGCGTTACGGCGGTCAGCAGGATGCTTCAACCAGCAAAGTCTTCTTGGTCGGCCAACCCAGATGTGTCACAACAATCCTCAAATAAATCATCCAGTCAACTCAAAGTCAACCCCAGAAAATTCAATGCAGTCCAGAAAAAGTCAACGCAGGGCAACAACAATAAAGTCAACGCAGCTCCAACTTCAGTCAACCTTTTGACCTCAATTTTTGTGCCAATGAGTATGGCCTTCAAAAATCAAAATCTCCACAAAATTTCAGCTCAAACGGACCATGTGTTGACCAAAGTCAACGTTGGTAAAACCTGCCCAGAAACCCTAACTGCAGAAATTTTCGTCCAGAAACCCTAACTGCAGAAATTTCGTCCTTTTTCCAGCTGCAGCTACTTCGTCCTTTTCCCACGTGAGAACTGCTTCTTAGATGCTCGTATCCAATGAGAAGTGTGTGGATGAGATGAGTGAAAATCTCTCCAACGTTGATTGTATTTATATCCATCATTGAGGTGTGTGACACATCTGTTGGGGGTGTAAAACCTTAAGGCCAACCTGCACTTAAATTTATTATAAATAATAAATTAAAAATAAATGTTCTTCTCATCAGATTAAAATCAATTTTATATCAATTTTACACCTCTCTGAAATAGGAATCCTATACAAATATTGGAATCTTCATCTGAACATCACAAGATGGAGTTTGGACTAGTTCATCCAAGTGACTTACTCCCTCTCAACTGGAGAACTCATCCACGATTGCAATCAAACATTGTCTCGTCATCATAGTAGCTTGCTTTGATGACTGAAAATTTTAGAATTAAAGTGGGTCGATCACAAAGACATCACATCCCCAGGCCCGTAAATTCGAGCGGAGGTGGAAACCTCTGCTCCAGACTCACAAAGTCTCCAACCATTACGGTATTTGGTTCATCTAAGCGAATCAACATAGAGTCAGACCTCACTATACTTGATCCTAGATCAAGTGGTTGGACTGTGCCATCCTAGATAGAGAGTATGAAAATCTCTGATGCGTCCATCAATCTTTGCTACTAGTCTCTAGCTTTTCCCACCTCATTGGCCAAATGAGAGGTACTTCCCATGAGCCCTGAACTCAATGGGTAGGATGCATATGAGGCACAAATAATGAGAGGTGAACCAACTCAATCATCACAACGGTGGGGTCCAGAGCCTATGCCGTGGTTTGAAAGCCTAGCCTTGTGGTTGCTCATAGCTCCAAGAAGCTATCCCCAAAGCCCCCTAGAGCTCCTCGAGCTCATCGTCAAACAGGACCCACATCATAGGGTCATTCCACGATACCAAGTCTCTCACGGAAGGTTAGGAACTTGACCTTCCCCAGGGGCTTAGTGAGAATATCCGCGACCTGCTCATCAGTTCCTATATGATCGAGCCTTATGGCACCTTGCTGTACCATATCCCGAATGAAATGGTACCTGATATCAATATGCTTGGATCGGTCGTGGAACATAGGATTCTCGGTCAAGCGAATCCAACTCTGGTTATCACAAAGTATCAAGGTGGTATCTAGCACATGTCCAAAGAACTCACTAAAGAGTTTTCACAACCAAAATGCTTCACAATAGGCCATACTTGCTGAAATGTATTCGGCCTCTGCAGTTCTCAAAGCCACCGACTTCTGCTTCCTACTCATCCATGAAATCAAAGCAGAACCAAGATTGAAGTAGCATCCTGATATGCTCTTATGATTCACCACACTGCCAACCCAGTCGACATCAGTATATCCATGGAGTGTCACACTCCCGGCAGTGTATCTCATCCCATGGTTTATCGTGCCCCGAAGGTATCTCAGAAGATTCCTGGCACCAACCCAGTGAAAGTGATGAGGCTCAACCATCTGTTGACTCAAAGTGTTCACTGCAAAAAATATATCTAGATGGGTGTTCACTAAGAACATCAGAGCCCCTACGAGTTGATGATAATCAGTAGGATTTTCCAATACGGGCCCAGTAGCGCTGCCACTTAACTTCTTGAAGTTGAGTTCCATTGGTTTTTACATGGACTTGCAATCCACCATACCAAATCTTTCCAGAAGTTTCACAATATATTTTCCTTGAGAAAGGAAAATCTCTCCAAGTCTCTGCCAGACCTCCAGGCCTAGGAAGTAGTGCATCAGTCATATGTCCTTCATCTCGAACTCATCAGTAAGCTCCCTCTTGCATTGATGAATGAGAGGGTCAGCACCTGTCAGGAAGAGGTCATCCACATATAGCACCAGAATGAGAGGCTTCCCCAGGACAACCTTGAAGTAAAGGTTCGGATTAGCATTACTTTGAGTGAAGCCCAGCTTCATCAAGTATCTATCCATCCTCTCGTACCAAGCTCTGGGTGCTTGCTTCAACCCATAGAGGGATTTATTCAACCTGTAGACATGAGTGTCCAGATCCTGAACTTCAAACCCCAGAGGTTGTTCTACATACACCTCTTCTTTTATTGCACCATGTAGAAAAGTGGTCTTGACATCCATCTGATGAAGACTCCATCCTTGCGTAGTAGCAAAGGCTATGATTGATCGAATGGTGGTATATCGTGCCACAGGTGCAAATATTTCATCATAATCTATTCCTTCCTTTTGAGAGAAGCCACGGGCAACAAATATTTCCTTTAACTTTTTAGCATTTCCATCAGATCCATGCTTGATATTGTAGAGTCATTTCGCGGTGACAACTGATTTGTCCTTCGGTCTTGGAACCACATCCCAGACATCATTCTTCATTATGGACTCATATTCTTCATGCATAGCATCCTTCCAGACTTGATGCTTTATGGCTTCCTCAAAATATCCAAGTTCAGATTGTACAATAGTACTCATGGCAGCTAGATACCCTTGGTATCTACACAGCTTCTTGCTTTCTCGGAATGTCCCCCTTGGGGCAGCATGTCCGTCGGCATCTTCGAGAGTGTCCCTGAGCCATGATGGTCTCTTTCTTAATGAAGGAGATGGATCTATTGGGTCCATTGGTCCTTCAACATCAGGAATTGTCTCATCTTGTGGTTCTTCTTGATTTCTAGGCCTTGCTTCATGATTTTCCTCAGATCGCGGAAGATCTACTACTTTCTTCAGGGAAGCATCTTTGTCAAAAGTGACATCATGGCATATTTCTACTTCCCTTTGACCAGGTACATAGACTCTATAGGCCTTAGAGGTTTCTTTGTAGCCCACAAACATTCCTTTCTTCCCAGAAGCATCCAGCTTACATCTCTTTTATTTTGGCACATGAAAATAAACAGGACATCCAAAAATTCTAAAATGTGAGACGTCAGGTTTCTTACCAGTGAAAACCTCTTCGGGAGTTTTGGAGTCTAGGGTGGAATGAGGGCATCGGTTTTGAATGTATATAGAAGTATTCGCAGCTTCTCCCCACAAAAACATCGGTAGACCCTGGTCACATAGCATGACATGGGCAACTTCCACAATGGTTCTGTTCTTTCCTTCAGCAACGCCATTCTGCTAAGGAGTATAGCCAATAGTAGTCTCCCTCTTAATCACTACTTCTCTGCAAAAGTCCTTGAACTCATTTGACTCATATTCAATGCCATTTTCGGTCCTCAAAATCTTGATCTTCTTCCCTGTCATATTTTCCACCAAGGCTTTGAAGGTACGGAACCACATGAAAGCCTCATCCTTCTTCTTCAAGAAGTATATCCAGGTTTTGTGGGAGAAGTCATTAGTGAAGGTCATATAGTAAGAACATCCTCCCAGGAATTTCACGGGTAGCATACCAGATAGATCAGAATGGACCAGTTGCAAAATATCAGATGTCTGTGTGACACTTGAGGGGAAAGGTCCCCTTGTATGCTTTCCTTTGGCACAACCCTTACATACACCTTCATGATTATTTCCAAAATCGGGCATCCCTGTCACCACCTTTCTTGCTTCGGGAAGGGCCTTGTAATGAAGGTGTCCAAACCTACGGTGCCATAGTTAAGTTTGTCGGATAGTATCACATGTCATAGCTCCTAGTGGACTTCCTTCAACCTGTTAGATTGTTCCAACTCTAAAACCAATCACGATAGCTTCCTTGAGATTCTTCTTCCACATGCGCACCTTTCCATCAGTGAATTCCACATTGAAGCCTTTGTCTTCGATGGCTGATATAGACACAAGTTTCTTCTTCAATTTTTGTACAAAGAGTACATCTTGCAAATGTAGGACTTGTCCTTGAGATAAGTGGAGTGGAGGGTCACAGTCCCTGTCCCTTTCACAGGATATGTGGCATTATCTCCAAGGATAATTTCCATATTAGTTTCCTTCTCAACCATGCCAAAGAGTGCTTCCTTGAACCCAGTGATGTGTCTTGAGGCACCACTATCTATCAGCCAGACATCCATAGTGTCGGGCAAGGATGCAGCAGAGAGGGCAGATACAAGAATGTATTCATTTCTTTTATCAACAACATTTGACTCCTCATACCTGGAGTTTCTAGACCTTTTGAAAGGTTGATTGTTTCCGCCAGAGGGAGCCTTCCTCTTTCCTTTGGACCTATCGTTTCTTTGATTTCCATTTCTCTGGTTGTTGTCGTTGTCATCACTATCAGGAGAATCCTTCTTGAAAGGACATTCTCTAGCATAGTGACCAGGCCTATGACAAGTGAAAAACTTGCCCTTATTTCCTTGGGCCCTTGCTCTTCCTTTGTTCTTAGGACCACCAGAGTTCTTTTTTCTAGAATGAGCAGTGTAGGCAACATTTCTATCATTTTCGTATTCCTTCATTCTTGTCTCTTCTTGCATGCATCTTGACAGTAGCTCGTCAAAGTTAGGAATTGTATTATTATTGAGAATGGTAGTGTTTAATACTTTCCATTCATATGGGAGCCCTCCAAGTGCGGTGAGTACCATCTCACGATCAGCTATTATCTCCCCAATAGCCAGTAGATTGTTCCTAATCTCAGTCAATTTCAGAAAGTATGTTTGGACAGACTCATCATTTCCTTTCTTCATATTCTTCAATTGATTCTTGAAGAATAGAACTTGGTTTGCATTGTTTACTTTGAACATTTGTATCAACTTATCATACATCTCCTTGGATGCTCCTAGCTTAGATATGTAGGCAGCCAGAATTTTATGTATGGATTCCATGATCATTAGCTTTGCTTTGATCTCCCCCTTCTTATACTTGGTTTTAGCAGCAACAGTAGAAGTGGATGGATGTTCTTGTATCTTACCCAATACATAGTCCATGAGATCATGGTCTTCCAATTTGAGATCTAATATCATCTTCCAAGCATGGAAGTCATCCCTTACAGTCAGCTTGTCATCCTCCTTGAAGCCATAACTTGTGGAACTCATTTTTCTCAGTTGGTGATTGCTATAAGTTAGGGGTTGTCTTCACCTCAGCTCTAATACCATGTAATTTTTTTTAGATGTTCTATGCTTGATGCAATTTTACTTTTATAACAGCAATCACATAAATATTTAAGTAAAATGCTGATAGAACATACCAGTGGATCTATAGAAGACAAACCAGAAACTGGAGAATGGGTTGGTGCATTACGGCGGTCAGCGGGATGCTTCAACCAGCAAATTATTTTTTGTCGGCCAACCCAAAATGTGTCACAATAGTCCTCAAATAAATCATCTAGTCAACTCAAAGTCAACCCCGGAAAGTCAACGCAGTCCAGAAAAAGTCAACGCAGGGCAGCAACAATAAAGTCAACGTAGCTCCAACTTCGGTCAACCTTTTGACCTCTATTTTTGTGCCAATGAGTACGGCCTTCAAAAATTTAACTCTCCACAAAATTTTAGCTCAAACAGACCATGCGTTGAGCAAAGTCAACACTAGTCAAACTTGCCCAGAAACCCTAACTGCAGAAAATTTCGTCCAGAAACCCTAACCAAAGAAATTTCGTCCTTTTTCCAGCTGCATCTACTTCATCCTTTTCCCACGTGAGAACTTCTTCTTAGATGCTCGTATCCAATGAGAAGTGTGTGGATGAGATGAATGAAAAGATCTCCAACGTTGACTGTATTTATATCCATCATTGAGGTGTGTGACACATCTGTTGGGGCTGTAAAACCTTAAGGCCGACCCACACTTAAATTTATTATAAATAATAAAATCAAAATAAATGTCCTGCTCATTAGATTAAAGTCAATTTTATATCGATTTTACACCTCTCCGAAAGAGGAATCCAATACAAATATTGGAATCTTCATCTAAGCATCACAAGATGGAGTTTGGACCTAGTTGTTCAAATTTAACACATTCATACATAAAATCGCATATTTAGAGTTAGTATAATCATAATACAACATATTGTCACAATTAGGTCAACTCATGCCTGAATTCCCTAACCCTAACCATCAAGTCGCTAGCATCTAACAACAACAAATTATATATCATGCTCATCAACAACATGTAACCTAATCATCAAGCTAACTATCCTACAACAAAAACAAGTTAAACCATAACATACTCATTGACAACATATAAGTTAGCTAAAATAAAACAACAATACCAATGCACACCACCACAGGTTGCTATCATTCATGACTATCTGACACATGTACATATAACTGCACTAATCAACTAGCAACTATAATGTATGTAACCATAACATCAATAGAATGAAAGGAATACTCATAACCATAATGCATATAACAATCCTTAACCTACATACCTACATGCCCAATATCCAAACATGTATGACGACATGCTCTTGCCTTGAGGTACAATGCTACAACTTCACTTTGACGGTCTGCATCTCTTGTTGTATCTTTACAGCCAGCACATTAGCATCATAACATACCAATATCATCATGATGACCTAATTTCATACAATTAATTTATGCACAACAACCTTCACCAAGCCAATGCAAGCTTGACCATATGCACCCACTTGACATGTATAACCAATCATGAATGACCAATGCATGTCCCACATATAGCATCATATAAGGAAGCATACATGGAAAACACACAAGCATGACCAATATGTGACCTAGCATAAACAAGAAATGCATACACAACATGTACTAATGTGTAAGCAAGCGTGCATGAACAATACATAAGCATGAACAACACATAACTGATCATACACTCATGATAACATGTTGAAAACCACGCCATCAACACTTCCATGGTGACACCACCGCCACCATGTCCAAGGAAAAATAGATGCAGCAAACACATACACCATATTTATGAGAAACACATACACAACCAACAGAAAATCATGACCAACACACCGCACATCTAGTCCAAGGGTCGAACCATGCTCTGATACTACTCTATAACACCCCCTTTCCACATCTACCCAAGTAACCAACTAACCCGGATAAGCATGCGACAAGAGGCTAATATAACTAGATTCAACCTCCTACGTGACCTTAAGGAAGTGGAACCGACATAAAACACAACATATAGACCTTGACAACAACCACAACACCCACAGGAGGTAAACCAACCATTCAAGCTTCTTACCCCTAGGTCACATTGAAATCTTGACCCCCTTTGAGCCATATTCATAGGCATAACACTATGTTCCAAGGGCTAGGAGGCAATAGCTTCAAGCATAACAATACATGCTAGCAGCTAGGGACCCAAATGCTCAGTTCTATGCCTGCAGATCTGGGATTTGAGCCACTTTTTCAGGCCCAGAGCCAAGTCACTGCCCAAAAATTTGTGAAAACTTAAGGGATGATAAAAAAAAATAGGGAAATGATACGGAAGAAATCACATCAATAAGAACTCATCTTGACACCTCCTAGCCATGATAGGAATTTGTCAAACATGTCACAAACATTGAATCTACTTTTGTAATAAGCATATTTAAGCATAGGGGTCTCATACTTATTTGAGAATTTCTAAGAATCATTTCTCCATTACATCATTAGCTGAAATACAATCTATTTTACCATAGATACATTGTGAATTCATTTACAAGTAAAACATGGATAGAACCATATATCATCATTGATAAACTACATGCTTATAGTCAGCATAATAGCAACAAAAATATAGTGGATAAAACAGAAATAGAATCCACATAATAAGTAGTAAATTTGCATACCAAATACCAAAGTAATGAGCTCTTCATTACTAAATGTAAAATCCAACCGGAGATTGGACTTCCACGTTCCACCCGACCATAGATTGGTTAAGCCAAATTTTCTTCATCTAATCACCCCTGTGCCATATTCCAAGCATGAATGTGGGACTCATAACCAACCAAAAATAACCTAACAAGTATGAATTCTACCAGGGTTATCCATCTACATCATGATGAATTAGAGTTCCTCCTAGTCTCTCAAGCTTTATCGTACCCCAGAGTTCGAATCAGGGATCACTAGGCCCTAAATTGAGACACCCTCTCTAGGATTTAACATACATCCCATCCTGATGCTACTAGGCCCAATGGAGAGAAATCCACCTCTTGAATTTACCATATATCATGCCATTCACTGGAAAGGATTCCTAGGCCCACCAAGTCACAAAATCTGGCCTTACCGCAACCCACATTCTGGTTCATGGGTTACTAGGTCAGTGACTTTACCATGATCCACGGTCTGATTCAAGGACCTCTAGGCCATGTGTTTTTCATTTCAGAGATCCACCCCACTCATCTTTGAATCCATCCAAAAATCCATCTCAACCAGAGTATGAGAAACCCATCTCATCAAATCTATATGGAAATGGAAAGGCTAGGCTGAAAAACAATGTCACACCAAGAAAAACCCATGCCAAGACTGAAAATAACCACATGCAATACCATGCATGCCAGATCTAGAAAGGAAATCACATATACAAATAAAAATTTGCAAAGAATCTTTGTGTAGCTACTTGGTCCTCCTCTTCCTTGCTTTAGTTTCCTTTCTTAATCCAATGCCAAAGTGCTCCAATAAAACTCTAAGTGTCTAAGAGAGAGAGAGAGAGAGAGAGAGAGAGCTCCAAAATTTGAATGACAAAAGGTTTGAGAAAAAATATTAGAAAAATATTTCCAATTGATCCTCATAAAACTTTTTATCAATGAGGCCTCTATTTTCTTCATTTTATGCTATTTTCCTTCGTTTTCCTCCTCACATGAAACCTGTGACCCTTCATCTCCCTTTTCTCCTAATTTCCATTACTTTCATAAATAAATGTGTCAAAAATACTTTTGTCTCTCCAAAGCCTTTTCCTTTGCCTTTGCCAATTTCCTTAGCCATATTAACTGAAATGAACACCCACTAGGATGTTTTTCCCAACATTCATCTTGGAATAAGTGTCCCATAAAGCATGGTTATTGTTTTTTTTAACTTTTATTACATGGAATTTTCACCAAGGCTATTACATATGCCCTTCACTTGGCCAGTAGTTTCCATGCTCAACTAGGCATTGCACAAGTCCAAAAGGCTAAAGCTTCATGCTTGGACTCTGGGATGCACAATCTGTAGTCCCTATGTGGCCCATATGTTCATTGCGCAGTTCTAGGGCACAAGCTTTATCCTTGGCCACTGATAGTGCAGTATCTCCCTAATTTTTTGTAGGTTGAGACAGTGCATTGCGCAATATCAAGCCTCGGTCCTCCCCCTTGACCATTCATACCATGCAATATGAATTTAATGAAGCCAATCTCTTCCCTCATGTCAATATTTGTGTAGTTTTCCCTCTAAGTCTTGTGGTTGTTTCCCAGATCTTGATTTCCAAGTCATTTTGCTTGAGTTAATTTATGTTTTCCATGAGTGCATTTCTATCTTGTAGGTACTATAGTTATTTAGGACTTATCTTGATCAGTAATTGTCATTATGGCTCCCAAGGGAACTATGTAAAAGGACATCAAAAAAAGAAACATTGGAGAGCCAATTGAGAGTACTCCGGTGAACTTTCTAGTTTATTCAGACACTTAGATATTCATATAGAAAGAGTCATACATCACATGTCATAAGGTGAATGAATTATTCTCATCAACGACCTTCAAAGAAGATCTTGAAGCCCAAGAGGTGTATGTCAATTTCCATAGTTCATGACTACACAAGATTTCATGCAGGTACCCAGTTTTCCCATGTGCAGAAATCGTCAATTGCATACTATCACATACAGATAAAAGTACTATGACTCTTAGTAATTCCATTAGAGAAAGTCTTTCCTCTTTCATAGCACATTATTACCAAATGATGTATCATCTACCGACGCAAAAGCAATACATGGATTCACATTTTTACGCAGTCACTAGCTTCCTGGGCATAAAGTATGTTTTCAAAGGTTAGGTGAAAGAGACTTCAATATTCCACTAGAAACCCAACCATACATACAAGAAAAAATATCTCATGAAGGTCTATCAATACTTGATAATATTAATACCTTCCCAGAAATTTGGGAATTCCTCCTAAATCAAGTTTTGAATGAAGAGAAATCTTTCAACTGATTAAATATGTTGGCTCAAAAATTGAGAATTCATGTGACAAATGCCAAGAACCCTCCCAAGGGTGAGCAAGCCATATTCTATATGTATTCCTATTTTTTTGATACAATCTGCACTCAGAATTCATTCCCTAACATGAGTTGGACATAATCACCATGAGAAACTATCATGCTTATCTACTACAATATGCTTTCAGAGTGAAGCTTCAAGGGATTAATGGAAACATTGACTAATCACTTCCTCATTCCATTGAACAAATTAATTTTCGAGGAAGATCCACCTTGCATTTCTTGTGAAGAAATGACAGTAGTGTCAGAAATAGCATATTGGTTTGCTTCACCAAATGGAAATTACCTCAGAGTGTTTGGCGAACAGAAGCCTTCACATCAGTTACCAAGGTATGCTACTAACAAGTTGGTCATGGAAGAAGTCACTTATCATATTTCCACATTTTTGTCAGTAGTGTTGCAACGGAAGAAGAAATCACCTTAGCCCACTCTCCCTTAGCAAATCTCATTGTACGAGATCAATAATTTGACGGTTTCTAAGATCGAAGGCAAGGAGATAGGGAAATTCAAATTCGTTCATTTGGAGTTCAATACATATGATACGAGGAACGTATGTAAATATCACTCTACAAGGATTCATTTCTAATGGCCAAGAGAGTCATTCTACAGGCCCAAGGAGGAGGAGATGAAAAATTGTTACAATGCCTCTAAGTCTCGTGAACTAGTCACCTTTGTAGGAACTTCACAAGTCACTCCTCAAAAGGAATTCACTTTAGAGGAAGAACTAGTAGAAAGGCGCAACCCAGTGCATGAGAAGGGAAAGAGGAAAGTTTCACATAGTCCATCGTAACACCAGAGTCATAATATGAAAGCATATCCAATCATCCTAAAAGAAACCATAGTAGTAGAGAAGAGGAGGAAACATAGGAAGTAGGAGGAAGAACAGAAGAAGGCAGAGGATCATGAGTAGAAGATATTAGAAGAAGAAATGTGGAGGATGGAAGAAGAAGAAGGAACATGGAAACAAGTCGAAGAGCAAGAGAAGAATCAATAGCTAGAATAGGAGAGAAATTGGTTACATGAAAAGGATCGTGCTCAAGATATTTAAGTCTTGATCATAATACAAGACACAAAGATGGAATAAAAACCAAAGAACCAAGATGTTTACCTTATGTCAAGTACTCAACCGATCACCATTCAGTCTCCCCTGCCTCTAATAGTAGAGTAATATTCGAGTGAAGAAGAGGAAATTGTTCCTCTCAATGATGGCCCGGTCATGGATATGTTGAATATGAATTACGATGAACTCCAGAAGTAAATTATACAAGTTTGGAAGAAAAATTTTACAGACGACCTCACATATCCCACATTCATTAGAGAAAGGTTAATTGTCACAAACACCAGGAGAAATCCAGCAGTCATGGCTCCAACAAACTTGGCCTTCAAAGGTGCTTCTAAGTCAAACATGAACTATCCAATGGCCAAGAAAAAACAAATGAAAATAATTTGAAGGGTTCAAGGTAAGAAGTGGAACAACTCCGAGGAGAGGTTCAGAAAGCATCCTTCGAATAGACATGTCTCGAAGAAATTAAATCAGCCATACTTGGAGAAGTATCAGCACTAGGAACCAACCCCAGAAAAAAATTAAAAAAATTGAAACTAACTATATCTTGTAATGCATGTGCAGGAATTACCACTCATCAAACTCTCAAGATAGAAGGATATATCAAGAAGAAAAAAGTAATAGTGTTGATCAATTATCTTAGTACCCATAATTTTATCCATTGTATGATAGCCAAGGAATTGAATTTTTTTTTATATACAGCACCAAAGTTTCAAGTGATGGTTGCAAAATGGAGGAACTATAAATTTCTTAGGGAAGTATAGTAATATCATGGGGGGATATGTATTTAATATTCAAATGCTTTCCATTCCAATGGGTGGTGTTGATTTTGTATTAGGAGTCCAATGGTTACAATATCTGGGGACAACAGCTTTTAATTTTCAAGAACGTTTCTTGAAATTTTTCTAGGAAGGAAATGAAATTGAATTAAGGGGAATTACAGGGAAACTAGGGAAGATAATCATCTCTAATGGCATGACAAATATTTTGAATAAATAATGAGGAGGCATAATTTCTCAATTATGCTCACTATATATTCAAACATCTAAATCATCCATTTCTCAGATCTCCAAAGAATATTGAACAATTTTTCAAAGGTATTTGAGACTCCCAAAGGCCTCCCACCAATTCATGATCACTATCATGCTATTCACTTGATTCCAGGAAGTGTTCATCCAAACATGAGGCCTTAAAGATACCCATATGCCCAAAAGAGTGAAATTTAATGTATGGTTGCAGAAATGTCATTTGTTGGTATAATTCAACCTAGCCAAAGTTATTTCTCTGATCTGATATTATTGGTGCACAAGCTAAATATTAAATATAAATTTACCATTCCTTTCATTTATGAATTGCATGGAGAAATTTACTTCACCAAGCTAGATCTTCGTTCAGGATATCATCAAATTATTATGAAGACTAAAGACATTCCAAAAACAAAATTCAGAGCTCATGAAGGTCATTATGATTTTTTGGCCATGCCTTTTGTCCTTACTAACGAACTTTCCACATTTCAAGGTTTCATGAATTCCATTTTAAAACCCTTCCTTATAAATTTTTTGTTAGTTTTTTTTTATGATACTCTAATTTACAACAAATATTGGAAGGATCATGTTCACCATGTTGACAGGGTACTCAAACTATTGGAGGAGAGACAATTTAGCAAAAATCTCCAAATGTTTCTTTGGAGTAAAAGAGGTGGAATATTTGGATCATATTTTATCTCATGAGGGTGTTAAGGTAGACCATAACAAAATTAAATCCATTAAGGAATGGAAAATCCCCCACAACCCTAAAGCATCTTCGAGGATTTCTTGGGTTGACAAGGTATTATCTCAATTTTGTTAAGAATTATGGGAGAAATGCAGTGTCTCTAACAACATTACTGAAGAAAGATGCATTTTATTGGACTCCAGAATCAACTAAGGCCTTTGAACATCTTAAAGAGGCAATGTGCCATGCATCGGTCTTAGCTACACCAAACTTTAAAAAAATCTTGATTGTGGAAAGTGATGCCTTAGGAAATGGAATTGGTGTTTTTTTAGTTCAATAAGGAAGACCCATTTCTTTTGAAAGTTGTCCAATCAAGAGAATTATTTACACAACTTGTTTATGAGAAGTAAATTTTGGAAATAGTACATTCATTAAAGAAATATTTGCCTTACCTAATTGGAAGACACTTTGTAACAGACCCTGGTTGATTTTCCATGTAAAAAATATAAGACCAAGCTCATGTGACACGTTGTTGGAAAGGTAAATCCTCTCTGTGGATAGATACAATCCCTCTAGCCCTAGATTGGGTCTAGTAACAAGGGAACAAGCTAGTGTCTAGGTTCCTAGCTAACAAATGAAATAGGTTGGGGTAGATTGTCCTACCTGGAGTCCAATGCGATTGTCGCAGCTATAGTAGTGGCAGCCTCTTGATCTCTTTCCTGACAGGTCACAGTCCTTTAGAAATGGTACTCGTATTCCTGCACAAATATCAAAGACAAGAGAAACATACAAGACAATAATTGCATTCGTAGCTAACTAGTTAGTCAAGGAGGACTAAAAAAATTACGTAAAATAAACCATATTGACACAAGATGGTAACCAGACAATAGTCATGTATATATAAATGTGTTACACAGTAATTTGTCACCGTCCTAACCATTTCCCATCCCGCACAATGGAGGACCCATTCCGTGACCTGTGAACATTGTCATGCTTTGAAATCACCATCAATGCATCCCTCTGAATGTGAGCTATATTTTCCCTTGAGATATCTCCTTGCAAAACTTATGAAAAACAGCTCTTTTTTCATTGGCGCGGGTAGACAGTTCAGTGCTCGCGCCAATCAGGGAAATCCTGTAAAGAGGTCGCGCCACTTGGCGCTCTGTCATAGAGCAGCAATCGCGCCACCCATTTTAGGGACTGTTTTTTAAATATGGATGGCGAAAGTTGAGTTCAAACAAACTCACAAACCACTGCCTATCTTGAGTTGGGAGGTTTGGCTGCGGGAGTTCTATGGAAGGGAATTGGTTTTGCCACCTCCCATGGAACCTTCCTTGTTGATAGGGCCAATCCCATAATAATAGGGATCCCAACTCCCTCCTTCCCCATCTATAAAAGCTTGCTCAGATCCATGGCAAGCTAGTCTTGAAGTGCTGAAGCTTTGCATCTCCCTTAAGGCCCATTCAAGCGAGGAGACCATTGTTACAAGACTCTGGAGAGGTTTCCCTTTCCCTTGGCGAGCTTTGCGAGACGTGGACGACCGGAGACCCGCTCGAAGGAGGCTGCAACGTCAGAACTTGGTTGTAACTTCTATTCGTTTATCATTTTAATAGATGACTATGATTATGGTTCCACTCCGTTTTCCATCATGTTAATGTGAGTAATATATTTTCTGACCGATGTTTAGTTACGTATGCTGGTTCCTATACTTGTATCTGTTCATTTCTCCTATGTGCAGGTGTTCATCCGCGGAGATCGTGGAATAATTGTGATCTGCCAGGGCTGAAGGACGGGGACGCTTCTTCTTCTTTAGATCAGAGCGTTGGAATCCAGGTAGGTTTCTATCCCAAATCTTTCATTCGTAACTAGGAGCTTGCGTCATAGCATTGTTTGTTTGTTGCTAGACCCCTGCTGAGCTAGTAGGGATCGCCTCTGTCCGCAGAGGGGATTTACCTCCTCAACAAAATGGAAGAAAGAGATTAATATCGGAGCCTTAACGTCGAAACCTACTTCAGTAGGTTCAATCGAGGCGTGTCTCGAAGGATCGTCAGGGAATTGGGACGAGGCGAGGAAACAAGCCTAAGCTCTCTCTCGACAAAGGTCTCTTTCTTTGTTCTATCTCCCTAGCAAAATGTTCAACAATTCTCTTCAGCATTTCAGCTATAATTGTTCAGCTAGTGTATCAATGGGAGATAGCTTCATTTATAGAGGGAGAGGATGAGTTTGGGATCCCTACAATGGTGGAAGGGAGGCCTTATCCTTTTGTAGGTTTCCCCAAAAGGTGGAAACAAGAGGCCAAAGAAGGGTAGTCGTGGTTTTTCAGTTAAACCACCCAGGCTAACTCGCCCACGAAGTTGTTATCATGGAAAATTCACCTCTATTTTAAAAAAGATTCCAAAACCAACTTGGTGTGGGTAGTGCACTGGGACAGAGTGCCAATGGTCGTGGGGCCCAGTGTTAAGCTTCCTCATTGGCGCAAGGGCATAATGGTCTACCAGCGCCAACCCAAAAACATGTGTTTCTGATTGTCTGATCAAGGAATTGTCAACAGAAGGAATTTTGTCCTCGTGGAAAGGGATGCAGTGATGGTCTTTGTAAGGCATGATACTTCTTATTAGTCACAGAAGTGGTCCTCCAATATCCAGGATGGGGATTGTAGGGACAGTGAAAAAATGTTGTGTAATAGATGCCCCCTAAATCATGAGTTCCGAGAGAGGGGGAGGGGTGAAATTATTTACGAGAACATGTTCGAACAAAACACCATTGTCAGAAGACCTGCAAGTACAAATACAATTGATATCTCTGATACATGAACATGTGGCATGGGCGCAACCATCCATAATAGAGTACATAAAAACTAAGATCTGAGATATGAACGCAGCCATCTAGCAGTAAGGATCAACAAATAGACTCAGGTATGGTCGTAGCCATCCAATAAAAAGAGTCATGCAATAAGTCATGATAAACCACAATATCCCACAGCCTAGATCTTATCAGACAAAACCAAGGGTCTTGCGCTCCATCTCAACCCGAACAAGTATAAGTTCAAGCATGTGAATATGTGAGCTGAAGTCGAACATGCAAGAAAGTCACCTGATTACCAGCCAATGATGAAATTTGTTAACGGGAATGAGAGAAACCACCAATAATGAAAATGGTTCTCAAGGTACAACAGGTACAATCCACGAAATGTGAATAGTGAGCTAGCGTCAAACACCCACAGAATCACTCGATCGAAGGCCAATGATGTGGACCTGTCGTCGAATGCGAATAACTTGCCATTGATGCATGCAAGCTCCAAGGTACTGGAAGGGAGTACTAAGTCAACTTCCTGGATAATGACCTAAATTCTACAGGAATTAAACCAATCGAAGGAGGGCCATAATGTTTTCCACATCATCGACACTAGACAGAGGAACATGATGATAATGAATCAGGACCAAACAGAGGATCAGAGGAAGGTTGAAAATTGCATAGGAAAACTTCTCTTGAACATATCAGCGACACGACTATGGATTTGGCAGTATTTGAAATTAAAGGATATGAGGTCATGATGACATGGCAAAGATCAGATTAGAGGAAAAAATAGATTACCCAAACCCATGGAGGAAAAAATGACGAAATGAGATGTCCCCAACCCGACACAAATGCAGATGAGTGTCATGTTCAAGAGTGACATACTGCCGACAAAACTAAAGACTGGTTCCATTTCCCCCCACCATTGCTGGCGAGTACCCCAATTATTTTTGGAAAACAAGATTGAAGGGGATATATATGCTTGTGATGTAATTTTGTCGTTTGGACAAATCCATCCTAGTACATTTTACGAGCCCTAGGAAGGAGGAACTCGATTAAAGTCATGGTGACGATTTCCGATGTCATCAGAATTTAACAAGTCTGACAAAGGAAGAACTCGACATCTTTTCATACTTAGAGAGTTTGAAAAGAAGCAGAAAATAAAACTCCATCAAGTCCCTTTCCATAAGTATTCCCTCATATCTGAAAAGGTAGAAAACAATATTTGAGAGAACCTCTTAGTCACGATAGGCTAAGGTATTCCCTTTTCGTAGATAATCTATCCCGGCCCAAAAAAGGGGCAAACATATACTAGGTAGATATCGTTTCGCATCCATTTAACGAGTTCAAAATGACAAGAGTCTCGGCAATATTTTCAGTTTTATAGAGTCAGAAAAGAGTTGAAAGATGACTCCAACAGTGAATTTTTCATGTTTTACCGAGCTCGAAAAAGTATAAAATACAACTCATTACTTCATCGTCGTTATGTTAAAAACCTGTCGCTGCACAAGAGACACACGTAAAACCCATTTATCGAAATAACATAATGAAATAATCAAAAAATATGTCTTAAAACCTAATTACGGTTCTAAAAAGTTATAAAATGCCAAAAATGTTAAAAAATAATTACTTTTCATTTTTACCTCTTGTGGAGCAATAATTACCCATTTTAGACTATGATTCTGCGACGGTGATAGCGGGAAATCCCACAGACCAATCTCGAATCCGTCAGTTCCAGGTAAGAGCTAGCATCTTTTCCTACATTTTGATTCATTTTTTAGTACCTGCAACCCAATTTTATGTGTCTATGGGGGAATTTGGAAAATTTTAGAGCATGGCAGTTGGCGCGGGTATGAGGCACAGACTCGCGCCAACCGACCGATTTTCCAAACTAGGGTGTGCCCATTGGCACAACTGTTTCTAAAGTAGTCACGCCAATCACAGTGCCAAATTTTAGCTTAAAAATGCAAGCAAATAGGCCCATTTTAACCAAATAAAAGCGTCGAATTCAGCTAATAACACTCATATGAATGTTTTTGTAGGTACAAAGTGGGAAAATGGTGATCAAATGGAAAGAACGAGAACACAGTGAAAAATACGAACTTGCCATGGAGAATGAAAGATGCATGGAAGCTTTTAGAGATTGTGGACTCAAAAAATTCTTCATGAGCTATTAAAATACTTGAACAGTGTCTGGGACATTGATTAGGGAAAGTTCATCATTCATGATCAGGGACTCGAGATCAAAGTTTCTGATGTTTATTTCATCACAGGGCTATCGTGGAGGGGGGCAATACCAATCCTGACCAGCACCCAGCCCACAATGGAGAACATTAGTATGGTGATCGACAGGGTGTGTCCCGTAGCAAGGAAAGGATCAGGAAGTGGAAAAGAGGATATCCAGACTATTCCAGACTTGGCACTAAAAGTAGTGTTGCACACCATCACGCGAGCTACAGGATTGCAAGCACCACACGAAGCAACAAATACACAGCTACTTCCTACTGTAGATTGTCTAAAACCAACCCTCTACAACTGGGCAGAGGTAATGACAATCAACATGAAACGTCAACTGACAAAGTGCAAGAAAACCAAAATGAAGCAGTTCGGTTACGGGTCTATCCTGGTATCGTTCATCCTAGAAAAACTACCAATATTTCAATGTCAGGAGGTTATAGTCTCGACACCACTAGCATAGGAGCCACAGATGGCCCGTTGGGCAGTTTTGATGCCAAGTTTAGGGGGCGGTCAACATATGTCCTAGAGACCGGAGTTCTTTGAGTGGCTCTGCCGACAACTGATTGTCATGGAGGATTGGCCCTACTTTGGCACAGATTTCACTGGTGATGTAGATATCCCACTCCGAGAAGGAGAGGATTGGGATGAAGTACTTCGTAAGACTCATTTTTTATTTTCATGAGTATTATGATTTTTTTGGTTATGCATGTTCGGACATTGAATCCATGTATGCAGATGTTGGCCCAAAGAGACCTGTAATTATGTCCCCAATAGCCAGAATGATTCCTCGCGACTTTGATATTGCCCCTCATGATGAGGGAGGCAAGGAGGAGGAAATCTTATGCAATTTGGAGGGAATCTCCCGTGGGATCCCAGATTATGTGTGATTCAATGATGTTCCCTGGGCATAACAGAGACACACTACAGGGGTATCAAACCGAGATCACGGATTGCTAAGGTGGCTTGTACAGGTAGTGACATTCTATCATGAGCGTCATGCCGAGTAGACACCTAAGTTTCATTTCTGCATATTTTTGAGAGACATGGTGTCTCAGGATGTAATAGAAACACACATATTTTTTGAACTGTATGATGCACACTGATGAAAACATTCTATATATATATATATATATATATATATATATATATATATATATATATTGTTTTTATGGATACTGTCATGTGATGATGATTTTACAAATTGCGCAAATGTCTATCTAATACAATGTTAGCCGTTGTATCAGTTAATGCATTCATTTGCCTAGGAATATGTTGATATGTAATGTAATCAAAATTTATTTCCAGAAAATGAACATGTAAATACAACCTTAATATGGAAGGGTTTCTAACTGAATAATGTCCATTAATTTGAAGAATGACAAGCTGTGAGTCTAGATTTACAACCAACGCAAGAATGCCGAGGGTAATCGCCTCAGTTAATAGTTCAATGACAACACTATACTCAATGACATTGTTTTTCTTTCATCCTAGACAGATACCTTGAAGATCCACCAACTCACTAGCAAGATCATAAATCACCCAAGCTACTAAAGACAGGTTTCGGGTACTGCGGGAAGCACCATCCGCAAAACCGACATAATAGGTAATAGACATTTGCACAAAACACAACTACCCAATAAGCAGGAAAACACTCGCAAAGCACACCAAGCCAAAAATGTAAAAAAATGAAAAGAACACCTATGTACACAAAACATGCATGAATGACTCATGCATAGTATTTCTTAAGATACAAGCCATTTCTAGGTCGATCCAAAGGATGACCTTCGTAATCAATAAGCTCATAGGCCCCATTCCGCAAAACGCATTTAACAATGTAGGGCACATGCTACATGGGTTGAAATTTTCCTGCCCCTAGCTTATCATGAGCTTGGTCATACAAGAGGACGAGGTCTCCTTCTATGAAGGAGCGAGGGGAAACTGACTGGTCAAAATGAGCTTTGACCCGCTTCTTTTGTGCTTCAATTACCAGAGAAAAAGAGTGGCAAGTTTCATCCAGCCTTTCTAAGTAGAGAAGATGCTCTTCTTCTGGTGAAGTGTTGGGCAAAAATTCAACAGTCAACTTGAGCGAAGGTATTTCACACTCAATCGGAAGGGTAGCTTCGAAACCATAAACAAGCTGAAATGGAGTGAATCTGGTCACATCCTTAACTGAGGTTCGGTACACCCAAAGAGCCAAAAATAACATGAGATTCCAGTTTGATTTGTGCATCCCAATCGTATGTTTAAGAATGGTCACAAGAACATTATTTACAGCTTCAACTTGTCCATTAGCCTAAGGATAGTATGACATTGAGCTGTTGTGACGCAGGCCCAACTTGGAAGTTAACTCCGCCACCATATAATGCTGAAAATGGGAACCATGATCTGTAATGATGGTTTGAGGGACACCAAAGCTATAAATGATGTGATTCAATATGAACTGAGATGTTGTCTTACCGTCAGTCATAAGTGTAGGCATTGCTTCGGCCCATTTGGTGAAGTAGTCATTGGCTACGATGATATAAGCATGCCCCCCAGCCGAGTGAGGGTTACACATCATAAAATTGATTCCCCACTTCGCAAAGGGACCAAAGGTAATGACAGGGTGGAGATGGGAAGGTAGCGCATGCATCTTGCACTGGTAGATCTGGAAGTCATGACATTTACGAATAGCGATAATGCAATCATTGAATATGGTGGGCCAGAAATACCCAGCACGAAGAATTTTTTTGTGCAGTAGCATAACCAGACATGTGACTGCCATAGGTGCCACTGTGACAGTAATTCAAGGCTTTCTCATCTTCCTCGAGAGTCAAACACCAATGGAGAATGGAATCAACTCCGATGTGGTAGAGTGTATCTCCGACAATACGATAAGGTTGCGCTTGATGATGGATGCGTCGGCGAGCATTCTTCATCAACTCAGATCTAAAGGTAGAAGTATGAAGATATACGATGATATCACTATACCAAGGATCGAGGATGCTAATCAGAAAAAGTGTATCATCTGGAATGCATTCCTTGGAACCAGATGAAGCAGAGTCGGAAGGGAGAGAGCAGATAAGATTGGCGAAGACTAATGATTTCTTCGAATTGGCAGTGGTGAACTCCAAATCAAATTATTAGAGGATAAAAATCCACTTCAAATTATTTCCCCCCATCAATTGACGAGACAATATGTAGGTCATAGGGTTGCAGTCAGAAATCACAGTCACCGTACGTAACAGGATGTAGTGACGAAAACGTTGAACAGCTTGAATAGCATCCAATTCCAACTTCTCGACATGCGCATATCATGTTTCAGTATCAAGAAGGTTACGAGACATATAATAAATGACATATTTGTCACCGTCATCATCATCTTGTACCAAAACCATGGAAATTGTGCTGAAAGTGACAGCCAAATAGAGGGAATAATCACAATAATAATTCGGAGGACGCAGTAAAGGAGCGTTGACAAGCAACGTCTTCAATGCATCAAAACACTTCTAGGTGATCTCATCAAAAAGGAATGGGATTCCCTACTTTATTAATCATGTGAATCCTTTAGCCACTTCGGCACAGTTAGGTATAAAACATCGTAAAAAGTTAGCCTTCCGCTACAAACTCTGTAGCTAATGTAATGAAGAAGGAGAGGGGAGATTAATGATAGCCTCAACTTTGAACGAATTGAGGTAAATTCCATCTTTGGAAATGATAAACCCTAAGAGTCTAATGGAATCAACGTAGAAAATGCACTTATGCGGATTTAGCTGGATGTTATAGCGTCGAAAACGATGAAAAATCAGATGATGATGGTCAGGGTGGTGTTTACGCTTAGCTAAATGAGTCAGAATATCATCCAGACAAGGCTGAATGATGTGTTTAATATCATGGAAATCATACGACATCGCTCATTGAAATGTAGCCCTAGCATTTTTCAAATCGAAAGGGAGCTTTTTGTACGCGAAAGCACCCCAGGGACAGATAAAGTTAGTCTTATGTTGATTAGTCGAGAGAATGTTAATCTGGTTGTAGCCAGAAAAGCCATCCATAAGGGAAAAAATCTCACTCCCCGCACAATCATCAATGATTTGATCAATAAAGGGAGTAGGATGATTATCCTTAGGTTAGGATTGGTTAATGTCACGATAATCAACATAAACCCGAATGGTGCCTTGTTTCTTATCTACAGGAACAATATTGGACACCCATTCTGTCAAGGGTATCAGATAAATAAAACCAGCTCTGAGAAGCTTTTCAACTTCACCTTTAATAGTGGCATCCTTTCTAGGGTGCATAGGACGAAGATGCTGACGAACAGGCTTCACACCAGGATATGTCGGAATCTCATGCACCACTATACTAGGATCAATGTCGGGCATCTCTTCGTAATACCATGGAAATACATTGCGAAACTCGTAGAAAAGGCTAGTGTAAACCTAAACTTCATCTGAAGAATAGGTGATCCCAATATCAATGTTCTCAACAATTCTCAGTTTCACGGAAATGTCGATAGGGATCATTTGTGTGATATTACTCAAATTACCCTCCATAAAAATTTCATGTGTCAGAATAGGCGTTTCGGAGGAGAAGTTACCTGTGAAGCAAACCTCTCAAGACACGTAGCCATGGCCTTGAGGCCAGGCATGAACAAGGAACGATGATGACTATCATCCCACGAAGGATCCTCGAGAGACATAGTTTCCACGATGGCTTCATCAGAGGGAAATATCTATTTCAAGTGATCGGGCGAATCCAAATTTCCAAGCCAAGGGGATTGAGAACAAGTGTCAAGAGACATGCCCAAAGGAGCATAATCAGGAGGTGGAGGTTCCAAAGCCGAAATAAGTTCAAAATAGTCAAGCTCGATCGGAATTAACGGCATCAAATCTCCAAAAGAATCGATCTGCTGAGGTGAAGGGATGATCCATGGGTTGTCCGACCAAGAGATCATATTAATATAAATAGTGTTGGGTGGAGGAAGAGGAAAAATACCCATGAGGGAAGGATATTTGAAAAGACCCGGCTCTACACTCTCGTAAGGCATAGGAATTTGATCCACATACGGAACATTTTTCTCAGAAGAACAAGTGAAAAACGACAACTGATGAACAATAACAATCTTTCTTTCGTGCAAGAATTTTAAAACATAAAAGAGAGTAGATGGAATGCATAGCATGGTGTGATTTCAACTGCGACTGAGGAGAATATTGTAATTGAGCTTGGCATCAACTACTTTGACCTCGACATTGACCATCTTCCCTTCTAGAGTAATCAGTAAACTAGTGAGAAAACCAAGAGGTTTAGATTCCCTTCCATCAAACGCTTCTAGAGGATTTGGAGATGAATTCAAATCTGGAGAACCAATGGCTTTCCAGTAGGAAAATGACATGACGCAAATAGATGCATCCTCGTCCACAGTCGCTCGATGGATATTCAGTCCATTAATGCCAACTTGAATGATGAGCACAAGCTGGTGCGGGAGACGTGGGACAAAATTCTCCAAGTCGAAAGTGATAAGGCTTGAATCAATAGGATCAACCTCATCGATCGTAGATAACAAAACCTTCCGTTGAGACAGAAAACTCTAAAGTACTTCTAATGCATACATTGTAGACGGTGCCTAAGCCAAATCCTCAACAATACTGTAGAGTTGAGCAGCACAGACGTTGGATTGTAAGAAGACTTACATAGTACACCTTTGGAATCTGGTCGTACAACGGGCTTGGTACTAGGTGTTTCAATCTGAAGAGGGCCAAAAATAGACGAAGGAGGAGGACCATCAGTTATCTCCTTCCCTGCTGCCTGATGCGGTTCAGTATAATCTTTAGACTAGGTAGTGATAGCAATGGATGCAGAACGGTTCATCATGAAAACCTGAGAGCCAAATGGGGTAGAGGACTGAGGTTGCTCTACCATTTGGGTCTGTTGTGATGGAAAAGGTTCTTTGAGAATGGCCAGAGTTCCTTGGGTGCCTTTGAGCAATCTACTTACTTCGGCCCATCAAGAACATTCCTTGGTTTATTGCTCTTTGTCACACATCAAACAAGGGTACTTTGGTTTTCGCTGTGAACCATCATCAGCATGAGATTTCTGAGAATCCTACTTCGAGGTATCAGATTTGGCCTTACCTTTACCCTTATTTTTTCCCTTGGAAGTTTTATCCACTGGATTAGCCTGAACGACATTGACTTCTGCGGTTTTACCAGAATTCGGGGTAGACTAAGGAGGAGTATCATTGGAAGGATTATATTTTTGCTTCCCAGGGTTCGAAGGAGAAGACTTCCAATAAGTCTGAGATACGGAACCAATAATACCATCGACAAATGGCATCACCAGTGCTTTATAAAATCTAGGTCAAGGAGCATCAGGCAAGATATCATACAATGTGCCAAACTGGGAGTACATGAAATCAAGGTACTAGCATGAGCAATGGCATGTTCTTCGGTTACACATGCCCCCATACCTATGTCTTTAGCGATTTGATTAACAAACGAGGTAGTGAACCAATCAGTTAGAAGCTGATCATGAATATCAAACTTGATCAAGCGACAAAGATGTCTCCATTCATGAATATGATCCAAGATATGAGTAGCTCAGTCCTGTTTCAAGTATGTGAGGAGGTGCGTCCTGGTCTCATATCGAACCGGTAACTGAAAATGTGTAAGAAACGCCATGGCTAAAGAGTTGAAATCTTGAAATATGGCATGAGACAGTTTGATGTACCACTTCATAGCGACACCAGTAAGAGTCTGTTGGAAAAGACATAATTGGATGGAATTGTCAACCCAGGACTTATAAGAACACCGAAGATGGTATGTCATAACATGTGCTTGGGGGTCTTCTCCGGAATTTCTCTCAAACTTAGGATAATCACTAGGAATTTTAGTTGGAACTGGAGGCTAATACGGATTATTAAGAATTGGATCGTTGGTCAGTTTTGACACATCAGGCAGTTCCAATGTCGTGAGAAATGAAAGTTGAGGATTAAAAGGCATTAGTGGTCATTGATAAGGACTAGTGTTAACATTTCACCTTGGCTGAGAGAAATTCTGCCCCCATATGTTTTTTCTTGGAGGATAATAAGTGAAACCTTGGGGTACACTATATATAGCCTGATATTGACCTTGAGTAGGTTAAGTAGCGCCTTGATTTTGAGCAGGTTGAACGGGTTGCTGATTTGGTTGAACATGTTGAAGCGGCTTATGAGCAGGTTGAACAGGTTGAACTAGCTACTGAGTGGGTTGAACAATTTGAATCGACTGATGAGGCTAGGTAGGTTGTCCCTGCGGAGAAGGTTGGCCTGGATACTGAGAGCCACTGAGTTTCCCCTGCGAGAGAGGTTGGCCCGATGGTTGCAATGGACCACGTTGCCCCTAATAACCAGGTTGACCCAGAGCAGGACCATAGGGTTGTCCTTTCTATACAAAATCTTGGCCTTGTAAGCGTTGTCCTTGCAGATCATAAGGTTTTCCCTAAGGACAAAATGTTTGTCTCTACTACACCAAAGGTTGTCCCTATAAGGGTTGTCCTTTTAGGCCCAAGGGTTGTGCCTATATCAATGGCCCTTGATGAGGAACGGTCCGATAGGGATCAGCCGAAGGTAGATAAACAGGTTGATGCAGATCAATGGGAGGAAAATAAATGTGGTTACCGTAGACATCATAGTGATGCGGAGGATTGACGGGAGCTTGGGGCTGCTGAGAACCCTGAGAGTTATGTTGCTGAACAACCAACATATACTCATCGAAATTTTTTGGGTGTGGAGCCTAATTATATTGTTTATTTTGTATCACAGCGTTGGACCCACGTACCTTAATGGGGCGGCAACACTACGTGGGGGGTAGTTGAAGCTGGAAAAGATACACACTACCCAGAATCCTTCTGATATGCTAACAAAAGTTGTAACCAGGGAGAAACTAAGAATATCTGCAGTTTCAATTAGTCTTCAAGAATGACGATGAAGATGAGAAACATCCAGGTCCAAAGTGGAGTCATTTTCCAGCAAATGAAGAAGCGATGGAGTTGCTACAATCAGTCTCCAAGTGGGAGATTGTTGGGTGTGGAGCCTGATTATCTTGTTTATTTTGTATCACAACATTATACCCCTGTACCATAATGGGGTAGCAACACCGCCCGTAATTAAATGCTACTTGGGGGTTCCAGGGGGGGCGACTGTGACTTTATGGAGCCCCCCCTTGGCAGGGGGTTTCGAGGGCAGCGCCCCCAAAGCAAAAAACAGATGTAAAATTTCCTTGTAAAAGTATAGTAATTTCGAATCAATTTGGGTTGTTCATTAGGCAGATGATCTGACGGTAGAAGTTATGTTTAGTTTAGGTTTTTTTCCCTAGAAGGAAACTCCTCACTTGTATGAGGGTATTGTATTGCGACTGTGTATTTTATGTGTATTCTCATAGAGAGAAACAGATAGGGAGACCGTGAGAGAGAACAGAGGATATTACACCGGATCAGCTTTCGGTTGTGTCCCTTCATTTTGCTGGATAATAGAAAGGAAGGACTGGCTGTTTAGGGTGGACATAGCCCAAACTGGGTGAACCACATATATCTGTGTCTCTCTGGTTTTACATGTTTCTTCTGTTTGAGTTTCCGCATATATATTTTATGTGTTGCATTTCTCTGTAATATATAATTTTCTAACAAAATTAAGGCTTCTAGGAATAGAAGTATAAGTGGTAGCCGTACTAGAAGCTGGCATGGTTTCCACAGCACGAGCTTGTGATATACTCACAGTGGGTCTAACAGGCCACGTAGGATTCAGAAAAATAGACCTGCGAGTGTGAAAAGATCCTAACGACTGAGTCGTAACAAGAAGTGCAGATGAAGCCACACAAACGATAGGTTGTACAGGGATAGATGTAATAATGACCGACAAGCTAGGTGTTGAAGGCGAAATTCCTAATCAAGGAATGACCAAACTCCTTGGAGGATTCGATGTACTAGACTTTGTCATGGATGAAACACCAGAAATAATCTGACTCAAAGTACGATAACTGGGTGGAAGTGACACTGATTGAGGAGAAGTTTGACTAGAAACACACGGGAGATATTATGGGAAAAGCTGATATTCCCCTGTAGAAACACGCAGTTCTTCACTGTCAACAAGACTTGAAGAATCCATGTCTGACGAATCAGTAAGATCATCAAAAAGACGATGAGGACTAGGAGGTACAACATCACTAAAAATGATGATCCTGAGGTAAGAGGAGGGAATTCTTCCTCATTCCCAAAACCAAACCAAGCACCCTAAGGTGCCCAATTGAACTGAAATGACTCTTCAGGAAGAGACTAGGTAGCGAGAGGTTGAACACTTGGGAGAATAGGTTGCGCAAGCTCGGCAGACCTAGTGGAATGAGGGGTTTCGATAGAAATGTAATATTCCCAAATTTTCACATCATATTTGGAATATTAGAGTCCTTGATTTTCTTAATGAATTAAGTAAATAAAAGGGTGGAGGGACCCAAAATCCTCAATAAGAATAAATATCCACTTTTTTGTGTGTGAATGTGGATTAATTAAGCCTAGATCTACATAAAAAGGTAGTTGAGCAACTACTAATGTGAATGAAATTTGAGAACCTGTCTCATTAATGAGATATATCATGGAGGTTCACACAGTCAACTAAGATATTGAAGGGATCAAACAGAAGAATTATTCAGTCAAATAAGATCTTGAAGATGTCAAAGATCATGGGACATTCATGATGAAGTGATGGAGAACGTTGTGCAAATAAGACACACTTGATGGAAGGTGTACATTGCACCTAGACATGATGGTTGATTTGGTCAAATAGCACAGTCCAACTTGGAGGATCTTTTCCACATGTGACAACGCAGTCTAGATGAGGGCCAAGGCTTGGGAAGGCTCAAATGTTATATAAAGAAGATGAAGGCAAGGATGAGGGCATGCTGATTATTTCCTAATGTAAGATCTTTTCAGATCTGGAATTGTCATGTGACATTCCACTGCTTTCTTGGGTTGTTTAGTAGAAATTGTAGGTGCTGTTTAGCACAAGGTGTTCCTAGTCGAGAATCCCACCTCTTTCTTAGAGTACCTCTAGAAAGAGTATTGTACTTCATATTACATTAGGCTTTGAGTGCTACGTCTCATTTTCCTACTTTCTGCAGAACACCCATATTCAGAAATTTCAAATTTCTGAAGATCAGTTTGGAAGGAGGAAGTTTTCTTCACTAATTTAGCTAGAGAACTGGTGAGGGTTTATTCCTATCACCTTGGGCTTAAATATCAGCTTCCCAAAGCTTCATTTCAGATTAGGCATCAGGCCAAAAGTTATTGACCTCCTAGTAGCAGTACTTCCTTCAGGAATTACGCTGTCTATCTTGCAGATCTAAAGGGAGGAAGGAAGTTGCTAGTATTTCAGCTAGAAATCCTGTGAGGGATAATCCCCTCACATTTCCATACATATTTCCATCAGCGTGGAGATTATTGCATCATTTTTCAGCAGGCAGAAGGCCTCTTTCCCTCACAGCGCAGTTTCTAGAGGCAATTGTGTTGTAGCAGCTGCAATCATCATTGGAGGATTAAGAAGCTATATCTAGAGATTCTAGCTCATAGATCTGAAGAAGGGATCAGCCCTTCAAGCTTAGATCTGATCTGATATCACATTTCAACCATCTATTTTTCAAATCTAGCTTCAAATCTGTATTTCCCAGCAAATCAAGGATCAAATCCTAGGGAGGTGATTTTCCAAAGTTGCAGATCTAGAAAATCCTTTCTGGGTTATCTTAGGAATCCATCACATTGGCCAGATCTTGAATCCTAGCATCATTTGAGCTCCATATTTGAGTAGATCTGCATTTTCCTTTTTAGCCTGCAACTATATTCATAACCTGCTGAAGGGACAATGCAGTATTTGATTCAGTGCCTCTCCAGTTACGTTGTACTTGTTGTAGGTTGTTTTCTGAGTACCTCTAGACCATCTCTTTGGTTAGATCTGCTCATATTTTGTACATGGTGTAACTGATTTTTCTCCAATATAATAAAATGGCTCAGCTTCTCTATAAATTATGATGTTGTCTTAAGATCTATTGTTTATCTTTCTGTAAGTTCTTATATTGTGTGATGTATTACTACATTCTCCCTTTTGGGATATTACAAGGAACTTCAAGAAAAGGACTTCCACACAAGACGATGAAACTGGTGGTTCCACCACTGTGACAATATTTCAAAGCAGGAAGAAAAATGAGATTACCAATTCAAGGCTTCAAGATCAAAGTCTAAGGAAATAAGAAAACAAAATAAGCATAAAACTTTTAACAGGTATGTGATCATAGGCAGTTAATTTTATGACACCAGAACAAAACTTTGTTGTTTCATGTTTTAAGAGTCGAGAAATAGAAAAAATATGACTCTAGTCACTTTCAGAATTAAATGAGCATGAAAGGACAAGTGCTCTATGATGTTTTCCTTTTTAAGGAGCCACAAAAAGACCAAAATTACTACTCAGGTAATCTAAGCAAGAGAGTGTACCAAGTTTTCGTGAACTGCCATATACACCTTGGTGATCAAATGAAAGAAAAATTACCAAGGACTTAATGCACATGCAGGTAGTCTCCCCGAATGTTGTGTTCAGTGTATCACAGTTACAGGGCGGCAGACTCAGATTCCTATGGATAAATTATTTGAACCTATGAGGGTCTCCATTTATATACGCAACGGTAAGGGGAGCACAAGTCTGTACTAGTGCTATCTAAATCAAGGTGGTGAACGAAAACTACTAGGTTTAACAACGTCAGAACATGTCACTAGCCTAGACCTCTAAAAATGTTTGTGTTAGGTTCCAATGCTTCCTTAGATTGACTAAATAAACTTTAAAGTTGATATTGAATTAATGTTTCAATTTCAAGGCCCTACCGAATTGGATCTCAAATTCCTGAATGCATGCTATATGCAAAAGAACACCATTTTCCATTTGATGAATGCTAATTAAGAGAAGGATAGAGATCTTTCAGAAAGAAAACAATGAAATCATAAGAATAAATCCACTAATGCATCTAATAAAACCAACCGAGAAACAAAAAACTCTTTCCTAGTTCACTAAGAGCTAGTTATGCAAAAGAACATTTCATTTTCGATGCAAAGGAAAGAATGCAGTTTTTTGTTTTTTGAATGAATGGAACAGACAATGCACTACTACATTAAAAAACAAAAGAACACTAGTTTAGAGCACTGTGAATATAGATATTATAAAATGAATAATTAAAAAGCAATACATACATAAAAGCATACCCAAACCAATGATGCACTCTTTCAAACAAACAGGAAGCTTTCAAAATGACCCAAATGAGCAATGTGATCTATGCTCGAAATGAAAGAACGGAGAGTCAAACAAAAACGAAAGTAATAATTCAACAAACCAAAACCCAATGGATCAAGAAATATGTTGTGTAACCAGCTCCAAAAATAAAATAAAAGAGATATGAACGCCTTAGAAATAAGCCACTTCGAGGGGGCAACCTCCAATACATTACATAAATGAACAATTCTTGGATGATTCAATTTACAAAACCTCCTTTCTATATATAGGAGTCCATGGGGCCATAATGTAATCCTAGTGGGCCACAATGTAATCTTAGCCAACCTAACAATAATAATTTAAGGGCACAATAATAACAAAATGGGGGTTACAAGGGTACAATAATAACAATAAGGGGGTTACACTAACAACAATAAGGGACTATACTAGTAATATAGGGACCTAACATGCCCTCTCCTTCAAAAAAGTGTTGTCCTCAATGCTTGAGTAGCTCTGGGTGCTTCTGTATAAAATTCTCATCCTCCCATGTAGAATCTTCAGTGGGTAAGTTCTTCCACTTGATGAGATACTCTGAAATTGATCGATTTCGTAGTTGTCGAGTTCTTGTTTCCGTGACTGCTTCAGGTTCCAATATGATTTTTCCTTCCTCATCAAGTTCTGGCAATATTGTTTGAACTGGAAGATTTTCACCTATAACCTTCTTTAAGCATGAAACATGGAAAATTGGATGCACTCATGAAGAAGCAGGAAGCTCCAATTTGTATGCCATAGTACCAATCTTTTGCAACACCTTGTAAGGATCATAGTACTTTGGCGATAATTTATTATCCTTCTTTGCTTGCTTGAGGGACATTTGTTTGTATGGTTGTAGCCGTAAAAATACCCAATCTCCTACATCAAAACTTCTCTCGCTACGATGTTGATCTGCCTGTTGTTTCATTCGATTTTGTGCCAAATTCGGGTTATCCTTTAAGAGTTGGAGAACTTCTTGCTGATGCTCGATATGATCTTCCACTGCTTGAACCTTCAAATTTTCCCTTAAAGATGATGTGATGGATGGTGGATGATATCCATAAAGTGCCATAAATGGGGTCATTTTCGCTGTAGTATGGAAGGAAGTGTTATACCACCATTCAGCGAGAGGTAACCACTTGACCCATTGTGTTTGTTTATCAGATACAAAACAACGAAGATATCCTTCCAAGCATTTATTTACTATCTCAGTTTGACCATCAAATTGAGGATGATAAGATGAGCTATGAGCTAATTGAGTACCCAAACAAGAAAATAACTCCGTCCAAAAATTTCCAGTAAAAATGGGATCTCTGTCACTCACAATAACCCTTGGGCTTCCATGTAGTTTTTTGAATTCTATCCATAAATGTAGTAGCAACTGTACTTGCTTTAAATGGATGAGATAATGCACAAAAGTGTGCATACTTGGTAAGTCTATCAACTACCACCATGATGACACTCTTTCCTTCGGACTTAGGTAAACCTGTGATAAAATCCATTGAAATCTCCTCCCAACCTTGACTTGGAACGGATAAAGGTTGTAGAAGTCCTGGGGTCTTAATTGTTTCCACTTTATTCTGCTGGCAAACCAAACATTCCGCCACAAACTTTTGAATATCAGATTTAAGGCCATCCCAAAAAAATTCTTTCTTCACCCTATTGATAAGTTTTTAAAAATCCTGAGTGTCCTCCTAAAGGAGAAGTGTGCAATTCCAGAAGAATCTTTTGTTTTAGTTGGGAATTCTTACAAAGATATAAGCGATCTTTGTACCATAAGGAATCATTTTTTCCAACTAAATGTATCAGATGTACTAGGATCTTGCTGCAACTTTTGAATGAGTATCCATACATCTTTGTCCTTCTTCCATTCATCTCTTGCTTCAGTTATCCAATCTGGTTGGATAATAGAAATGGCACAAAGCAATGCTTCCACTTCTTCATTCTTTCTTGAGAGTGCATCTGCAACAACATTTAGCTTCCCTTTTTTGTAGATTATTTCAAAGTCATAACCCAACATCTTTGTGACCCATTTTTGCTGCTCTTCTGAAGATAGTCTTTGTTCCAAAAAGTGTTTAAGACTATCATGATCAGTTTTTACCCTGAAGTGTCTTCCCATTAGGTAAGTTCGCCATTTCTTTAGTGCATGCAGTATTGCTAACATTTCCTTCTCATAAATAGGTTTTTGTAAATACTTTCCTTTGATTGGACGACTTTCAAAAGCAATGGGTCTTCCTTCCTGCATTAAAACAACACCAATTCCATTTCCTGAGGCATCACATTCCACGATAAAGGTTTTTGTGAAGTCTGGCGTAGCTAAGACCGGTGCTAGGCACATTGCCTCTTTAAGATGTTCAAAGGCCTTAGTTGCTTCGGGAGTCCATGAAAATGCATATTTCTTCAATAATGTTGTTAGAGGTGCTGCTATTCTCCCATAATTCTTAACAAACTTGCGATAATACCCTGTTAACCCGAGAAATCCTCGCAACTTCTTTATGGTTGTGGGGACTTTCCATTCCTTAATAGCTTTAATTTTGTTAGGGTCTACTTTAACACCCTCGTGAGATACAATGTGACCCAAATATTCCACCTCTTGTACTCCAAAGAAACATTTGGATATTTTTGCATATAATTGTTTCTCCTGCAATAGTTTGAGCACCCTGTCAACATGTTCAACATGATCCTTCCAAGACCTGCTGTAGATTAGTATATCATCAAAAAATACTAGCACAAATTTTCTAAGGAAGGGTTTGAAAATGGAGTTCATCAACCCTTGAAATGTAGAAGGTGCATTGGTAAGGCCAAAAGGCATGACCAAAAATTCATAATGACCCTCATGAGTTCGAAATGTTGTTTTGGAATATCTTCAGTCTTCATTCTAATTTGATGATATCCTGAACGAAGATCCAACTTGGTAAAATAAATTGCTCCATGTAATTCATCCAATAATTCATCGATCACAGGAATGAGAAATTTGTCTTTAATGGTGAGCTTATTGAGCTCCCTATAATCCGGACACATTCGCCATGATCCATCCTTCTTGTGTACCAAAACTATAGGGGCAGAGAAAGAACTTTGACTAGGTTGAATTATACCCGCCTCTAACATTTCTGCAATCATACGTTCAATTTCGCTCTTTTGGAAGTAAGGATATCTATAAGGCCTGATGTTTGGAGGAACACTTCCTGGAATCAAATGAATAGCATGATCATGATCACGAATATGTGGGAGTCCTTTCGGAGTTTCAAACACCTTGGAATGATTGTCCAAGACTTGTTGGAGATCTACAGAAATAGATGATTTTGATGTCGGAACTTCTAGTGAGCATAATTGTGCAATTACACCTCGTTGTTGTTTCTTTAGAAGCTTTGTCATGACATTAGAGCTTATTATCCTTCCCGGCTTCCCTTCAATACCTCGCAATTCGACTTCTTTTCCTTCTGAAAAAAATTTCAAGAATAGTTCTTGAAAATTAAAAACTACCGTCCCCAAAGATTGTAACCATTGTACTCCTAGTACAACATCAGCACCTCCCATAGGAATGGAAAGCATTGGACTAGTCAATACATATTCCCCCATGGTTAGCTTGATATTATGGCATTTTCCAGAGCAATTTATAGTTCCTACATTTGCAACCATCACTTGACATTCTGGTGCTGGGTATAGGAAACAATTCAATTCCTTGGCTACCTTACAATGAATAAAATTATGGGTGCTACCTGAATCAATCAACACTATTACCTTTTTCTTCTTGATATGTCCTTCTATCTTGAGAGTTTGAGGAGTAGTAATTCCTGCCAATGCATTACACGATATGGTCGGACTCATTTCTTCCTCTTCTAGCGTTGGTTCCTGGTGTATATCCTCTTCTTGTTCATTTTCTTCTTCCTCTTCACAATCTATGTAAAATAATTTCTTCTCAGCACACTTATGACCTTTAGTGTATTTTCTATCACAACTGTAGCAAAGCCCTTTTGCTCTTTTTCTTCCAATTGTTGTGGTGTCAACCTTGTAGGTTGTGGAAATCTAGGCGTAGCAACACTTCCTTCTTTATAGAATTGAGTGGTAGGCTTCCTTGTCGCTATAATTTTACATTCAACTTTTCTTGCCAACCTGAATGCCTTCTCCAATGAATCGGGCTCCAAAACACGAACTTCATGTTGGATGTTATCCTTTAGAGTGCCTATGAAGAGATCAATCCTGTGTTCCTCTGGAATATCAGTTACCCTTATATTCATTTTTTGGAAGTCCTCAATGTGCTGCCCCACTAAACCCTTTTGTTTGAGATTTATCAATTGGCTAAAGAAGGTGTTGCTCTTTGTATCCTCATAATGTGCTATCATTTCCTCCGTAAAAATTGACCAAGTGACAATTTTTTTACGGGAGCAAAACCATTGATACCATACAAATGTATTTTGTTCTAAATGTAAAGTTGCAATGCGTACCTTTTGTGTGTTTTGCACATTATGGAGATCAAAATATTGCTCCATCTGTAGTATCCATGTTACAGGATCCTTTCCATCAAACTTCCTCATATCCATTTTTGGAATATGGTGGTTCTTCCCACCAACATTAGAGGTTATGAAATCACGATTAAAATTTATTTTGTTCTCATCATGAGGTTCTTCTACTATATTTCCACCATTAGGAATCGTTTCTTGTTTTAAGCTTGTCATCAAGCCTTCCATGTATGCTTTTAGATCATTCTTCATGTTTTCCATGTTGTCTTTCATGTTTTCATCGATCTTAGCTTCCATGTCATCAATCTTAGCTTCCATGCCCACTTCCATGCCATCCATATTAGATTCCGAACCATTCATCTTAGCTTCCACGCCTTTCTTCAAACCATCCATCTTAGTTTCCATGCCTTGCTTCAAAACTTCCATTTCATTTTTTGTTGTTCTTTGCGAGAGCGAAATTTGTTGCACTTGCTCTTGTAATTTTGATATGTCATGTTGCCATTCTTCGTCTTCATGAGTCACAGTAGAGCCTTCTAAAGGCTTAATGGGAGTTGAATTATTTTTAAGGGCCATTTTAGAATCCAATACTGATATCTATTCTACAATATTCCCTTGGAATCAATTCAACTTGATTCTTCAAACAAGACTTATGCAATTGGAAAAAAATACACACCTTTTACTTGCTTTTTAGGAGCTCTGTATTGAAATTGAATTACATCTGTAATTGAGAATCTTCAATATCTGAAATTCACTGTTGTAGTAGCCTTCTGAACTGTCTTTCAAATGCCACAGATATGATCTGATTTGGATTCTTCAAGACAAAGTTATTTCCGATCTCCCACAATGACCCAACTTTGGACTAGTTCAGTAGAGCGAACTTGTACGGCTTGCCACGTGTCACTGTTTTGTCCTTCGTCTCTGAAATTGATAGCCAAGAAACTGCAGTCTGTGTACTTGCAACCACTTTTTACGGCACTCCAATCCGATGCCCAGAGAGAGAGTTATTGAACTTTTCCCACGATCACCTCTTTGAGATGAAATTCAGGAGCCTGAAAAAGCACTACCTTCCACAGATTATATCTCCAAAAATATTGCGAACCAAGCTCTGAAATTTTTTGATGACTTTCTTCAGGATTTCAGCTTCGCACCATATGAATTTCAGATTCTGAACCTTCGTAGAAAATTTTTTATAGCGCAAATTCCACGATGACCTGTTTAGGAGCCTGAAAAAATACCTAACTTCCACAGATCATATCTCCGAAAATATTGCGAACCAAGCTCTGAAATTTTTATACAAACTTCCTCAAGATTTCAGCTTCGCACCCTAAAAATTTCAACTTCTGAAACTTCGTATAAAAAAATTTATAGCGAAAATTCCACGATGACCTGTTTGGAGCAGCGAAACCCTAGAATCCCAAGCTCTGATACCAAATGTTGTGTAACCAGCTCCAAAAATAGAAGAAAAAGATATCAATGCCTTAGAAATAAGCCACTTCGAGGGGGCAACCTCCAATACATTACATAAATGAACAATTCTTGGATGATACAATTTACAAAACCTCCTTTCTATATATAGGAGTCCATGTGGCCATAATGTAATCCTAGTGGGCCACAATGTAATCCTAGGCGACCTAACAATAATAATTTAAGGGCACAATAATAACAAAATGGGGGTTACAAGGGTTCAATAATAACAATAAGGGGGTTAAACTAACCATAATAAAGGAATATACTAGTGATATAGGGACCTAACAAAATACCATCACAAACGATCAGGGAATCAAACTGAAAATAATCAAAAGACTTGAACTTCAATCAGAAGGCTCAGTGAGTAAAAGGCACCTAGAAACCCTTGGGCTATGAACTGCACCGATGAGAGAATAGACAAACATATGAGAAGAGCAAGCCTATAGTAGTCGAAACAAGCCCAAAAGACCAATTTCAAATCAAATAAACAACCCATAGTCAAGCACAACTGACCAAAAACTCAGAAGGGAGTTCAAACCAATCCTACAGGATTCAGCGTGACTGTAAGGCGGTAATCTGTGCCAAACAGGGGTTGGCGCTACTGCAAAAAAAGCAACAAGTGCCAATTGCACGATTTTTCAAAGAAAACTCGTGCCAAGCTTGAAAACTATGGTAAAAGGGAAAAATTAGTGAGCAGAGGTCAATCTTGACACTTTGGAGCTGAATAGGAGGATTCCAAGCAGTCAAGCAAGCCAAAAAAGACAAAAAAGCAATCAAACAACTGAAGTCGACTTGACAAGTCAAATTCCCAATGAGCAACAAGACGACAAACTCACACTGATCCCTAGTATGGGCACCAACTTGTTGGAAAGGTAAATCCTCTCTGCGGACAAAGACGATCCCTCTAGCCCTAGAGTGGGTCTAGCAATAAGGGAAAAAGCTAGTGTGTAGGTTCCTAGCTAACAAATGAAATAGGTTGGGGTAGATTGTCCTACCTAGATTCCAATGCGATTGTCGCAACTATAGTAGTGGTAGCCTCTTGATCTCTATCCCGACAGGTCGCGGTCCTTTAGCAACAGTACTTGTATTCCTGCACAAATATTGAAGACAGGAGAAACATACAAGACAATATTGCATTTGTAGCTAACTAGTCAGTCAAGGAGGACTAAAAAAATTGCATAAAATAAACCATATTGACACAAGATGGGAACCAGACAATAATCATGTATATATAAATGGAAGAAAGAGATTAATATCGGAGCCTTGATGTCGCAACCTCCTTTAGCAGGTTCAATCGAAGCACTTCTTGAAGGATCATCGAGGAATTGGGACGAGGTGGGGAAACAAGCCTAAGCTCTCTCCCAACAAAGGTCTCTTTCTCTGTTCTATCTCCCTAGCAAAATGTTCAGCAATTCTCTTGAGCCTTTCAGCTATAATTGTTCAGCTAGTGTATCAATGGGAGATAGCTTCATTTATAGAGGTAGAGGAGGAGGTTGGGATCCCTACAATGGTGGAAGGGAGGCCTTATCCTTTGGGAGTTTTCCCCAAAATGTGGAAACAAGAAGCCAAAGCAGGGTGTTCGTGGTTATTCAGTCGAACCACCCAGGCTGACTCACCCATGAAGTTGTTATCATGGAAACTTCACCTCTATTTTTAAAAAACATTCCAAAAACAGCTTGGTGCGGGTAGCGCACTGGGACATAGTGCCAATGGGCACAAATCCCAGTGTTAATCTTCCTCATTGGCGCGAGGGCATAATGGTCTACCAGCGCCAACCCAAAAACATGTGTTTTTGATGGTCTACTCAAGGAATTGTCAATAGAAGGAATGTTTTCCTCGTGGCAAGGGATGCAATGATGGTCTTTGCAAGGCATGACACTTCTTATTAGTCACAAAAGTGGTCATCCAATGTGCAGGATGGGGATTTCAGGGACGGTGACAAATTTTTTTGTAACACACATATTCCAAGATGAATGGTGAGAAAAACATCCTAGTGGGTGTCAAATTTGGTTTATTAATGGATAGGGAAATTGGCAAGGGAATTGGGAAAGTAAAAGAGGCATTTATTGGCATTCATATATGAAAATAAGGGAAAATAGGAGAAAGGGAAGGTGAAGAGACACACATTTTCATGAGAGGGAAATTGAAGGAAATATAGAGGAATATGAAGAAAATAGAGGCCTTAACGATAAGAAGGCTTATGAGGATCATTCAATATTTTTTGTTAGTTGATTTTTTTTCAGTTCATATTTGGAGCTCTCTCTATTCTCTCATACTATAGTACACTTAGAGTATTCTTGGAGCATGTTTGGATCATTCTAGTTTCACTTGGATTGGAGAAAGAAGGAAACATAAAGCAAAAAAGTGCAAGGGAATGGGTGGATCAGCAGTTGAAGCTAGATTTCTTTGCAGGGAACAGATTGCATGTATAGTTTCTTTGCTATTTTTATCATGCATGGTACCTGCACGTGGTTTCCTAGTTATGTGTTGTCATTTGCATGGGGATATTCCTAGATTGATAGTGGTTTTATCCTAGCCTTGTCATTTTCTAGATAACCATGGTGTTGTGATTTTTCCCACACAGTATTTTCTAGTTCTTGCTCAGCTTCCTTATGGTTGTAGGTTGAGTTACTAGTTCTTGGAGTCGTTGGTTGGAACAAACACTCTGGAAGCCCAATAATATCTTGGGTTGAGTTAATAGTCTTGGAGCCTAGGTTGGGAAAAACTCTCTAGAGCCCTTGCTAGGTTGAGTTACTAGTCCCTAGAGTCGGATTGGAAAAATTATCTGGAGCCCTAGAAGTGTGTTATTTGAGTTAATAGTTACTGGAGATGTGGTTGGAACAAATTCTCTGGAGCCATGGATAACTTCAGTTGAGACTGATATGATTGGTGTTAGTGATGTTCGACTGTGAGGTGGAATAACTGGTTGAGAGTTGAGGTGGTTTGGCCTCTAGAAGCCTTGGTTTTGTTTTTTTTGGTTTATTTCATGAGATCCCACATTCACTCTTGGAATATGGCGCGGGGGAAATTCATTGAGAGATATGGTTCAGCCAAATATATGGTCGGATGGTACATGGAATTCCCCTAATTGGTTTCCTTTTGCATATGATAATGAGAGCTCTTTTCCTATTTCATTCTATGAGTGGTTGTACTTTTTATTATGTATCTTTGATGGTTTTCTATCATGGTTATTATTATGGTGAAACGTTGGTTATAAAAATGGTTCCAATGATATGTTATAGCTATGGCTCTTGATATGTTTTGTTTATTTAATGAATTCTCAATGAATGCATGACCTAAATTTTTTTATTGCAGCTATTATGAGAAGTCATTATATAGGTTTTAACCATGTACATAAATTACCATTAAACTAATTCTTAAAAATAGAAAATAAAAAATGGTGAGAACATAAACATAAAACACATATACACAGAAATTTTCCCTTGGATCCCAAAACTAGGACTACCAGATTGATTTTTCATTATATTCCTTTCAATGTTACAATACACACATATATATATATATATATATATATATATATGTCAAAGCATTCATAAACCCCAATCCATTAACCCTAGATTAGAACATAACCATATTTCCCTTAACCGGATCTACAAAATACCATGGACAAAAAACCATCGTGCAGAAAACCATGTGCAAAACCCATGCACAAAACCATAGGTAGGTTTTCCCACCTAATATAGGGTCAAAAAAAAATTCCTGGGGCATTTCCCTAGACCCTATTGTGGAAAGAATATAACACACACCCAACATTCTCCCACTTGTTATTTTATTTCCACAGGGAGCTAGAAGAGAGCTTAGTCATTGGTCCTGCCCTACAACACCCATTGTTTCTCTACACCAAGCACTACCACATTTCGGGTTAAAATCTGAAGGCAGAATCTGAAAAATGGATAAAAATAGAACCGTCATCGGACGTTTAATCTATTTTTTTGTTTTTTTTAAAATTTCGTTGATCTTTTACTATGCGACGTTAATTAAACAGAGTCACATATTCGACGATCGTTGTCTTGTCACCGGAACACGACCAAATTTTGGCATTAATGGCATTTTACTGGCCAAATTTCAGCATTAATGGCATTTTACCATTGTGAAATTTTTATCTGACAGACTAGCATTGAATATCTGATGGGAAAATGATTTATATATATGTAGGGTCAAATACCTGTTTACAAGTTCCACATTCTTGTTATACATCACACGTTTTTGAAATGTTATAGGCCTATTTTGAGGTTAATTTTGATTGATAATCATCGCTAAAAATTATTTGGTGAGGAAAAACGTCAGATAAAATTCCTCAAGGACTAGGCCAAGGAGATGTGGGATCGACATCAGGGTTACGGTGCAAGGGCTTGAAAGTAAGGAGACTTTTAATAACAATAGCTAAAAATCAATGTATAACTTATGGACATGCTGAAGGTGGAGATGAATATAATCCATTAGTAAGTACTTATTCATTATCATCCATTAGACCATAAGATACATGTTATTTATATTTCTTATACATGCCATAAGAGACTTGGTCTTTACTTAGTTCAAACATATATTCAATTGCACAAGTGACAATCTTCCAAAATATTCATTTTGTGTTTTATGCATTGTGAAAAAATATCATGATGAGTTCTAGGTAGCTAATTTGCAATTAATATTTACGTTTTTTCATGAATATTTATACTAGTTAGTTTGCAATTAATATTTATGCTAGGTAGTTTGGAATTAATATTTATGGTAGTTTGCAATTAATATTTACGCTAGGTAGTTTCGGCATTCATCGACGATCTCTCTCTCTCTCTCTCTCTCTCTCTCTCTCTCCAAAACTAACCTCCTCTCCTCATTGGTGTGCTATGTTTCTCATTTGTTCAAGTTTCTACTGCTAGGATTTCATTTTTCCCTCCCTCATAGCACTAGGTTTTCCAGTTTCCTTCATTCCTAGCACTAGATTTTTAAATTTTCCTTTTTTATAACACTAGTTATTTTTACTTTTTTAAATTTATAGTGCTATATTGTTTCTCATCTACCTTGTTTTATACTGCTAAGATTCCTCCTTGTTTCCTTTTCTAGTGCTAGGAATTCCAAATGTGCCCTTTTGTAGTGCTAGGCTTCCTAATTTCTCTTTATTCTAGCATTTAGTTTGTCAATTAGACTTCTTTCTAGCAGTAGGATTTGCAATTAGGCTATTTTCTAGTAACATTGATTTTTCAATTGTACCCTTTTCTAGTGATAGGAGTCTCCAAAAGTCCTCATTCCAACATTTATCAATTTCACATTTGTTTATTTTTCCAGTGCTAGGTTTTGAAATTTTCCTCCTTTTAACCCCTTTCCATCTCTTCCTTCATCCCTTTTCCCCTGAATTGGTTACAAAGGGACAATTTCTTTAGGACTTTCATTTCAAATTCAAACATAGAAAAAATAATAATAATAGAGGAATAAGAAAGAAACATTCCATCATATAAAGAGAATTTAATCATGAATTAATTCTTTAATATGACTTTAAATGAATATTTGTGAAATGTTTAACTGATACATTATAGAGCATATAACAAGGATGAATTCTGCATATGTATTTTTCAATCAAACATGAAGATAACACAGATATGAAATAAACAAATAAGAATCACATACACATAAGAGATTGATACATTCTTCAACACACCATACTCTTAGAAACACAGGTATAGACTTAGTTTGTACTTCTCCACTGATTTATCATTAATAGCTCAAATTTACATAATCATAATAGTTTTTTTCTCCAAAATTACTCAAAAAATGAACCCCTATTACATCATAAAAGATTGTATATATACAAGCTTAGACTCCTCGAGTCATTTTTAGAAATTACAGAAAAAGATAAATAAAAACAACTTTTTCTATAATCTTCGATCTTTGTTCTTGGAAATAGCATATCCAGCGAAATCCTTCATGAATTACTGGGATTAGATATCCCTGAAGAACTTCTGGTGTCAAATAAAACTAACATCCTTTGAATCTATTGCTTCCTGGCATCACTCCTTGAAAATCTCCTTAGTAAACTTATTTTCCCAATCAATTTCTTATTTATCCTCATTTTTTGGTAAAATATTATCTGAATTTACATCAAATCCCTTATGATTTGATTATATGCTTCTGTGTTTCTAGACATTTTCTCTTTCTTCTTGATGCTCCACTTGATTTTAGGCATATTAAAATCTTCATAACTGTTGATGCTGCTTCAAAATTAGATTCTATCTCTTCCATATATTTCTCAGGTTGAAATAACTTTGTATATTTCACTGGTTGCAACTCATTTACATAAATATTTTTCCTCTTACCCTTAAGCTCTACTTTATTTTCTGCTTTCAAATCCATGCCAAATCTTTCCCTTTTTTACAAATTAATTGTGAATTTAATATTTACTTTGTAAACGGAATGAATCAAAATAAAGATCTCAGTAAAAAATATAGACTCTCAACTGCCAATTTTATTTGCAATCGTAAATGAAAAGAACTATAATGATAACCTCCCTCTCCCATGGCACGTGCGACATGTGTGCCTACTTTTATTCACCTATAACACATGCAAGGTCACCTCCGAGCCTGAAATCCCTGATAGGTAGTTATTCTATGCTGCCAAAAACTTCACCCTTGAGAAATTGTTGCAAGAGACAAATCTGAAACATTCCACTTATCTGCAAATATGGAATTCTTTTTCCAAATAGATGATGAAGTAAAAGATATTGCCAACATTTCTCTATTAATTTCATATAATTCTGAATAGAAAGTATATGTAACTGGTGGTAAACCAGCAATCAGACTTCTATCTTCATAAAGAAATAAAATATCGTCTTCCAGGATTTTAATTATTTCCTCTCCCTTCATATTTGTATTGATTTGATTTTTGGTTGATATATCATTTCTTTTAGCTAGAAACATCATATGATATTCACTTTCTGGAATAAACAAATCCTCTAAATTCCAAAACCTTAGAAATCCCAGCAGAAACATCTCTCTGAAAATTATTTTAAAACCTGATATTCTTTCTTTCATGAAATCTATTTTCAATGAAAGATACTTCATCATCTAATTTTTGATGATATACTTTCTTGCTTGGGATCTCATTTCTTCTTTGTCATCTATCCCTGCAAAAGTCAATTGGGATTTTTTTCTTGAATTTAAATAATTGATAGTATTTTGAGCCTTTGATGGTTTATCTTCCAACATCTATTGAAAATTACCAATATTGGTTGAAACAATAGAAACCAATTCTCTTTCATCCTCCACTTGTACAGAATAATCTTTAAGGTTTTTAATTTTTGAAATGATACAATCCAAGATCAAATATTTTTCTTCTATGAAACTCTGCTTTGTCAATTTCAACTGTTGTTGTAGAAAATATTTCTCACTTATACTTTGCTCCAAAGCTTTACCTTTCTCTTGAATCTCCTGATTAATTTTATCTAAATCAGACTACAACTTTTTAATATTCTCATCCTACACTGAAAGCTTCTTTAAATCCGAAATCAAAGAAGAGTTAGCTTCAGATTGATCTACTTTATCTTTAGCTATCAACTGCAAAACTCTAGCCTTCAAGTTTATTGTTTACTGCTTTAAACCATCTCTTTATTTCTGAAAATCTAGTAACTCCTGATGCTGACGATGATAAGTCTCAGCAATATTCAATTTCTTCTTCAAATCTTGAATAATATTTTCTTTATCCTCCAACAATTTCTTTGATGCTTGATTTTCACCAGACTTCCCTTCTGTTGCTATCAAAACTGCTTCTAATTTCTTTATTTGATTCTTCCATCTTTTTGACATGGCTTTCTCTTTCTTAATTTTCTCTTCTAATTTGAAAACCATATTCTCCAATTTATTCTTATTAAAAAATGAACTTAGTAGATTATAATATAGAACATATAAGACTTTCTTAGGGAAATGAATCTTATCTGGAACATTAATTTTATCCATTTTGATATTACCTCAGACATTTTCTTCTCATCTACCACAAAAATCTTCAGGGAATTACTAGCAGCTTCCTTGATAGAAAATGATGAAACATCCTTAATATCAACCTTCCTAACCCGAGATGACATTCTCATACTTTCTTGAATGGACATATTTTTCTTTTCAGCATAATCTCTAAGAACATATTTACAGTATTGAAACTGAGAATGTGACTCTTGAGAAAATATGATTGTTTACACTTTCAACTCTTCTTCTCCTTGTTGGGCTTCAAATTCAACCTAAGACATAGTCTTTTCTGAGGGAGAAGCAGATCCTTTTTCTTCTTCTACAATAATACCCTTTGCTTGGTAACTTGACTGATCTTCATCATCAATCATCACAATGTCAAGTCCTTCAGGAACAACCTTTTGCTTCTTAAGATATATTTCAACCATAACCTTTGACTCTGATATTTCCTTATGCAACCTTTTTTACTGAAGATATTTTATGATGGAAGTCTTAACATTTGTAGTCATAGGATTAGACTTCATTTGTATAGAAGAAGCAACCTGCACCTGTGGTTCTAAACATATGTCTTCATTTATTGTATCAGAATTAGCCCATTGAATTAACTCTGCCATTTCTTCATTCTCTAAATAACCACATATATTCTGACTCTTTCTCTAATTAATAATTCCCCTAGGATCATACCTCATGATGCAGGAGCATTAGCTTGGGAAAATACCTTGTATTTATTTAAACTAAGGGGTCTCATGTTTTTGAGAAAATATTAATTCTATGTAAATATTAATGAGATTTTTGAGTGATTAAATTATATTTTTAATTAATTATTGTTAAGATTGCTAATGTTCCCAAAATAATTTGGAGAACATGAGAGAATTAGATTTTAGATATTTGAGAATTGATTATGAACCTAAGTTAGATTTAGTTTCAAGATTTTAGAGATAGAAATCTAGATTATAGGGGTGTTGAGATATTTGAGGATTTTGTTGAGTGATTAAAGGGATTTGAACCTAAATTGGTTCAATTCAATTTGTATAAATTTATGAGCCTCAAAGGCCAAATGGAATCAGGAAGATTAGAGGAGATTAGAGAGAGGCGTTTATGCTTCTACGAGAGAGTGTGAAGGAATAAATGATTTGAAAATGCGCTAGAATCAAGAAGGATTTTGTAATTGATTTCATGTTTATTTATGAAGGAATTCATTCTGAATTACATGTGTATTGATTGATTGGGTATGTTTTTGAATTGAGTTGAATTCATATAGAACGTTTCATAGAGAAATTATGAATTCCGGAACAAATGCACATTTCTGTGAGAAAGTGTATGAGAATTTAATATGTTAATATCGATCTTGTGTTTGAGGAAAAGCGATGAGTATGAAGCAGCTTGAAATCGATCTGTAGCATTGGGTGATGATTTAATGAAAGAAATGCCGTGAATGTTTTCAAAGAATACAGATTGAGATCGATCGCAAGGAGGTTGTTTGTTATTAAATAGAACAGCGTATCAATCCATTCAAAAAGTTGAAATTGGCATCAGGCGAAGTCAAAATGCGAAGACAGAAGTTTTTAAACCCATTTGGATTATTGAATGAAGAATTAAAATGCAGAGTTGGCAATCATATAATCTCGACTATAAAATTTGGTTATGAACTAATTGAATATCCTCTGTTTAATTATGAATGGATTATTGTATATGGCTAATCTGCATTAGTCGAATTCTAAATGAATGTTGTGATCGGTTGATTTGAAACAGTCTTATTCCATGTTCAGGGAAATTGTATGTATAATTGTTGGATTCATTAATTGCAGAGATGGGTTGGAGATGCTATGGAGTAGAGAAATAGCAGAGGAGTATGAATATCGATTTACAACAATCGACATCGTTTTGTATCAAGGCTTCAATGCAGAAGCGTATAGAGAATGGAGAAATTAAGTGTTGAAGAGTCAATGGCAATGAATCCACAATGGACAGTGAATGCGTTGGCACACTTAGAAGTACAAAATTACAATGCGCATGAGAATTGGTTCAGTGAGAATCGCGAAGTGAGGACTACAGTTCTGATTTGAGAGCACGTTCTGTGTAAATTGGAGTGAATAGATCCTTACTGTAAAGATTGTGATTGAAGAACATTAAACGCAGAGAAACTGCAATTCAATTGCAAAAGTGCGTGATGAAGACCCTCTGATCGTGGGAGAAGAGGGTTGCAGAAATTCAGTTGCAGAGAAGTTCTATCGTCGGATGGATGAGGCGTTCATGGAGGTAAGCACATTTGTATTAAAACCGTGGCCATATCTCTTATTACGTTGACTGAAATGGGCATGTTGTATAGGTTATCCAATGATCAAAGGATGTGAAATTTTATTGTGGGCCAATGTTATTTTAAATGATTTGCCGTAAAGGTTGGTTGACATTGGAATGTATAATTCCATACGGGTTGGGTTGATTAAAATTATGTCAAGCTTGTTCAAAGCAAAAAAACCAAGAAGGGCGCACATATATAATGGAAACAAAGTGATTTGTTAAATCTTTGGCATTTGGGCTATTTGCAAAGTTTGAATTTATGAATAAAACAAATGGTTGGATAACTAAAGTCTTTTATAAGACTTTTGAAAAGGCGTTCATAAATATTGGAGGGTCTTATGAAGTTTTAAATTGGGATTGTAGTGAAGTTGGGTTTGATTTCAAGAATTGATTTGAAGTATGGTTTTCATAAACCATGAGATTATAAATGTAAGAGAAAGCTTCTGCTTATGAGATGGCTTATAGTAAAATGATTTTGCTATGCAATGGTTTTATGACCATAATGAGGGATTTAAAAAGGAGCTTCCACATGTAGAAAAATGTTGAGAATGCCCAGACTTAAAGTTTTAGTTGGGTATAAATGTGAAGATGCATTTTATATGCATGAGAAGGTGAGATTCTGGGTTTTGCATGGTTCTCCTACATCATTTTGGTATCAGAGCTGGAATAGCTCTGTGTGAAGATTTAGGTTTTTAAATTGAATTAATTGCATATGATGAATGAATATCAGATTTTGGAACTAATGAAGATTGCAACACAGGGATGCAGTGCAGTTGAAGAAGTGAAGCGAGATCAACAGGATCTTGAAGGTGATTTGATAGATGATATTTAACTCTGGTTTAAAGGCTATGCTTGAAGAATTTGGTTTGCAGGCGTCTCAGTAGAAAGAAGCTGATCACAGCTAGAGAGCAGTGATGAAGGAGTCCAGCAAGGGATTCTAAGAGAGAGTGGCAGAACCTGAATATTCAACAGAGGTTGAATAAAGTTGCAGATGAGTGAAGCCTAAAGGAGCAGTGAATAAATGCTCGAAAGTTTCCAGCAGAGGACCGGTGATTACCAAAATACCAGATCCGGAGGAAAGGATTGGTGAGGTAAGTGGCAGCAGGAGAGGTTGCTGTTGTAGAGGCTTGGTGCAACTCATGGGTGAGAAACTCATGGTGAAGAAGATGACTACTGAAATTCATAAAGGAGAGAGCAGAGGTTCAGAGAGAGGCCACAGTAGAAAGAGGGAGAAAGATGCCAAGGAAAATGGCATAAGACAACAGTTGACTGATGAAGAGTATGAGAAAGAGAAAGCTAAGATAGCAGTTCATCTTGAGTTATTGATGGAATTGTTACGGGAAAATATGAAATACCAGAGACATGGTTGGACCATGAGGAAGAAATTGAAGTGGCAGAGGCTACAACATAAAAGATATCAACAGATAAACATGCAGTTAATAGAAGAGATGAGGGAGCTCGAGAAGATGATGGATGTATAGTTGGGGTGTACACAACTCAAAGCAGCTGAGTTGAAAGTGGAGGTTTCCATTGGTGGAACAGAAGAGGATACCATTGATGATTTTGTGGAGCGATAAAAAGGGTCTTTTTAACTCTTAATTACCTTCACATTAATTATCAACCCAAGGACGACTTTTTATTTCAAGAGTGTACTCAGTCTGAGGCGGCTATTCACTCAAGAGTAATGTTTTGCAGTATAGTGCTTAAAATCCAAAAGTAAATGAAAGCTGGAAACAAAATCTAATTGGTACAGCAAGAAACTGAAATGTTCTAAACTAAATCATTCACTCAAACAGCCATCAATCGAGGATACAGTAGTAATAACTCATTCCTCTGGATATTGATGCAATTGAAATCAAACCGGAACAAGACAATCAATCTGGGAACGAGAAAGCAATAACCAATGTTCTCTACAGTCGACAGTCCTGGTTTAAAGCAATTAAAAGGAAATCGAAATTGAACTAAAGCTGCCATTGAAAGTAAACTAGGAAAACTCTTTAAAAGCACTCTTGCAATGAATCAACAGAAATGAACAGCAAAGCTTCATCTAACAAAAATGATTTATTAATGGAAAGGAATAGCAATGCTAAAATGCTAGAATTAAACAACAATCTTAAATGGAACCGAACAGCAAAACTAAGTCATTAGAAAGACACAGCAACTATAAATGTAATTGAATCAGCAACCTATCAGCATGAACATTAATCACAGTTATTGAAGCAACAACAATCGTAGTTATAATTGAATAGTAACTTAATTGAACAACCATTGCAATTATAACTGAGCAGTAATTAAATGAACCATAGTCTTAATTAGATAGCGCAGCATTAGATCAGAATTATCAGCACGACATTTCAAGTTATAATTAATAATTCTATCACTCACGCAATCCAATTATGATTTCAATATAACAAAGCAATTCTGCGAAATGTTCATAAACAAAAGATTACTGAACAAAAAAATTTAAAGAAATGAAAAGGAAATCAAACCATCACACGGCAGCAATTGTAAAGATATGATACACAGCAGCAGCGTACTCCACCAGAGGCTGGGCCCTTAGCCGCCAGCAGATGCTGTTGGGTTACTTCAGGATCAAAGATGGAATGGCAACTAGATTTATATTAAAATATCAAAGCAGAGTTACAGTGGATTACAACAAGAAGTCTCTCAATCTCTCATCCATTATCCATTCTCTCTGCCATCCTCAATTTTGAATCTCTAATTCATCCTCAATTCCATCATTCGAATCCCCAAAAATCATCCTCAAATCATCCCCATCTCTGATCTCTGTTTTCATTTAAATAGAGAGAGATTAGAGAGAAGTTACAATAAAGATAAGTATAACATGATTTCTATTACAAAATTGGTTTGCTTCTAACCATTTGATCAACAAGAACAAGGCGAATTTGGCTTTGCAGCTGAGATTTGGAGGACGGCCGCAACAACAAATATGAGAAAATCATGCTCAAAGAACCCTGTGTTTCTCTCAGTACAAGCCGAATTTGGGCAAACCGTTCTTTACCAAAGTTAATTGGGTCCGTTTTGGACAAAACCCATGTTCCAGATTTTTCAGATTCTGCTTCATTTGCTCGAAATCTCAACCGCAAAACCGTCACTTCTTATTCCAGCGAATTTCTGAGTTGGCACTTTTAATGATCAAATCTTCAATCTGGAAATTATCTTGGAAGCTAAAAATGGTGAATAATGTTACAACTGATTTATTAAAACTATCATTGATAAAATCATGCATAATCATCAATTTATTAGAAATAAAGGAGAATAAATAATATTCATTTATAGAAGCATAAATCATCATAAAATGGATTTATATAATAAATTATAATAAATGACATGATGAAGAATAGTAGAAATGGGTGGAATAAGTGTTCAAAAGTGATAATAATAATGGCATATTAACGGCCCAACAGATTTCTTGAACTATTGGGTAAATCCAGATCAGCTGGATAATGTAAAACTGTGTATTTTTATAGCTGAGAATTGTGATGTGATTACAGGTTTTGCTGAGGAGGATGCGCAATCTTGTGAAGTTGTCACAAGTATCGAAAAGGATCTTCCAGGAGATAAGTACTCTAAAGAAGAAAGTAGTGATGCGTTTGTACTTGAAGCTGTTACATTACAAGAGGAAGTTCTTGTGAATGTAGAAGAGGATCAGCTGGTATATGAACCAATAGTTGAGACTGTTGAAATTTGTGATTTTCAAACTAAAATTTTGTGTATGAATGCAGGGATGGTACATGATGATGATGTACTTCAGAAATGCCATAGAGAAATTGCATTTTTGGAATACTTGTTTGAGAATTTAGAGTATGATAGGGAGATTGCAGCAGAAGAAAGAGTTCAGTACAGTGAACAAGAGCAAAAAGACATCATGGAGACAGATGATGTGAAAGGAAGACTAGTTGATAGTCTTGGGAATTCTATAGAGAATTCTTTGAAAAGTTTGGATTAGCATATTGATGTGCTAATAGTGGAGGAAAATTCAGAGCAGCATACTGAAGTGCTGGCAGAGGAAGAAAAGGCACTGATGCCTTATGATTTTTGTTTTAACAAGTGTTTTGTGAGAGCAGGCATTGTTGCAAGTGCTGGAGAACATTTGACTCAGTTGAGCAGTCAAATGAAGGAAGAAGAAAATTCTGTGGAAACAGCTAATCCATGGAGTGAAGAAGTTATGTTGCTAGAAAGGATGCTTAATAGTCAAAATTCAGTGCAGGAAAAGAAATCTCAATTTCAGAATTGGGAATTGCAGATGCAGGGAGATGAAGACAACAGAAAGGAGTACACAATGTACCAGTCCAATAAGTTGCTGATAGGAGAAGGAAGAGAACAATTTTTCTGTTGTAGAAGACAAGAGGGTATGGATGATTGGGCAGCAATAAGAACTGAGAAAGTAAGAGCTCAGCAGGTAGCAAGAAATCAGCAGTTTGAAGATTTATTGGATAGAGAAATTGAAATAATCAGAAGAATCATGATGAAAGTATCTCAGAGGAAGACATCAACAAGGAAGAGAAGAAGCAGCAGCGAAATGAAGACAGAGACAGACTGTGAAAGTGCAGCCAGTGGAGCAAGGCAGCATAAGATATGGAGACCTAGAGAAAAGCAGCAAACAACAGATATAGATGATGAGTTACAGAACAAAGTGTGGGATCCAGGCAGACAAAGACATAAAACACATGATCAGGAGATCATGATCATTTTCAACCTTGGGAGTCTGATGTAGGAGCATTACCTCAGGAAAATACCTTGTATTTATTTAAACTAAGGGGTCTCATGTTTTTGAGAAAATATTAATTCTATGTAAATATTAATGAGATTTTTGAGAGATTAAATTATATTTTTAATTAATTATTATGAGGATTGTTAATGTTCCCAAAATAATTTGGAGAACATGAGAGAATTAGATTTTAGATATTTGAGAATTGATTATGAACCTAAGTTAGATTTAGTTTCAAGATTTTAGGGATAGAAATCTAGATTATAGGGGTGTTGAGATATTTGAGGATTTTGTTGAGTGATTAAAGGGATTCAAACCTAAATTGGTTCAATTCAATTTGTATAAATTTATGAGCCTCAAAGGCCAAATTGAATCAGGAAGATTAGAGGAGATTAAAGAGAGAGGTTGTAAGCCTCCGGGCAATTGTAAGAAGGGCCAATGATTTGAAAATCTGGCCAGAATCAAGAAGGATTTTGTAATTGATTTCATGTTTATTTATGAAGGAATTCATTCTGAATTACATGTGTATTGATTGATTGGGTATGTTTTTGAAATGAGTTGAATTCATATAGAACGTTTCATAGAGAAATTATGAATTCCAGAACAAATGCACATTGCTGTGAGAAAGTGTATGAGAATTTAATATGTTAATATCGATCTTGTGTTTGAGGAAAAGCGATGAGTATGAAGAAGCTTGAAATCAATCTTTAGCATTGGGTGATAATTTAATGAAAGAAATGCCGTGAATGTTTTCAAAGAATACAGATTGAGATCGATCGCAAGGAGGTTGGTTTTTATTAAATAGAACAACGTATCAATCCATTCAAAAAGTTGAAATCGGCATCAGGCAAAGTCGAAATGCGAAGACAGAAGTTTTTAAACCCATTTGGATTATTGAATGAAGAATTAAAATGAAGAGTTGGCAATCATATAATCTCGACTATAAAATTCGGTTATGAACTAATTGAATATCCTTTGTTTAATTATGAATGGAATATTGTATACGGCTAATCTTCATTAGTCGAATTCTAAATGAATGTTGTGATCAGTTGATTTGAAACAATCTTATTCCATGTTCAGGGAAATTCTATGTATAATTGTTGGATTCATTAATTGCAGAGATGGGTTGGATATGCTATGGAGTAGAGTGATAGCAGAGGAGTAAGGATATCAATTTACAACAATCGACATCATTTTGTATCAAAGCTTCGATGCAGAGGCGTATAGATAATGGAGCAATCAAGTGTTGAAGAGTCGATGGAAATGAATCCATAATGGCCAGTGAATGTGTTGGCACACTTAGAAGTACAGAATTACAATGCACGTGAGAATTGGTTCAGTGAGAATCGCGAAGTGAGGACTATAGTTCTAATTTGAGAGCACGTTCTGTGTAAATTGGAGCGAATAGATCCTTACTGCAAAGAATGTGATTGAAGAAGTTAAACGCAGAGAAAGTGAAATTCAATTGCAGAAGTGCGTGATGAAGACCCTCTGATCGTGGGAGAAGAGTATTGCAGAAATTCGGTTGCAGAGAAGTTCTATTGTTGGATGGATGAGGCGTTCATGGAGGTAAGCACATTTGTATTAAAACTGTGGCCATATCTCTTATTACATTGATTGAAATGGGCATGTTGTATAGGTTATCCAATGATCAAAGGACGTGAAATTTTATTGTGGGCCAATGTTATTTTAAATCATTTTCCGTAAAGGTTGGTTGACATTGGAATGTATAATTCCATACAGGTTGGGTTGATTAAAACGATGTCAAGCTTGTTAAAAGAAAAAAAACCAAGAAGGGCGCACATATATAATGGAAACAAAGTGATTTGTTAAATATTTGGGATTTGGGCTATTTGCAAAGTTTGAATTTATGAATAAAACAAATGGTTGGATAACTAAATTCTTTTATAATACTTTTGAAAAGGTGTTCATAAAGATTGGAGGGTCTTCTGAAGTTTTAAATTGGGATTGTAGTGAAGTTGGGTTTGATTTCAAGAATTGATTTGAAGTATGGTTTTCATAAACCATGAGATTATAAATGTAAGAGAAATATTCTGCTTATGAGATGGCTTATCTTAAAATGATTTTGCTATGTAATGGTTTTATGACCATAATGAGGGATTTAAAAAGGAGCTTCCGCATGTAGAAATTTTTTTAGAATGCCCAGACTTAAAGTTTTAGTTGGGTATAAATGTGAAGATGCATTTTATATGCATGAGAAGGTGAGATTCTGGGTTTTGCAGGGTTCTCCTGCATCACCTCTCTTCCTGAGCTTCCCTTAAATTCATTCCTTTAACAATTTTCTCTATGATTGGAAGAGCAACAAAATCAGAAACTACAAAAGGTTCAGCTGTGTATTTGAATTTTATATTGGCTCCCTTTATATGCTTGACAAAATTCTCTTGCTTAATGAATAACCTTTTGCTCAAAAACTCCAGAGAAAACAATATTTGAACCAGAAAAGAAGGCAACATGGCAGGTGCCTTTGTGAATCCATAAACCTTGATAATTGTAAAATATTTGTACAAAAAATGAATCTGCAACAAGATCATTTGTCATTTTCTTCTTACTCCTCATTTCCTCAGAAATCCTAGGCAAAGTTGAATCATAAAACAGTTGATACGCTGGAGCCATAATTTCATTGAAAATTTTGAAGAAGGGAAAATCAACTACTTCCAATAAACAACTAATATCCCTGATGAAAATATATGATTTTATCACTTGTAGTGAAATTTGATTCTCATGAACAATCATCTTAAGTAAAAGTGTTTGATATCTGAAATCATGTTCGAAGTGGAAATTTTCTAACTAAGAATGAATTTTTTTCAGCCATAAACTCATCAAAATTAAGGCTTTTGGAATTGTTGGACTAACTCACTTGTACAAGACCTCCTATCATGACCTCAGAAACCAAACTATCATCATCCAAACTTAAGACTTGGCATAGTAAGGAAAATAAACATTGAATGGGATGTTGAAATATAGACATTTGATAAGGAAAAGACATTCCTTCAATATTTACTTCTGTTTCGACCATTTTCGATAGAAACAAATGAAATTTTCTTGGACTAACTCTGCAATTGAACTCAGACTCGACAACTCAGAAAATTTCCCATCTAAATAATCATGTGAACATGGGATTGATAAATCCTTTCTGAAAATTTGGGAATAGACTTGACACAGTACTTTAGAACCCTGAGAATCCATTATAACCCTCTGAGAACTCGAATAATTCTCTACTGACCATTTAATGAAGTTTGGAAAAGGAAAGAATGAATCAACAAAAAATTGACAAATTGGAGACCTCAATTTTGTAGGAAGAACCGGTGGATTAATTACAATGAATTTCTTCAACTCTTTAATAGATCCTACTGATAACCTAGATTCAAAAACATCGGATATAGAATCTGAAAGATGTTTCTCCTTAGGATCTAGATCTTTAGCATTGACAAAACTTACAGAAGGAGATGCCATTGATCTAAAACAAAACTCTTTAACAAACAAAGGGGCAACAGAGCTCTGCGATGACAGAGTAACCAGAAAACGGTGATGGAAAAATGACATACCCGATGAATGAGAAAACCATTGTCTTTCTTCCCAATTCAAAAGTTGTTTCCAAATCCTGCATTTAAAATGGCAAGAAACTTCGGGAATCTCACACGTATACCTCCAAAACCATTAGTGGGAAAGTGCTCGCTGATTTAAAATGAAATTAACCTCTTCGCAACTTCATTTCTCGGTCTATGATTTGCTACATTTCCCCTTTTTTCTATCCTTCCATTAAATGTTTTATGTCTTCCATAAAAAATTAAAGAAATAAAAATGCAAGCCTCATATATTTGTGCGGGAAATTGTATTTCTAAAAAATTAACTAAATGAAAAAAAATTGTTTTCTCAATCATAAAAAAATGTTAAATAAATAAAAATAAAAAATAAGAAATAGCCTCTCTTTTTTTACAATAAAATATTAAAAAAATACCTTTGCTATCACAAAACCATGTGCAAATACTCCTAATGCTACTTAATACAAGGTCAAATACAAACCATTGTTTTATAGTAAAACCATGTGAAATTACATCCTCAAATCCCTTTTATACCAATACCCCTTGGCCCATGGTATATCCACCCATAAAAATATGTGCCAATTCCCGTTAATAATCCATTTATAATCAATTTGATCAAATGACTTTCCTTCTTGGAATAACACATGGTTTAAAATAAAACCATGGGAATGAGCCACTTACATCCTCCATATAAAATAAAACCATTTTAGACCCATCTAACCTTGGTTCTATGAAGCCTTGAGAGGGATCAAAAGCCTTGAGGTGCAAACTTCTCCTCACTTTTTACTCAAAAAAAGGGTTTGCACCTCAAGGGATTTGATCCATCTCGACGCTTCGTAGAACCGAAGTTAGATGGGTCTATACCGGTTTCTATTTATTTTAACTATTACATGTTCATATTATTAAATTCATTAAATCTATGTAGTTAGATTGATTTGTTAATATATTCAATGGAATCATTCCCATTAATGGTATTTTTACTTTTATTATTATGAACGTCTAAGTTTTAAGTCAAGCCATATGCAAACGATTAGTTAACTAGCTAAGTTGTTTTTTTCTATCTCTTTGTTGTATTTGTTTTCCTATATTACATTTGTAAAATTTATATCGTTTAAACATTTGTGATAGCTGACTGATATTATTTTATTGATTGTAATTATCTAGTATGGTTCTCCTAGAGCATTCTTCGACAAAGAAGAGGTCGTTCTAGTACAAACGCCTGTTCAAGAACATAAAGAAAATAATGAGTTGGATCAAGCTAATGATCCTATGGAAGAAGATAATGATTTTGATAACACATTGGATGAAGATGGGATGAATAGATTGATCCAGGAGACATTTAACAATGTTGCAAGAAGAGATGATGATGACGGCCCATATGTTGCTGGTTATGATATACCTGTACTTGAGAGGGGAGCTCAACCTCCTTATGAAGGCTTAGAAACATATATTCTCTCTGTTGTATTGCTTCTGGTCAACTTAAAGGTGGTGAATGGTCTGTCAAATACATGTGTGGAATAGCTCCTGAGGTATGTGATATATTTTGTGACATTTAGTACATCATGATAAAGCAATTATTTTTTTCCCTTGTTTTCAATGTTATATGTCGATCACCATTTGTAACATTATTTGGATGCAATATATATTGTTTACATAACCAGCAATAATGATTTCTAATGTTGTAGATTGTTAGGTGAATTTTTGTTACCACCACCAAATGTTTTACCTCGCACGTAGTGATATTTACATGCCATTATGAAAGATATTGGAATGGGGTATAAATCTATGCATGCATGTCCTAATGATGATATTCTCTACTATAAAGAACATGCATCGAAAGAAAAATTCCCAAAATGTGATGAGAGTAGGTATCAAACCGATAAAGTAACAAAAAAGGTGCCTTGCAAGGTTATTTGTTATATTCCTATAATTCCATGTCTGCGATAATTGTTCAGGTGCAAAAGCATAGCACAATTTATGTATTACCATGCAACGAAAAGAAGTCAAGATGGTGTTCTTTGATTCTTGCATATGGATATGCATTTACGAATATAGAGGAAAGATGACCAAAGTTTAAAGAAGAACCTCGCAATATTAATATTTCATTAGCAGCTGATGGAGTCAATCCATTCGGGGGGATAAAATCTATTTACTTGGTGTGACCTGTTTTTGTTATCAACAATAACATTCCTCCTTGGATGTCAATAAAGAGGGAGCACATAATGTTGACAATGATTTTTCAAGGTATTATTTTGTTTAGAATAAATATATTCATTTACACAAGAACACTACTTCATACACCAATTTGAGGAGATATAGAGGAAATATGGAGAAAGTTTAAAGAAGAACCTCACAATATTAGGCTTTCATTAGCAGCTGACACAGTCAATCCATTTGGGGAGATAAGGTCTATTTACTTAGTGTGGCCTGCTTTTGTTATCAACAATAACATTCCTCCTTGGATGTCAATAAAGAGGGAGAACATAATGCTGACAATGATTATTCCAGGTATTATTTTGTTTAGAATAGATATATTCATTTACACAACAACAGTACCTCATACACTAAGTTGAGGAGATTGAAAAGTGTGAACCTGTACACACAAGATCAATGTGGATGGTTGAGAGGCACTTGAAATATTTGAAGGCTTTTGTTAGACAAAGAGCATGTCATGAGGGTTTTATAGTAGAGGGATATATGGTATATCAAACCATGATTTATATTAGTCAATATAGTCCCAAAATAGGAAAAAGTATGTTATGAAACTAGCTCCAAAAATAGAAGAACGGAGAGATCAACGCCTTAGAAATCAACAACTTTGAGGGGACAACCTCCAATACATTACATAAATGAACAATTCTTGGATAATACAAATTAAAAAACCTCCTTCTATATATAGGAGTCCATGGGATCACAATATAATCTTAGCCAATCTAAAAATAATAATGTAAGGGCACAATAATAACAATATTGGGGTTACATGGGTACAACAATAACAATAAGGGGGTTACACTAACAACAATAAGGTAATATACTAGTAATATAGGGACCTATCATGCCCCTCTTCTTCAAAAAAGTGTTGTCCTGAACGCTTGAGTAGCTTCGGATGCTTCCGTATAAAATTCTCATCCTCCCATGTAGAATCTTTAGTGGGTAAGTTCTTCCACTTGATGAGATACTCTGAAATTGATCGATTTCATAGCTGTCGAGTTCTTGTTTCTGTGACTGCTTCAGGTTCCAATATGATTTTTCCTTCCTCATCAAGTTCTGACAATATTGTTTCAACTGGAATGTTGTCACCTATAACCTTCTTTAAGCATGAAACATGGAAAACTGGATGCACTCGTGAAGAAGCAGGAAGCTCCAATTTGTATGCCATAGTACCAATATTTAGCAACACCTTGTAGGGACCATAGTACTTTAGTGATAATTTATTATCCTTCTTAGCTTGCTTGAGGGACATTTTTTTGTATGGTTGTAGCCCTAAAAATACCCAGTCTCCTGCATCAAAAATTCTCTTGCTGCGATGTTGATCTGCTTGTTGTTTCATTCGATTTTGTGCCAAATTTAGGTTATCATTTAAGAGTTTGAGAACTTCTTGTTGATGCTCGATATGATATTCCACTGCTTGAACCTTATAATTTTCTCTTAAATCTGATATGATGGATGATGCATGATATCCATAAAGTGCCATAAATGAGGTCATTTTTGCTGCAGTATGGAAGGAAGTGTTATACCACCATTCAGTGAGAGGTAACCACTTAACCCATTATGTTTTCTTATCAGATACAAAACAATGAAGATATCCTTCCAAACATTTATTCACTATCTCAGTTTGACCATCGGATTGAGGATGATAAGATGAGCTATGAGCTATTTGAGTACCCAAACAAGAGAATAATTCCATCCAAAAATTTCCAGTAAAAATGGGATCTCTATCACTTACAATAATCTTTGGGTTTCCATGTAGCTTTTGAATTGTTTCCATAAATGCAATAGCAATTGTACTTGCTTTAAATGAATGAGATAATGCACAAAAGTGTGCATACTTGGTAAGTCTATCAACTACCACCATGATGACACTCTTTCCTTCGGACTTAGGTAAACCTGTGATAAAATCCATTGAAATATCCTCCCAACATTGACTTGGAATGGATAAAGGTTGTATAATACCTAGGGTCTTAATTGTCTTAACTTTATTTTGTTGGAAAACCAAGCATTCCACCACAAACATTTGAATATCAGATTTAAGGCCATCCCAAAAATAATCATCTTCACTTTGTGGTAAGTTTTTAAAAAACCTGAGTGTCCTCCTAAAGGAGAAGTGTGCAATTCCAAAAGAATATTTTGTTTTAGTTTGGAATTCTTACAAATATACAAGTGATTTTTTCCATAAGGAATCATTTTTCCAACTAAATGTATCATATGTAATAGGATCTTGCTGCAAATTTTGAATGAGTGTACACACTTCTTCTTCCTTCTTCCATTCATCAATTTCTTCGATTATCCAATCTGGTTGGATAATAGAAATGGCACAAAGAAATGATTCCACCTCTTCCTCCTTTCTTGAGAGTATGCTAATTTTGATCTTGGCAATCTCACCCTCAAGACTAAAAGGGACTAATGTTTTTGACATATTTACATCTTTTTTTTCAAGCATAGTCTTTTCAGCAATTCTGATTTGCTGATTTTTATCAGGACTGTTATTTAGGACATATTTCTCAGGGCAGCTTGCGTCAACACTTTGCTGATTGGATTTTTCCTTATTTCAATCAGTTTTCTTAGTCAAAGTGTTATTTATGTTTGTTGTCTTTTTAAGAGAATTTCCTGAATTTTTCCTAACAGCAGTATTTGTGTTTTCATCATTGGAAATTTATGGGTTCCTTTCGCTTCTAAGATCATATTGTCTGTGCACCTCCATTATAGAATTTTCAAATCCCAAATGCTAATATTCAGAATCCTCATGTTTATTTTCAATTTGTTCTGAGGAGAAGAAACCTTTTTATTATTCAGTGAGGAAAACATCTATCTCACTATCTGATCCGATCATATTCACATGATTTTCTTCTAACCTTTCAGTTTCCCTTTCTTCTTCTTGATCTACATAGTTTTCTTGAAAGGGAGGACTAATTTGTTGGTCATTATCTCTCTGTCTATTTTGAATAGGATCTCTTCTAAAATTAGGATTTCTATTTCTATTTTGGGGATTGATTTGGTTTCTCTAAGAGGCACTCTATCGTTTAGGTTTATATTCTCATGCATTCTTTCCATTACCCTTAATAAGTTGTCAATTTTGGAATTAGATGATGAGGTTGATGCCATTGTTTCATCTTTATATGTAACTCTTTTCTCTGATTTCAACCTAGCTCTTTTCTCAATCAGATTTTCCTCTACACTTATGGCTCCCCTCTGCATTTCTTCTAAAGTCAAGGGGTCTCTTTCTCTTAGCTAGTAGGCCATATCTGGATCAAAGTCTTCAGGAAATTTAGCTAAGGCTAGGCCTAGTGGAGGTTTCATGTTTGGGGGAAGTGCATTGTAAACACTATTAAATCTAGTGCACTAATCTTGGAAACTTTCCCCAATGTTTCTTTTGAGGTTGCTATATTCTAAAAGGATTTGGAGGGGATTCTTTTTAATTTCCCATTTATTTATGAATGTTTGGTATAAAAAAGGGAGATCATTTAAGCTATTAGGAGTTAAGATTTTAAACCATTTCTTGGCTTCTCCTCCTAAACTTTGGGAAAATATTCTAATCTTAATGGTCTATTCTTCTATTTCCATGTAATCAAAGGCATCATCCATTTTATCTACGTGCTATTGGGTAGTAGTAGATTCAGTTCTAGTGAAATGAGGAATTCTAGATTGATAATAATTTGGTAAAGGAACCAAAGGTTGTGGTAAGACTAATGGGGCATACCATGCTGCCATGGTGGGAGTAAACGGAGGATTTAAAAGAGGTGGATTTGGGGAAGGGAAAGTGGGATGGAATGGAGTGTTTTGAACAATGGATGTGTGGATGGGAGTGGTGGAAGTGCTTGGACCAACAAGCTGTGTTAGCCATCAGTATTTTTACATGTTAGTGATGACTATATCCATAACTGAGTTTTCTAGAAGCTGAATTCCATATGTCAATCTGTCATCCAGAAAACCCTCATAAAACTTTTTTCGCCCTTTTACTTTTTAGTCCGCCCTTGTCAAAAGTTAAAATCCATTATCACTATTTTTTCTAGCTTCAGCCCTCCTAGTCTGTCCATCAGCTCCAAAAGGAAAAGTCCAAGTCTGTTTCAGAAGTCTCCCCTATGTTAGGAAGTGGCGCTTTAAGGCATTTCACCCTTGGCAATCATCAAAGGGCCAAAAAAACCTTCATCTGCTACAGACCAATCATGACCAACCTCCTACTCTGCAAATCAAATTGACAAACAGCTCTAAGTCGCACCACTTATATCCCTAGGTCTCAGCACTGCATGAACCACAGTCTCAAGCTGATTAGTAGGTGTTTCACAGTGTTTTATGGATTCTGCAAAGAACAGGAAATATAACTTCGTCTCAGGAGGAAATGCTTGAATCTACAGTTAGAAGAACAACTGCTTCTAAATGTAACATGAGCACGAATATATAAAAACGGTCACTCATAAGGTGCTTGCATTTTCCTTCCGGCCATGAAAATCACGATGAAAGACACTGTTGTCAGCAAACTGAGTAGTCTTACAAAGCATGCTAGCTTTGAAACCTCCTTCATTTACAAGCAGAGGGTTAGGGCGCCTCCTTCATCTACAAGCAGAGGGCGCTGGCCAGTATTGACTTAAAGGATTGCAGAAGCCCAGGTTTGCCTTTTGCTAAATAGTGAAACAACAACTCCAGGTTTTCTGAGTGAGTAATGATCATAACAGGGATAGAGCTTAAAATATGCAAGTTCAAAGGAAAATAGAGTTTGGTCTGATACAGGAGGTCATTTGAAGTTTTCAAGTCATGTGAATTGTTAAACTTTAGAAAGGCATGTCATTAGTATAAATTCCAATCATAAGCAGTCTGCTTGTCCACAAGATCAAATTGAAGAGGTGCTGACAAAACATGTCATTACACAGGCAGAAGGAAAGTTTTTTGTTTTTCAAAGGGCGCTGACCTCCATAGTCACAGAGACTATCTTTCAAATAAATTGTCATAAGATAACCAAAGTAAATGCTGAAAATTTTGATTCCCCTCGGAAAATTGTGGTCGAAGCAGTGAGACGGTATTGACATTCAGGAATTGACTAGGGTTTTTACGGAAGCACGGTAGTGATTGCGGGCGGACGTAAACGTGGAGTTTCCCAAAGTTGTTGCCTACCATCATATGTAAGAAAACCCTTGTCAATATGCTCATCAGATAGTCTACATGTAGTTGGGACATAAGTTTAAAGAACATCAAATTGCAGCTACATTTTGTACCCACAGTCAAAACATGAAGTTAAAGGACACCTATAAGTCAAGATTAGTTTCACAGTGGCCATCTTTCAACTCCAAAGCATTAAGAGAAAAGTATTAGTTTATGTGAAAAAGGAAAAAGAAGCTCTGTCAAAGTGTCAAAGAATACTCCCTGCAGCTTAAAAAATCCTCTACAAATGTCCTCTTTCATAGCAAAGCATCCAGAAGCAGACATATTAGTTTAAAGAATCAAAGGATAAATCTATCTCCTTGCAAAAATTACTAGAGTTGCCTCATCATCTTTAGTACAATGCTGAGTAGTATTGTGAAAAGGTCTAACAGTGGCAGAGGTTACCTTCCAAACATAAAAGCACAGTGAAAGGGGTTTAGCTTTTTGAATGTTTGTCATAAGTAAATAGGCTGGCACCCACTAAGGCTGTTCAAAAAACATGCATATTGCTCTGCCAACATTGTTCAAATATGGGCCCTTCATAACATGTTCAAAGTCATTTTGTTTTCCTTGCAAATGGATGAAGCAGCTGTTTAAAACAAGATTCTTCCAAACCCTCTCAAGACAAACCCTAAATTGATGAGCAGGACAAAGACACTGTTGTTTGAAAGACTTCCTTCACTAATAAGCTGAGGGCCCAGAATTTGGTGTAAAAATATCACCTCCTTCATGTACAATCATAGGGTGCAAGGAGAAATTTGGAAAATAAGCACATAGGCGAGACAAATCATGTGTCCCGCCCAAGACCAGTTTCATTTAAAACAGTGTTTCTGACCAAAAAGAGATGAAATTTACAAAAGTGAGAGAGGTTTTTGTTCCTCATAGGTTCAAGAAGAAAAACCTCCTTCAGTTTCTACACAGGCATCATGTTTTATGAGAAATGTGAAAAATACATATGTCACAGGAGAATTTCTGCACTAGGATTCATCATTTTGACCAGTGATGGGACAGTCAGATTTTAAACAACCAAATGGACTCCAAATGAAACAATTAAAGTTTTTCTGGAAATTATACTTCCATATCTTTCCGACGAGTCATCTCGGGCCAAGTTCCGACAATAGGAAGGCATCCAAAAGTAGCCTGCAATCAACGCTATGTTTTTCTGCACTAGCATTCACCATTTTTTACCAGTGATGGGACAGTCAGTTTTTGAACACCCAAATGGACACAAAATGAAAGAAATCAAGAATATTTGGAAATTATACTTCTCTAGCTTTCCAACGAGCCATCTCGGGCCCAATTCTGACACTGGGAAGGCATCCAAAAGTGGCTTACAAACAGCACTATGCATTTCTGCACTAGGATTCACCAGTTTTCACCAGTGTTGGGAGAATGAATTTTTGGACAACCAAATGGACTCAAAATGAAAAAATTAAAGTTTTTCTGGAAAGTAGACTTCCACAGATTTCCAACGAGCCATCTCGCGCCCAATTTTGACACAGGGAAGGCCTTCAAAATGGGTGCAAAGTTGCGCGACACTCCTGGAAAGGTACACGGCCACTTGTGCACAAAATTTACAAAGGAATGCCTTCTTTGCTTGCCCGACGAGGAGCAGCAGCAGCCCGTGGCACTCTGGCAAAAATGGTCAAGAAAACTGAAAACCTTCCGCTCATTCCAAAGTGTCTCCAACTCTCGAAAAAGATTGGCATCATGTTTTGAGGTACTGTATCATGTTGCCTAAATTCAAGATTGCTAGATGGTGTTTGGGGTAGGAAGTCGATTTGAAACGAGATATGTTAAGTGGCTGTTTTGAAAGAGGGATAAGGTGCTTGATTTAAAAATTTGAGTTTGCAATAACTATGTTGCCCGGAGGTAAGCTTAACCCAATGATGTTTTCCTATTAATGATTCAAAACCTCACAAGCTGCCCTCAAACAATATTGGAATAAGAAACATAGGGTTTTGAAAGGTGCATTTGTGGTCCTATGTTTAAAACAGCAATTGACAAGAAGGCAAGGTTGTATGCTTGAGAATTTCCACGGGAGCTGGCAGGAGCGGGGCAGCAAGATAAAGAAGAAAACATTAATAATATGCATGCAGTGTGAAGAAGCGGTAGAGTTTAAAAAAGGACATATTTTCTATTTTTGAGGAGAGTTGATGTTCTTGTTTAAAGAGTCGGGCCTGCATGACTTTGTTTGCTCAAACACTGTCATAGTAGAGTAGTGTATTTGATGAATGACAAAGAACCAAGCCAACTGTCCCCCAAACAATGTTAAAGGATGAAAGGCACTTTTTGAAGGCAGAAACACAGTATTTGGAGAAGAAGCCCAGGGTTTTGAAAAATGCAAATATAGGTCTATGTTCAAACAAGTAATAGTCATCCTATGAACATGTTTGATTTTTCAAAAGGTTTCCTCTGTGGGTTAAAAGGGAAATACTGTGTCTATGAATTTCTATTCCATAAAGCACAAACTAGCAAGTAAAACTACCATTTGCATGCAGGGGTGTTGTCAAACAGAAATATGAGGGACATTAGAGTTCAAAGAAGGTAGTATTGATTGTGAGGAGTTTTTTGTTGAAAGCGACAGGATTTTTGTTACCACACCAAAAACACACCATGCTCTGTCACATTATCCTTCAACACAGTGACTGCTGATTGTGTAAATCCTTGTGGTTATTTGTATTTATAGGTATTAAATTAGTCCGGTTGCAGAACAGAAGAAAGCAATATTTTGTTGAAAGGGTCTATATGGTTGAAGTGCTACAGGATTCTATATGACCAATCAAAAGCAAAATAAACTCTGTCCTTTAAGCACAAGTAACCTTGGACTTTGTTTCGCCTTTGGATTAACTATGTTTACATGGATAAACATATATTGGTGAGTTGCATACGAGGGGGTTAATCTTTCGACCAAAGAGGCGCTTATTGACATTGGACTACTACAGGTTTTTGTTACACATCATAAAAACATTTCAAACTCTGTCACCATATCTATAAACAGTGATTTTTGCTGTGTGGATATCCTTTGTTTAAAACTGTGATGTGGTGTTGAATCTGTTGGTAAAGTGCCTACAAGGAAAAATAAAGTTTTGAAGCTAAGAAGATGGTGTTTGGCCTTCTTCTAAAAAGGGACAAGGGTGTCTTATGTCCTCAAAAGATCGCAGGGAAGAGTGACCTTGTCACTATACACAACAAATCCACTTGACTGTCTATCTTCATTTGACAGTGTTTTTCTCCTTAAAAAGTCTGCTTGTGGATATTGGTTAATTGCATATCAAAGGTTGGGAAGGCCACATTTTGGAGAAACATGGGTCTTGTATCAAACAGGGACATTTTAAGCAACATCCAAGATCATTGTTGCCTTACCAAATAGTGTTTACCCTTTCATAAAGCAGATTTAGTGAGGAATATGCCACTATAATTCGAAGGTATTGTCAAAACTGGGTATGATGAACAGTGAAGCATAGGAAAGGCAGTGTGTTTTGATTGAAAGGAGTGTATTATTATTTGATTACTACAGGTATTTTTGTGTTCACATAAAAAACACCAAGGCCTCTGTGACCTTTGTCCAAGCTCAGAAAATCAGTTAACTGTCTATGTATTTTAAAGTAACTGTGGGCTTATCTTTAAAAATTATTTGGTGGAATGGCACACAGAGAAAGGACAAGGTTTGGAGGGAGCAGGAATCTTATACCTAGGGAAGGCATCACACCTAACATTTGAAACTATGGTTACCCTCATCAAAACAGTGATTGACAGAGAAGGTAGAGTTTTTCTTAGTAGCATGAAGATGATCAAACAAGTTAACAGGCTGAGACAAGGCGGCACAAAGAGAATTGAAAAGAGAGTAAAGGGGAAAGCGCACAGCACGGAAGGAAGAAAAGCATATCAGCCCTTGATATTTTGGCCTCGGCTTTGGAGCATGTTGTTATGGACCCTTGAGGGTCATGCATGCCAATTTTGGGCCTTTTTCGACAACTTTTTGTTTTTTGGCATTTTTTGGGTTTTTGGCCAAAAACTCATAATTTCGCCATTTCAGTTTGATGAGTTTTCAAGGGAGGAGAATGATACCGATGGATGCCATAATTCCATGAGCAGGTCTCCAGAGATTTTCAGGGCATTTGGAGATCATTCGCCCCCTCAAATTGGCGAAAAATACCCTCTTTTTGCACATTATGCCTGCCATATCAGCAGTCTGCTATTTTCTGGGTTTTTTCACACAGGTACAGTTTTGGATGACTTCCAGGCCTCGGATTGAGATGGTTTCGATTGCGCCGGAAAGTAGACACAAAGATATTTCTATCAAGCCCTCATGAGCCTCATTTCGACATCGGAAGAGTACTTGTGCATCCGAGAAAGTCGGGGGACCTTTTTCTGATATAAATTTGAAGTATTTTTGTAATTTTTGAACCTCAAAAATCTGCTTTTTCCAAATGTGCGTTTAGCTATTTTTGCACTTGGAAAATGATGCAAAGTCATATAATTTCCGTTTTTAGCATTTTTTTAGATATTTTATGGGATATTTTGTGCCTTGGGCTTTGCAAAGCCTCGAGGACAAGTTTAGATATTTTGACTTGGCTTGATAGGAATGCTAGTTGCTCCTTGGGGGTTTCCTCCCTCAAAGCTGTTATTCCATGGTTTTCATTGTAAATCGGTGAACTTGAGAGAAGAATTAATACATTGGTCATGTGAGCTTTGAAGAATACACTTGTGTTATGATTTTTGGACTACCTCTTGGATGCTTTTGAGGAATGATGAAGGATTGGTGATGGATTCCATGACATGGTAGAATGGTATAGTGTTTCTTGCTATGTTTTTGTCTTCTAGTTTTCATCCATAATACATGCTTCTTACTGCTATAGCTCAGTAGAGATTAGTTTTGAGATATTCCCATGGAGGCACCTCAAAATTCCTGAATCTTCATAGCTTGATGTTTTCTTCTTCCTTAGTTATGCTAAATCATTCTTAACTGCTCTTTAGTAACTTAAGGATAATGTTTGCTAGTTTTATTTACAAGTTCTATGCATGTTGAGTAGTGTATGGTGTGCCCTGCCTACCTATAAGCTGTCCATAGTTCTGTCCATAAAACTTTCTCTTTGACTGATTTGTTGATCATCTTGTTGAACCAAGGAGGCCTAGTCCTGATCTAGCCCTTTGCTTAAAACTATGAAAGCTTGTTTGTCAAAGTGCCCAATGACTTAGAGACTATGTTTAGGCGTTCCGGCGTAGTTTATGAGTTGTTATTTTGTCTTATGTGTTTTCCCCAAAGTCTGATAGCCATTTCCCAAAGTTAGAGGGTCTTATACCTCTATGTATGGCTGGAATGTTTGATTTCTATGTATTAATTAGCTCATAGTTGCATTTAGCATGATTAATGGCTTGCTATAACATGTTTATGTCTGCTATAACTAGTTACACTTGAAATCCCTTGTCTTTCACCAACTTGTTGTCCACTTAATCCATTTTGCCCAAAGATCCCTTCTACCGTGAATCAAATCGGCCCTACAGCAGCTTTACATGATCACCTCATAGCTTCCTTGCCCTGTTTGACCCCATAGCCCAATTTATCTACATCTTGTTATCCAGTTTATGTATTTGATCAGTTTTATCCCTCACAAACTTAAAAACTAAAAAACCAAAAACACACTTCATAACTAGCCTAATATCAAAACACCGCAAGTAAACACACGAGCATCTTTTACACATATAGAGAGAGCCTCTGCGGGTCCGACTGAGTCCTTAGGCTCCAAAACGGTTTGATGTTACCTCGTCATTTGGCCCTGACGATCGGCCAAATCACGGAGCCCTAACATGTTAGCGTTGCGGTGGGACTGCGAGTGATTAAAAAACTTGGTTTCCCTCATCTTTAGAACTTTGTGAGATTACTAAGTGATAAACTTATCCCACCGCTCACTAACATAATGGCGATCACGGTGGGACATCACCCCCCGAGTACACTTGATCTAGCAAACTCTTATAGACTCTTTAGTCCTTTAATCCCTAAACTCGGACCATCGGCCTTTAGAAATTATTTAGTGTAAACTCTGTTTCACCATCTTAGCAAAGTGATGAATCAGGTTTATAACACTCTCACAGACTAGGCTGCACATAAAAGTCAGAAAAACCCCAAAAAAAAACTCCCTTAGATTGGTTTTTGTCAGTACTGGTGGTGGACCATACACATATACCTGAAAACAACTAAAAATCCACCTGGCGACTCCACTAGCCTCCAGTAGGCCTTACTACCTTGCTAAATTTTAGAATACCATCTGATTTTGCCACCTCATCGCCACACTAACATAATGGCGATCACGGTGGGACACTGAGTATTAAACAAGCTTAGTTTCCCTCATCTTTAGAGACTTTTGAGAATACTAGCTGATTGACTTATCCCACTACTCACTAACATAGTGACACTCACAGTAGGACCTTCTGAGTTAGTGACAATCTAAGTACACCTTAGTAACTCTTGAAGTCTCAATCAAGCTTAGTAAACTTAGATATTGTCCGAAGAGTAGAAAATAGCTCTTTGACTATCTTAGCAAAATGATGAGTCAGTTATAGAAAGCTCTTCCAAACCTTGTAGGCACATAAAACTCAAAAAACCCAAAAACACTCCCTTAGATTGGCTTTTGACAGTACTGGTGGTGGACCATACAAGTATACCTCAAAACAACTAGTTCCACCTGGCGACTCCACTAGCCTCCAGTAGGCCTTACTATTTTATCGAACTCTAGGTTACTATCCTATCAACCTATCCCATCGCCCACTAACATAGCGGGAGATGGTGGGATTCTGAGTACATGACAGTTTGGAAAACTCTTATCAACTCTTTATTCCTTTAGATACCTTAAACAACCAAGCAGTCCATATAACCATTTAGAGTAAACTCTTTTTTCTCTCATCACCCTAGCAAAGTGTTGAAACAAGTCTAGGATACTTTAACAAACCATAGGCTGCACATAAAACTCAGAAAATCCAAAAGCATTCTTAGATTAGTTATTGGTGGTGGACCATAGCTATCTTCACAAAAACAACCCATTTTCACTTGGCAACTCCACTAATCCATCCCTTTTATGTTTGACCATCCTTCACCTTAGTAAAGCTTTAGAAAAACCACTCATCCAAAACATTCACCAATACCTTTCTCTTTAAACTCTGGATCTAAAATCTGGCTTCACGAAGAATCAATACCAGATCCCATCCAGACCCAAATCCCCCTATAATAGTAGATGACCCAGAGAAGATTATGTGGCAAGCTTCCGAAACTGACCATCTAGCTACTGGTAGATTCATCCGTAGAACAAGATCTGTACCTAAACATCGCACTATCCTACTAGATTCACCTTTTGAATTAGATTCATCACAAACTCTTCCCAAAAGCAAATCATATAGTAAGATAAAATTTGATGATCTTGAACCCCTAGACCCACCACAGAGTCCTATTAGAGAAGCTTCACCCACCACTCCTCCTGATTTCCAGTATCAGTTTGGTTCCTATCATCCCAGATCTGCTCAAAACCAGATCACTAGTCCAAGTTCCTCCGCCACACCCGGTCAAACCACCACTATTCAAACCACTTCATTTCAGCCTACTAGTCCTCATCTTGTACATCATCCATTAGCTCCCGTCATGGCAGCCTGGTACGCACCTTTGGTGTTGCCACCGCCCTTGGCTCCTCTCCCAAATAAATATCAAGACAAAATCCCACACTTTACCGGAGAAGACACCACCACAGCCCAACAGCATGTAAGTAGGATTAGCGATGCTTTTGAATACATGGAAGTACACGACGAAACCGTCAGAATGAGAATATTCGCCCAAAGCCTGGGTGGAGAACCCAAAACATGGTTTAAAAGCATGCCTCCAAACAACATCCACAACATCCTAGAACTCTGCCAAGTCTTCACGAACAAGTGGGAAGTCCGAAGGAACCCTATTCAAATCCTGTCAGAATATAACAACCTAAAACGGGAAAATGGGGAAAGTGTCCAGGCATACTGCACTAGGTTCAACAATGTGTATAACGCCCTGCCACCTCACTTCAAACCCCCACTCGGTTTAATCTTGGCAAAATTCCCCGAGGGTTTTGATCCAGACATGACATATCATCTGAGAGACAAGGATCCCCCTACCCTAGAGGAAATGCAACAAATAGCCATAAAAACAGAAGCCAACTTAGCAGAAAAAAGAGCCATGACTAGATTAGAAGGAAAAGTCCCATATAGAGATAAGGTCTCCACTTCATCTCCTTCCCTAGATCCTAGAATAGATGGCCTGATAAAATCCATGAGAAAGATGTGGGAAAAAATGAGTGAAAAAGCGCCTCCTAGGGACAACCAACCAAACCCTCAAAACCAGAAACAAGGCTTTAGAAAAGATCAGTCTCAAAATAAACCAAGAGGAAATGATCAGCAGATCGGACCATCCTTCAGTGAGAATTATGTTGATGAAGAGAATAAGGATACCGCACCCATTGATGAAAATCATTGGAAACTCATAGGTTCTGATAACGAGAGTAAGGTTTACCTCACAGCAGAAGAGCAAGAGTTGTGCTCCCCAAGTCAGGACGAAACCGACTATGAAGATCTCGAAGATCCTGCCATAGATTTTCAGAATGCCATTATAGAAGCTCATAGGCAGTATAACCTTAGAAGCAGAAAAACCAAGACCACTCCAAGAAGAGTAGCCCTGACACTGCTAAAACCTCTGACACCATCCCTAAAAAAGCCATGGATAGCAACAAAATTGTGGCCAAGAAAATTGACCAAAACAAGGATAAAGCTATTCAAACAAGTCTTAGCTCAGATACTCTTAGCACCTCTACAAAAACCCCCGAAGTAACGGTGTCAAACAAAGTCCCGAATCAGAGTCAGCAAATTAAGAGCCTAGAAACGTTCATGTCCAAAAAAGCTGAAACAAATTTTCCCAAACTACAAACTCCTTTTAGTTTTGAAGGGGAAGTTTCCGAAATAAAAATTACCATACCCCTTACTGAGCTAATAACTGTAGATAGGTATAGATCTCAAATTTTCAAAGTTTTTGACATAGGGAGCGAGGCAGATACTTTAAATCTAATTGAAAACAAACCTGAGCTCTTATTGGGCCCGGAAATAGAAGGTCAATACCAAGAAGGATCTGTTTCTCCTTCCTATGTGAGCTTGAACATACGAGACAAGATATTACATAATGCCATGTTAGATTCTGGTACCTCCCATAACCTCATGCCTAAAGCAGTCATGGAAAACCTGGGACTAGAAGTAACTAAACCTCTGGTAACTCAAGCAGTCATGGAAAACAATACTCCCATTTATTCCACTCATTCCAGTTTAGATTCTTTTATCTTATACAATGAAAGTGATATAAACAAGCAGATAATGGAAAAGGAAGAAGCTCTCAAACCATCAAAAATGCATTTTCCGTTATTAGATGCAGAAACTAATAACCAAAACTTCTCTGATCTTTCTCCTGTTAATCCTGCATATCATAAGTCAGAAAGTAGATTTGTAAATCAATTTGAAGAAAATAAGTCTGATAGTCCAATATGCATGGTTGATGAGATTAATTATAATGATGATTTTCCAAGGTTTGATCAATATTTTGATTATGATGATGATTTCCAAACAGAAGCTAACTTTGCAGAAAACTCAGTTTTTGATTTTTGGGAGGAAGCTCAGTTTCATAAATTTGAGAAAAGTAAGCAGCCATTACAGGTCATCTATGACACTCATAAGGAGAACCTTGAGAGTTTAGAAGTAAGTGAAGAGTCTCGGACTCTTTGCTCTACTTCACTTCAGCCCGTCAGAGATAACATGCACATGATTGGAAATCAACAGTTTTTTAGCTTTGATGATGAGTTTGAGGAAGATGGTGAAATTCTTGAGCATATTGTAAATGAGAATCCTTTGCCTGAAATGGTTGAGGAAATCATTTTGGACATAGAATCTTCCTTAACTCCAGATTTGCAGTTACCTAGTTCCATTGAGTTACAAATTGCAGATGAAGAAGTAGAGGTTGATAAACACATGGGAGTTGTCACACTATCCTTTCAAGATAATTTACTGTCAAAGTGTATCCCTGCCCATCAACCTGATGACCTTCACACAGTTTCCAGCCCGCCCTATCAAAACACATCAGCTTGGATTGAAAAATACACTGGAATATATGATGAGTCTGACAGTTCCAGTGATCATGAGCAAGGGGAAGAGTTGCTTTACCGTGAGAGTCCCAAATATAGTCAAGTGGAAGAAAGAGTAGTCCTGAATGAAGCCTATATCTCAAATCCTCTAGATCAGGTACTATTCCAAGATCCATTTGTTGTTTTCCTTGAGAAGTCTGAAAGAATAATCCTAAATGAAACCTATATCTCAAATCCTCTAGATCAGATATTATTCCAAGATCCATTTGTTGTTTTCCTTGAGAAGTCTGAAGGAGTAGTGGGTTCTATCATGAACAATTTGCTGCTTAGAATGGGGAAAAACTTACACACTACTGTCCGAAAACAAACCGAGTGGGAGTGGCCTTTTCATTATTCCTGCATCATAAAAGAACTAAACGAGAATGACCCATGTGAGCATCTACTTGACTGGTTGCATTGGAAAGAAGAGTTCACCAAGTGTATGTTGTGTACAGTTTAGGATAGAATAGATAAACATCTGTAGAAAATAAGCTCAGTCTTATGAGCACCTTTTTCATTTATAGTTTGTTTGAAGAAAAAGTAGAAAAAGAGGGCAGTTTCTAAAAAGCAGTAGTAAAGCCCCATGTTCCAAAAAATAGTCCTTCGGAAAGCGAGCAAGTCTAAATGCCGATACTAGTACTTCAATGTCTTGTTCAACTATCTAGCCTAATCATAGCTGAGCATGTTTAAATTTATTTGCTGATAAGTTAGTGAGTGCAAAAGATAGTCAACATTGTGTAAGATTGACTTATCATAGAGCTTAGATTAGGGAGAGATTCTGGTTCCACATGCCTAAAACAGAACCAAAGAGAGAAGCGAGGGATAAAAAACACATTGTACATCTTAGACCCGCCTGTCTAGTTTCCTTTTGTTGCAAAATAACATTTGTGTGCAGCTTGTCTTTTATGCCGCAAATGCATGACAAATCAGACTGCCTAATCCTGATTTGATCATTTTTGAACTTCATGTTTTAGATTAGAGAATAAAATCTTGTCAAACTGCTTAATCTTGACAGTCGATCTAGCTTTAGGTAGAGTAATGAAGGAGTTCATCAGTTTAATCTGAACTCCCAGCAGATATAAGAGTAGAAATAGATAGGTTCATTTTGCAAAAAGAAAAAACATGCATTGTCAAAAGGCTGCTAGTTCAAATGCGCCAAAGAGAAGAAAAAATGTTAGAAAAGATAGTGGGGTAGGTAGAAGTATCATTGATGTTAACCATGCTGTTACTTTTCAGAAATAACATCAAAAGAAGGGTAAATTTTGCGCCAATGGATAAGGCACTGGTCTTCATAAGCCAAAGATCTGGATTCTGGACACCTCCTGACGAGGAGCTGCCCTCCCCAAATGGAGCCACTGTTAGCCATCAGTATTTTTACATGTTAGTGATGACTATATCCATAACTGAGTTTTCTAGAAGCTGAATTCCATATGTCAATCTGTCATCTAGAAAACCCTCATAAAAATTTTTTCGCCCTTTTACTTTTTAGTCCGCCCTTGTGAAAAGTTAAAATCCATTATCACTATTTTTTCTAGCTTCAGCCCTCCTAGTCTGTCCATCAGCTCCAAAAGGAAAAGTCCAAGTCTCTTTCAGAAGTCTCCCCTATGTTAGGAAGTGGCGCTTTAAGGCATTTCACCCTTGGCAATCATCAAAGGGCCAAAAAACCTTCATCTGCTACAGACCAATCATGACCAACCTCCTACTCTACAAATCAAATTGACAAACAGCTCTAAGTCGCGCCACTTATATCCCTAGGTCTCAGCACTGCATGAACCACAGTCTCAAGCTGATTAGTAGGTGTTTCACAGTGTTTTATGGATTCTGCAAAGAACAGGAAATATAACTTCATCTCAGGAGGAAATGCTTGAATCTACAGTTAGAAGAACAACTGCTTCTAAATGTAACATGAGCCTGAGATATATCTGCAAAACAGAGAGCCACTCATCAAGACCTTGCATTTTCCTCCAGCATGAAAATCACAGTAAGAGAAAGACACCACTGTCATAGCAAACTGGTAAATTGTCATGGCCCAGAACCTCCTTCATTTACAAGCAGAGGGTTAGGGTGCCTCCTTCATCTACAAGCAGAGGGCGCTGGCCAGTATTGACTTAAAGGATTGCAGAAGCCCAGGTTTGCCTTTTACTGAACAGTGAAACAACAACTCCAAGTTTTCTGAGTGAGTGATGATCATAACAGGGATAGAGCCTGAAATATGCAAGTTCAAAGGAAAATAGAGTTTGGTCTGATAAAGGAGGTCATTTGAAGTTTTCAAGTCATGTGAATTGTTAAACTTTAGAAAGGCATGTCATTAGTAAAAATTCCAATCATAAGCAGCCTGCTTGTCCACAAGATCAAATTGAAGAAGTGCTGACAAAACATACCATTACACAGGTAGAAGAAAAGCTGTTGGTTTTTCAGAGGGCGCTGACCTCCATAGTCACAGAGACTGTCTTTCGAATAAATTGTCATAAGATAACCAAAGTAAATGCTGAATTTTCAGTTCCCCCTCAGAGCAGAACAGTGAGACAGTGACACATTGACTAGGGTTGACTAGGGTTTTTCTGAAGCACAGTAGTGATTGCAGGCAGAGGTAAAAGCAGTAAGGTTTCCAAAGTTGTTTGCCTGCCCTCATATATTGTAAGAAAACCCTTGTCAATATACTCATCAGATAGTCTACATGTAGTTGGGAGAGAAGTTTAAAGAACATCAGACTGCAGCTGCATTTTGTACCCACAGTCAGAACATGAAGTTAAAGGACACCTATAAGTCAAGATTAGTTTCACAGTGGCCATCTTTCAACCCCAAAGCATTAAGAGCAAAGTATTAGTTTATGTGAAAAAGGAAAAATAAGCTCTGTCAAAAGTGTCAAAGAATACTCACTGCAGCTTAAAAGAATCCTCTACAAATGTCCTCTTTCATAGCAAAGCATCCAGAAGCAGACATATTAGTTTAAAGAATCAAAGGATAAATCTATCTCCTTGCAAAAATTACTAGAGTTGCCTCATCATCTTTAGTACAATGCTGAGTAGTTGGTCCAGGGTTGAAAATATTGTGAAAAGGTCTAACAGTGGCAGAGGTTACCTTCCAAACATAAAAGCACAGTGAAAGGGGTTTAGCTTTTTGAATGTTTGTCATAAGTAAATAGGCTGTCACCCACTAACGCTGTTCCAAAAACATGCATATGCTTTGCCAACATTGTTCAAATATGGGCCCTTCATAACATGTTCAAAGTCATTTTGTTTTCCTTGCAAATGGATGAAGCAGTTGTTTAAAACAAGATTCTTCCAAACCCTCTCAAGACAAACCCTAAATTGAGGAGCGTGACAAAGACATTGTTGTTTGAATGAATTCCTTCACTAATAAGCCGGAAAATTCAATTTGGTGTAAAAATAGCACCTCCTTCCATGTACAAGGAGAGGGGTGCAAGGAGAAATTTGAAAATAAGCACATAGGCGAGACAAATCATGTGTCCCGCCCAAGACCAGCTTTTCTTAAACAAGATGCCAATTAAAGAGATGAAATTTATTACAAAAGTTAGAGAGGTTTTGTTCCTCAAGGGGTTCAATAAGAAAAACTCCTTCGGTTTCTTACACAAAGTACCATTGATGGTTTATGAGAAATGTGAAAAATACAGATGTCACGGGAGAATTTCTGCACTAGGATTCATCATTTTGACCAGTGATGGGACAGTCAGATTTTGAACAGAAAAATGGACTCCAAATGAAAAAATTCAAGTTTCTATCGAAAATAGACTTCCATATCTTTCTGATGAGCCATCTCAGGCCAAATTCCGACAAAAGGAAGGCATCCAAAAGTAGCCTGCAATCAACGCTATGTTTTTCTACACCAGCATTCACCATTTTTGACCAGTGATGGGAAAGTCAGTTTTTTAAGGATCAAATGGACAGAAAATGAAAAAATTCAAGTTTTTCTAGAAAGTAGACTTTTACAGCTTTCCAACGAGCCATCTCGCGCCCAATTCTGACACCGGGAAGGCATTCAAAAATGGCCTACAAACAGCTCGATGCATTTCTGCACCAGGATTCACCGGTTTTGACCAGTGTTGGGAAAATCAATTTTTGAAGGATCAAATGGACACCAAATGAAAAAATTCAAGTTTTTCTGGAAATTAGACTTCTACAACTTTCCAACGAGCCATCTTGCGCCCAATTCTGACACCAGGAAGGCCTTCAAAATAGACTTCAAAGTTGCGCGACACTCCTGGAAAGGTGTGCGACGCGCCTGTGCACAAAATTTACAAAGGAATGCACTGCTGCGCGACGCGCCTGTAGCAGCCCGTGGCACTCCTGTAGAAATGGTCAAGAAAAATACCTGAAAACCTTAAAAAACTCATTTCAAAGTGTCTCCAACTCTTAAGCAAAGATTGGCATCATGTTTTGAGGTACTATGTCTTGCTGCCCCTTAAATTCAAGATTGCTAGATGGTGTTTGGGGTAGAGGAAGTCTGATTTGAAACGAGATATGTTAAGTGGCTGTTTTGAAAAAGGGATAAGGTGCTTGATTTAAAATTTGAGTTTGCAATAACTATATTTTCCCGGCAGTAAGCTTAACCCAATGATGTTTTCCTATTAATGATTCAAAACCTCACAAGCTGCCCTCAAACAATATTGGAAGAAGAAACATAGGGTTTTGAAAGGTGCAGTTGTGGTCCTATGTTCAAAACAGCAGTTGAAAAGAAGGCAAGGTTGTATGCTTGAAAAGAAATTTCCACAGGCTATTGGAGGCAGGGCAGCAAGGTAAAGAAGAAAACATTAATAATATGCAGCACAGTGTGAAGAGCAGTAGAGTTTAAGAAGGACAGTTTTCTATTTTTAGGAGTGTTGATGTTCTTGTTTAAAGATCCGGGCCTGCATGAATTTGTTTGCTCAAACACTGTCATAGTAGGTTAGTGTATTTGATGAATGATAAAGGACCAAGCCAACTGTCCCCCCAAACAATGTTAAAGGATGAAAGGCACTATTTGAAGGCAGAAACACAGTATTTGAAGAAGAAGCCCAGGGTTTTGAAAAATGAAAATATAGGTCTATGTTCAAACAAGTAATAGTCATCCTATGAACATGTTTGATTTTTCAAAAGGTTTCCTCTGTGGGTTAAAAGGGAAATACTGTGTCTATGACTTTCTATCCCATAAAGCACAAACCAGCAAGTAAAACTACCATTTGCATGCAGGGGTGTTGTCAAACAGAAATATGAGGGACATTAGAGTTCAAAGAAGGTAGTATTGATTGTGAGGAGTTTTTTGTTGAAAGCTACAGGATTTTTGTTACCACACCAAAAACACACCATGCTCTGTCACATTATCCTTTAACACAGTGACTGTTGATTGTGTAAATCCACTGTGGTTGACTGTATTTATGGTGTTAAATTGGTCCAGTTGCCCGACAAGAAGAAAGCAATATTTTGTTGAAAGGGGGTCTATATGGTTGAAGTGCTACAGGATTCTATATGACCAATCAAAAGCAAAATAAACTCTGTCCTTTAAGCACAAGTAACCTTGGATTGTGTTTCACCTTTTGATTAACTATGTTTACATGGATAAACATATATTGGTGAGCTGCATACGAGGGGGTTAATCTTTCGACCAAAGAGGAGCTTATTGACATTGGACTACTACAGGTTTTTGTTACCACATCATAAAAACATTTCCAACTCTGTCACCATATCTATAAACAGTGATTTTTGCTGTGTGGATATCCTTTGTTTAAAACTGTGATGTAGTGTTGAATCTGCTGATGAAGTGCCTACAAGGAAAAAGAAAGTTTTGAAGCTAAGAAGATGGTGTTTGGCCTTCTTATAAAAAGGGAAAAGGGTGTCTTATGTCCTCAAAACATCGCAGGGAAGGGTGACCTTGTCACTATACACAACAAATCCACTTGACTGTCTATCTTCATTTGATTGTATTTTTCTCCTTAAAAGTCTGCTTGTGGATATTGGCTGATTGCATATCAAAGGTTGGGAAGGCCACATTTTGAAGAAACATGGGTCTTGTATCAAACAAGGACATTTTAAGCAAAATCCAAGATCCTTTTTGCCTTACCAAATAGTGTTTAACCTTTCATAAAGCAGAGTTAGTGAGGAATATGCCACTATAATTCGAAGGTATTGTCAAAATTGGGTATGATGAACAGTGACACATAGGAAAGGCAGTGTGTTTTGATTGAAAGGAGTGTATTATTATTTGATTACTACAGGTCTTTTTGTGTTCACATCAAAAACACCAAGGCCTCCGTGAACTTTGTCCAAGCTCAGAAAATCAGTTAACTGTCTATGTATTTTAAACTAACTGTGGGCTTATCTTTAAAAATTATTTGGTGGAATGGCACACAGAGAAAGGACAAGGTTTGGAGGGAGTAAGAATCTTATACCCAGGGAAGGCATCACACCCAACATTTGAAACCATGGTTACCTTCACCAAAACAGTGATTGACAGAGAAGGTAGAGTTTTTCTTAGCAGCATGAAGATGATCGAACAAGTTAACAGGCTGAGAAAAGGCAGCACAAGAGAAATTGAAGAAGGTAAAGGGGAAGCGCCTAGCACGGAAGGAAGGGAAAAGCATATCATCCCTTGATATTTTGGCCTCAGCTTCGGAGCATGTTGCTATGGACCCTTGAGGGTCATGCATGCCAATTTTGGGCCTTGTTCGACAACTTTTTGTTTTTTGGCATTTTTTGGGTTTTTGGCCGAAAACTCATAAATTCTCCATTTCAGTTTGATGAGTTGTCAAGGGAGGAGGATGATACCGATGGATGCCATAATTCCATGAGTAGGTCTCCAGCGATTTTCAGGGCATTTGGAGATCATTCACCCTCTCAAATTGGCGAAAAATACCCTCTTTTTGCACATTCTGCCCGCCATATCAGCAGTCTGCTATTTTCTGGGTTTTTACACACAGGTACAGTTTTGGATGTCTTCCAGGCCTCGGATTGAGATGGTTTCAGTTGCGCCGGAAAGTAGACACAGAGAGCTTTCCAGCAAGCCCTCATGAGCCTCATTTTGACATCGGGAAGGCTGCCTATTGCATCCAGCAAGTCAGGGGACCTTTTTCAGGCATAAATATGAAGTATTTTTGTAATTTTTGAACCCCAAAAATCTGCTTTTCCCAAATGTGCGTTAAGCTATTTTTACCCTTGGGAAATCATGTAAAGTCAATATAATTTCTGTTTTTAGCAGTTTTTTAGATATTTTATGGGATATTTTGTGCCTTGGGCTTTGCAAAGCCTCAAGGACAAGTTTAGATATTTTGATTTGGCCAATGGGATAGCTAGTTGCTCCATGAGGTTTTCCTCCCTCAAGCCTATTTATTCCATGGTTTTCATTGTAAATCAGAGGCTGAACTTGAGAGAAGAATTAATACATTGGTCATATGAGCTTTGAAAAATACACTTGTGTTATGATTTTTGGACTGCCTCTTAGATGCTTTTGAGGAATGATGAAGGATTGTTGATGGATTCCATGACATGGTAGAATGGTATAGTTTTTCTTGATATGTTTTTGTCTTCTAGTTTTCATTCATAATACATGTTTCTTGCTGCTATAGATCAGTAGAGATTGATTTTGAGATATGCCCATGGAGGCACCTCAAGATCCCTGAATCTTTATAGCTTGATGTTTTCTTCTTCCTTAGTTATGCTAAAGAATTCTTAGCTGCTCTTTAGTAACTTAAGGTATTGTTGCTAGTTTTATTCATAAGTTCTATGAATGTTAAGTAGGATGTATGGTGTGCCATGCCTACCTATTAGCTGCCCATAGTTCTGACCATGAAACTATCTCTTGAATTGATTAGTTTATCATTTTGTTGAACCAAGGAGGCCTAGTCCCGATCTAGCCCTTTGCCTAAAACTATGAAAACTTGTTTGTCCAAGTGCCCAATGACTTAGAGACTGTGTTTAGGCGTTCCGGCGTAGTTTATGAGTTGTTAGTTTGTCTTATATGTTTTCCCCAAAGTCTGATAGCCATTTCCCGAAGTTAGAGGGTCTTATACCTCTATGTATGGCTGGAATGTTTGATTTCTATGTATTAATTAGGTCATAGTTGCATTTAGCATGATTAATGGCTTGCTATAACATGTTTATGTCTGCTATAAACTAGTTACACTTGAAATCCCTTGTCTTTCACCAACTTGTTGTCCATTTAATCCATTTTGCCCAAAGATCCCTTCTATCGTGAATCAAATCGGCCCTACAGCAGCTTTACATCATCACCTCATAGCTTCCTTGACCTGTTTGACCCCATAGCCCAATTTATCTACATCTTGTTATCCAGTTTATGTATTTGATCAGTTTCATCCCTCACAAACTTAAAACTAAAAAACCAAAAAACACACTTCATAACTAGCCTAATATCAGAACATCGCAAGTAAACACACCGACATCTTTTACACATATAGAGAGAGCCCTCTCTGAGTCCAGGAAGGCTAGGTCCTTGGGCTCCAAATCTTGGCTTGATGTTACATCGTCATTTGGCTAGCCAATCGGCCAAATCACGGGACCCTAACAAGCTGATTATGAGCAGATTTTCTATGGAAAGAACCAAAGTGGTGGAGAAGCTGAAAATCAAGAGGAGTTGAAGGAGATAATTCTCGGCTAAAGTTTTGTTGCAAATCTGTGGGCTCAAAGTAAGAATGTTCAATAACACTATATGACTTGGTTCTAAATAATTTTTTTGTATGAGACAAGTCAAAGTGAGGATCTTTCAAGACTGTAAGTTTTTCAGGGACATATATTGTTCTTTGGATGGTCCTATCAGTAGTTAAATTCCCAGCTCTAGAAGTTTGCCACAAATTCTTTTCTAGATCGTCAACTATTTTAGGAGGATTAGGGTCTGGATGAGATCTGGTATTGATCCTATGTGAAGCCAGATTTCAAGTTAAAAAATTGGAGAGGCTGAAATTTTAAGGATTGTTTTCAAAAGTTTTGACCTCTCTTAGTGTGTAATACCTTTCTATAATATGGGATTAGGCTTCTAGAATTCTTTAGGACTGATTTGATACAATATTAAGGGAATCTAAAAGAACTTAGTGGAGCAATAGGCCTACTGGGGCTAGTGGAGTTTCCAGGTGGAAATTTTTAGCTTTTTCAAGGTAAAATGTGTTATGGTCCACCACCAAATAAGTAATAGAAACCAATCTAAAAAAAAAATTGTGGTTTTATGAGTCTTTTGTGATTTATAATGGTTTCTAGAGTCCTAAGGTGTACTTAGTTTGTCACTGACTCAGAAGGTCCCACCGTGATCGCCAGAATGTTGGTGTCCTGTGATTTGGAAAATTGGTATACTAAATGACAAGGCAACATGGAACCCCTCTTTAGAGTTCTAGGACCTAGCCTTCCTAGACTCAGAGAGGGATCTCTCGGGTTGTTTGTTAAGGATATGTACTTGTTTTCTTTTAAGGATTGATTTTAGGCTAGTTATTAAGTGTGAGGTTTTGTTGTTTGTTTTGGTTGGACATAATGATCAAAGAGCATAGATAAAATGAGGAAATATATAAGTCATTGGGAAATGGAGTCAAATGGAAGTCATGATAATTTTTTTAAAGGATCAGGAGTATCATATGGAAAATCTAACTTGGCCAATGGATCTTCAAAGATTTTGGAATAATGAGATGAACATTAAGGATAAGAATGAAAATTAGGACAAAGGGAAACTAAGATTCCTTTATCATCTACTTTAAACAAGAGAAATCTTTCAAGGCATCTGTTTTGAAGCAAGCCAAAGGACAGAGCTACCCATAGACTTCTTTGGAAAATTTTTTAATAAGAAAACCTTTCGTACAAAAATCCAACAATCAAAAGACTACTTTCATATAAAGAAAACATATAAGAGAATAGTGAGAGGACTCTAAGATCAAACAGAAATAATCTAACCTGCTTTTGACTAACTCTCTAGGGATCTTTAAAGAAACCTATTGAGGCAGTCCAGAGGACAGGGCACACCATAGACTTCCCTGGTTTAGACTCTACTAAGCATACTTTAAAGAAGTTTCAGAAACAATTCTCAAGTTGTACTCAAAGGAGCATGGACTCACCACTAATTTCCTTGGTTTCACTTTATTGAAATCATTCCTTAAAAATAACCTCTCAAGCAGGGAAAATTTTAGGGGCGAATTTTAGCCCAAGGGCGAAATTTAAGGGGTTTTAGATTTTAATGGGGCGAATTTTTTATATAAAACCTTTTTGTATAGTTTTGTATAAATAGTCCCAAAATTATTTTAAAAATAAATAATTATTATTCTTTAGCCTAAAAAAAAATAAGAGCGCATAAAACATAAATGTTGATTCGCCTCCGCATTTACTGGTCTGGACAGTTTTTATTTGTATTCTCCCTCGATTCACTAAGGTGGAGAGTTTTGGAACTGCATTTGCCCATGGTTGCAGGGTAAAGGTTGCCTCTGCACTGGAGTCGACCATGGAGACTTTTTCTGCGTCTGGAGTAAGACTAGGGAGTAGTTTAGTTAGGTCAGTTTTGCAGCTTCTGTGAATAATCGTAGCAGAGTTTTCTTGATGACACTTCGATTGGCATGGCATCTGCTGGTTTATTGTATCTCTGGTTAATTTCTATCTCCATATTAATATATCAGATGGATTCAACATGCTTTTTCATAGTTCTTTGAATTTTGTGTTGCTTCTCAAGGCAATCATGCAGCAGGGTTTGAGTTTTCATTTTTATGTACTTGTTTTTAATCCCTCTTTCACTCAACGCACATATTATCTCTCGTCCATTTTGCTGTTGTAACTTAATTAGAGAAACTAGTCCCACTCTACAATTTTATTTACAAGTTTTTCCGTGTCCTACGGTGCTTTCTGGGTGCTTGAGGGAAGCTTAGTTCCCTGATTCATTTCGAGTTTAAAGGCAGATGCACATACAATAAAAACTGCATACAAACATTTTAGGGACATTCCCCTGTGGATGGAAAAGCACCAGCCCGAACAAAGAGGCATCTAGCAATGACATGGTTAGCCAGTCTATAGTTATCCCGCTGATCTGTTCATTCTTTTTAATGCATATTTTGTGATGTTAAGTACTGATCTGCAGACAGAATACATAGCAGGTAGAAATTAATCAACAAAAAAAAACACACACATTTATATAAGAAAACATAGATATCAGGAAAAACACTAGGACAATTCATTACAAGAATCCTCCCTGTAGTCACGAAGAATAGAGCAGCCTCAAGGAACATCCCGTCTCATTCCATATCACATGGAATGGAACCCATATTCCTTCCTTTGACACACTCTCTAACTGATTTAACAGGTCGAGCCCATGCAATAATAACACTATTACAAGACCAATTATGTTCCATTACAAGAAAGTTTGGTTTCATTATCAAACACTTTCCATATTCCAACAGGTTTAATGATATTTCCATTCCTAACAACAGTTGCACAAAAGATCATAAACACGGAAAACAAGAAGCACAATTTTTATTCATTCGAGGGTGCTGGAAGCAGAGAATTACCAAAGATTTGATAGCAATGCACATATATATAATACTTTTGACAGTCTTCTAATCCCTATATTTCCCTGCCTAATTTTATATTCACTCACACATATGTAGACTCGGTATCCTGGAAAAAAGAAAGTAGACAGTATATTTATGCATATTTTCTTGCTTTCTAACTAAGCATTTCAAAAAACAATACCAAAATTGAAAAATCTGTAGGAATTCTTCTAGAGGTAAACTATAAACATTGTTGCACATGATGTGCTTTTAATCCATACAAGGGTTTCCCAGTAATGTCAATAAAATATTCTGCTATGTTTGATAGGGCTACATCATCTTCCAAGAACGTAAATAAAAATATTCCATTTTGTTTGACAGGCCTAGTACTAAGTGGTCAGAACCTAGCCTGGATGTAACTTGTATTCATTCGGAGGACATAATATATATTTTATTCTATGAAGTTCTCATATTCTTTACATGGGAGAATTGATCTTAGTTTTGTCTGTAATCATAGGCAGCACCTACACTGGAAAGTGTGCGTGACATATGTTTTGCATCACAACTCATAGGGGATATGACGGGCTCCATCCTTGATGATCCATTATGGAATAGATACTCCAAACTGGGCTGCACTATATGCCCACTAGAGAAAGAAGAAGATGAGTACAAGATGATTCTCAAGTACCTGGAGAAGACCTTTGAGCCCATTCAATTCAGAGATGGAGTAAGCAGACAAATCTCAGTTATTCTTTGCTTATTGAATTCAATAATCAATTATGCAAATCATCCCTTTTTTTCTTCTTCTCATTTTGCTGTAGCAAGAGATACATTATAGACACAATGATTCCATTTTGTTTTTGGGTCTGTCTCTGCAGTCTTTTGGAGTAACGGTAGAAAAAAATTTCAAGTTGGATGCAAGTGCTCATCCTTACCATGAAGTTTCTAAACTGCCTAATAAAGTACTTCTATGGTGTGGTATGTTTTAATTAGCTCTTACTTTGGTCGACTCCAAATAATGCATCGGATATCTGTTTTCCATATCCTGAAAGTTCTTACTGGGTTAACATGCACACACTGAGCTGCAGAGTTGGCTCATGGAAAACCTTTCAGTCAGGACTGTACCTTGAGCTTGAAAGGCAGAAAGGTCCTCTGTTTTTTCTTCAAGTGCCTGATAGTGTGTTATTTGTGTAGGCACTCAGACAAGCAACCTAGTTAGACACATAAAGCAAGGGTTTCTGCCTGCTATAATTTCACTTCCAGCACCTGGTTACATGGTAAGTGCCTTTCATAGCATTAGAAATGTTTATCATCAGTTGTTTTTACAAATCAAAACTAGTTTTTTGGTTTCTATTTCAATTCCGATAAATCTATTCTTGGTGTGCAGTTTGGTAGGGGTATTTACTGCACAGATGCAGCTGCCAAGGTAGCGCTGTATGGGTTCACTGCAGTGGACAGGCCAGAAGGTTTTCTCATCCTAGCAGTTGCTTCACTTGGGGAGGAGGCTATTGAGATGTCCAGAGCTCCGGAGGTATGGAGATTTTACATATATATCCATGTAGTGCTTATCCATGTGATGGCTTACATTTTATTAAACTAGAATGGCGTTGTGGAATTTTCCACTTTAATACTTGCTCTACTTTTACTCCACCCGTGATTTTTTTTCAAGGGTATTACTCTACTCCCTTGATATTTTTCAAGGGTACTTCTTTGCTTTCCCCTCCCTCCTAAATAAATGTAGGACCTTAGGACCTTAGCGCCAATATGAAGGAACAAGTCCTTTCTAACAAACGCAAGTACCTCACCTTCTAGCTCAGGTAAGTGAAGAACTTTCGCACTTCTGACTTTATATGTTAATTAAATGGGATTGGGACATTATACATATGAGAGAACTTTAGCAGTTTTGAGTTTATATTAATTATAAATTTGGACATTTAATATGCTGTAGATAGTCAACAAGCTAGTAACTCTACTATAGATTTTGTCTTACAAATAATTTATATCAATTACAGATTTGAACATCCGAGATCAAATAGGCATGGAGTAGTCAATTATGGATAAACTGTATCTGTCCCTGTCACAGTATTGGTATCTAGGGAAGGTAGTGCATAACAAACTGGTAAGCTATAATTGTAGAATATATTACGAATATTAGACAAGACAAATAATTTATTTTAATTGCAGATTTGAACATCCGAGATCCATATTGCAGATTTGAACATCCAAGATCCAATAGGCATGGAGTAGTCAATTGTGGATAAATTGTATCTGTCCCTGTCACAGTATTGGTATCCGGGGAAGGTAGTGCATAACAAACTGGTAAGCTATAATTGTAGAATATATTAGGAATATTAGACTGTATTAGTATTTGGAAGATTTTTAATCTTAGTTAGTATGTTAATTACAAATTTAAACATCTAACTAGCATGGAGCAGTGAATATGCCCGTGAATTAGCTAGCTAGTAAGTGTTATAAGGTGATGGGCATGGGAATTAGTACGTATTATACGGAAATGGATATTGAGAATAATTAGTATTATAGATTTGAGCATCCAACTCTATACTCTAAAGTATTATAGGATATGTACTAGTTAACTAATTAGGAAGTATTATAGATTCATACAGCAGCAGTCAACTAGATAATATATCTAGTTTTACAACATGACATGAAAACTTCTCTGGGTCTATCAGAATATCCCATAGGCAAATGGCTATCAAAAATGCACATTGACATTGACAATAGGAATATCTGCACAATAACTTGGTTTTGGTCTGTATAATATATCAAGCTGGGATGGGAAATTTACATATCAGTACTACCCTGGCCTTCATGAAACTAAGTAATCTTGCAGATTTTTATTTTGTAGCCAGAAAGCATTATAAGGTTTAATGAGCCTGTGCCTAAAGCAATCCATCTATGATCTGCTCAGCAACATCACAGACTGCACCAGGTCCATGAGGGATGAATACTGAAGGTGATTTTGAAGATGCTCCTATCTCTTTCATTGTGTCAAAATACTGTGTCACCAAGATCATGTCCATCACATATTTTGCAGTTGTCTCGGGCACATTGGCTGAGAAAGAAAGTACACTATCCCTAAGGCCATCCACAATTGCTTGCCGTTGATGGGCAATACCCAAACCAGACAAATATTTTGCTTCTGCTCCAGCTTCTGCTTTTTTAATTTGCAAGATTTTTTCTGCCTCAGCTTTGTGTTGTGTTGCCACCCTCCCCCTTGCAGCTGAAATCGAGATTCAATAGAAAAGTTACAGGAATTAAACAGACAACACTGTAAAAGTAATGTGAAGAAAAGAGAAGACAACTAAACCAAAAATATGAAAAATTTGAGCAAAAATTGCGAGTTCATGTGTTGTTTTTGCAAGGTTATCTCTAGGAGAAGATACTGGATTTTAAAAGCAAATCTACATTAGTGATGCTATCCACAAAATAGAATTTTATAGCAAAGAATCTCTCAAGATAAAACAACCAGGTTCCATAGAGTATCTATTCCTTTACTTAAAATATCATAAAGAGAAAGAAATCAGCGTCAGGGTGTAGTTGTGTATACATAATTCCATTCTAACTTCAATATGCCAGAGAATGCTTGCCTGCATTTATTTCATTCATTTCCTTCTTCACAGTTTCAGTGGCTACTACATCAATGATGAGAGTTTGCACTATCTGAAATCCATAGTTTGACATAGCCTGTATCCAAAAAGAAGACATGATTGCAAAGAATGCTCAAAACGTCTCTTACAAAACCAGAAGAACCATTCACAAAATCATAACAGGCAATGCAATAGTCGTCCTTCAATATGCAAATATAGCGAAGGTATTTTCCCCACTGAATATCAAACAAGAAATATGCAAGAATTTTTTATTTTGTATTCATCCTTATTTAAAAACATAGACTGAACATGAACTTTATTTTACTCTTTTCTTAGTTTTACATTTTCAAGTTCCACTTCAACTGCTTTAGCAACGTCATTATTTTTCTCAAAAACTTCATCCAAGTTCATCTTCGGGACGCTTTCCCGAATGACTGAACATGAAAAATGAAAACATGGACATGAGCTCAAATAGCAGTGCAACAGTTATGTATAACAACAAGGAACATGTTGGACCACTGGATAACCCATAAAGTATTTAAATAGATGCATCACAAAACTAACTGCTAATTTAACCTAAAGCAATGCCTTAACTAACAAGTTTTCTTCTTTCAATCAAAATATTGAAAATCATCATTTCATACCTTCAGCTGTGTAAGATCTGTCTATGCAAAATACATGAACCGGTTACCAAAGAAAAAAATAAATAAGGGGTGGCAGTGGTGTGGGGGGGTGTGGGGGGCAGGGGTGGTTGCAGTGGGGGCAAGGGAGTGGACATCATTGACGTTGGTGGAAAACAGGAGTATAAATATGTATGGGGGACATGCACAATGACAAACAATGAGGCAGAGTCCCTAGCAATTTTCCAAGGTCTCAAGCTTTTGTCTCAATGCATGGAAAACAAGATTCCCATTATAGGGGATTCCTCCCTAATCGTAAACACCCCTAGCAACAAGGAAGACATGTCTTCATCCTCAATTTCCAGAAATATCAATCAAGCCAAGACTGTAATCAAGAAATTCAGAACCGCTGCCTTCATCCATGTACTCTGAATCAATAACTCTAGAGTAGTGAGGAAGTTCCTCTGCTTTCTAATCTGTTAATAGGTGCATTTGTTGCCTGACATTTCCTCCATGTCATTTTAAGTTTTAAGTGCAATCATGCTTCTCATACTATGCAGGCACATTCATAGAGAAAGGTGAAAGTCCACAATTCTACTTTGAGAAGTATCCAGAGGACAATCTTGCTTTCGGCTTTCTCACATGGCGTTGGGTCTTGGGGCTCTGCTTAGATCATGTTTACACAACCCCTTATTTCCTTGGTCTATGCATCTTGTTGGCAGCATCATTGATGGCTTGTACTACCACAACACAACTTCCAATGGTTAAAGTTGCTCGCAGGTTTGCTCTCTTTTTGAGCTGTATCATCATGCACCAGCCTCTCTGTTTTGGAAGATGATATTTGAATGTAAATTGCAACATTGTTTGGTTCTTATACCTTGTCTAAAAAGTGCATTTACTTTTCTGTTCTTACCTTCTTGTTGTGATAGATAAGACTGTGAAGCCTGGACCTCAGCCTAGTACAGGTTTTAAGTTGATATGGGAATATTTTTAGGATGCCCTCTTCCTTTGCCACACCTTTATCATAATCTCTTTTGATGACTACTAGGTTCTTGAATTAGATTTGACTATATTTTTAAATTTGTATACATTGACCTCACCGACTCTCACATTCAGAAATTCACATAGACTCGGTTTTCAGTTGTGAGTTTACTTTTAATCTTTAACTGAGAATCAAAGTATATTTGACTTGTCACTTGAAAAAAATTCTATTCAAATCTGGTCTTCTCTAATAGTGATAGATCATTTCATGTAGATGGTCATTCATGAAGTCTCAATCAGCCATCCTAAAGCTTGATGTGGCAGATTCACTTCCCATAGCTCACATTCAGGATCTTGGTGTTCTCCTGATGGGTGCAGGATATGAGGTAAATTTTTAAAATAGTCATACCATTGGGGGAAATGAGGCCATCTCATGTATCCTGCATTTGATCTGTGACTAGCTTTTTTAATAATGTTGTGGATGATTTAATCTTGTTTGGTTTCTTAACATTCATGGATTGCAGGTCTTTTTGAGTAATTCAGTAGTTATACCAAACCTAAAGGAATGTGAGTTGACATTGCAAACCTCTTCCTGGCTTGTAATTTTCAAATTTACTCTTTACGTGTGTAATTTTTTTTTAGAGTAATTAGCTACAAGTTTCTAACAGTATGTCTAAGCTGGTTAGTTTTCTATTAATATTTTTGGGCACTGCAGATCAATTTTGGATTGGAAATATTGGAGTCAGCAAAAAGGATGGATCATGAACATGCAAAGAGAACAGAGTGCCTACATCTTCTCTATATGCAACAATCCATATCCAATTCATTTTTGTCCTTGAAGTTGCCCAGGTTATAAATGCATCAAATACTGAGAAAGTCTACATATGTAACCTTTGTCTAAATATTTGGTGCACACTGAAGCAGGGCTAAATGGATTTGTGCTAAGTCTTTGAGAAACAACCAAATTTTATACATATACATGTTTTTTGGTAGTTCAATTTAAGTCCTATTTTCTTATTCCAGACTTAATTTTCTAATAGTGATATGTTAACTCACTAATAGTGATATGTGTGAGTATGGAGAGATAGTTGAGTCATTGGAGAAAGAGCCTTATCTGCCTTTGCTATTTTGAGCTTGTATTTCAAAATTGGTTTGCATTTATGATGAGTGATGAATCACCTAGATCGAAGGAGTTCTCCCCTAGTTGGCACCTTACCACATTAATTATGGTCACTCCATTTGCTAGAGCTTGTTGTAACTTACAATGGACAAGTTTACCATCCTGTACACACTTTTAGGGTGTATTCTTAAGGGATGAATTGGCTACTTCCTTGGCTATTTCTGGTCTCAATATCTTGTATGTGTCTGTTACATTATGCATTTTATCCTTTGCTGCAGTAAGTAACCTGCAGCAATCTGTAATCTCTTTGACTGTAATTTATTTGTCTTTCTACTCTGCTCTCATTTATTGTTATATTGATATTTGTATAGTAAATAATTTACTCCTAATGGTGCAGTGATGTTTTTTTCAAATGATTCATCACCATACAATGTAATAGAAAATGGAAGCCAGGACTGTAGCATCACTGTGTGGACCACAGCCAGTCCACGCCCTATTTTTATTTTTTATAAGTTTTAGATCCATTAGTTGAACATGATAATTGGTTTGATGCCCCAAGCTAACTCTAAAGTTAATTCACTATATAAAACACTTCTCCCTAATCCATAGAACTAAGGGTCATCATCAAAATATGCCCATGCAACATCCTTATCCACTTCTTCAGCAATCTGCCTAGGAGGCTTAGGTACTATGATCTGGGGACAACTCTTTTACAGAATTGATACCAAATAAAATAGGAAAAGCACATTGAATAGGAAGAATTTAGGGTGAATTCTTAAGGGGTGAATTGGATACGTCCTTGGAGAGTATGCGCTAGCTCACCCTAATCTATCGAGGGTATGTTAACTTACTAATAGTGATATGTGTGAGAGTATGGAGAGATAGTTGAGTCATTGGAGAAAGAGCCTTAACTGCCTTTACTATTTTGAGCTTGTAATTGGTTTGAATTTATGATGAGTGATGAATCACCTATATCGAAGGAGTGCTCCCCTAGTTGGCACCTTACCACATTATTTAAGATCACTCCATTTGCTAGAGCTTGTTGTAACTTACAATGGACGAGTTTACCATCCCGCACACACATTTAGGGTGTATTCTTAATGGATGAATTGGATACTTCTGGTCTCAATATATTGTATGTCTCTGTTACATTATGTATCTTATCCTTTGCTGCAGTAAGTAACCTGCAACAATCTGTTATCTCTTTTATTGTAATTTATTTTTCTTTCTACTCTACTCTCATTCATTGTTATATTGATATTTGTATAGTAAATATTTTACTCCTAATGGTGCAGTGAAGTTGTTTTCAAAGGATTCATCACCATATAATGTAATAGCAATGGGAAGCCAGAATTGTAGCATCACTGTGTGGACCACAACCAGTCCACGCCCTATTTTTATTTTTGATAAGTTTTAGAGCCATTAGCTGAACATGATAATTGGTTTGATGCCCCAATCCAACTCTAAAGTAAATGCTATGAGATTCACTATATAAAGCACTTCTCCCTAAATAGGGGTCATCATCAAAGTATGCCCATGCACCATCCTTACCCACTTCTAGAACAATCTGCCTAGGAGGCTTAGGTATTGTCATCTGAGGAAAAATCTTTTAAATAATTGAAACCACATCAAATAGGAAAAGCACATTGAATAGGAAGAATTTGCCTATCTTTAAATAAGTTTACATTCCTAGCTTGCTAAATCCTAACTTCATGTTTCCAGCATAAAGGAAGATCTGAAAGCCATCTATATAGGGTATTAATTTTGGTTATTGCTGTGATAGTAGTACTTTGCTTGATTGGTATAGGTTTCTTGTATAAGACATACAAGAATTTTGTTCGGGTTAAATCAAGTACAGAGTCATGGAATCTCACAGCCTTTCACAAGGTAGAATTTGATGAGTCAGACATTTTGAAGAGATTGACAGAAGATAATGTTATTGGAAGTGGAGGTGCAGGCAAAGTGTACAAGGCAACACTGGGAAATGATAATATTGTTGCTGTGAAATAGATCTGGAACAACAGGAAACTGCAGTCTGCCCAAGACAAGGGATTTCAAGCAGAGGTGGAGACTCTAAGGAATATTAGGCATGCCAACATTGTCAAGCTGCTCTGCTGCATATCTAGTTCATATTTACTAAGGCATGCCAACTTTGCCTTTGGATTTACCTTGAAAAAAAAATCTCTGTTTTTTTTGCTACTTATTCCCACAATCTATAGACTTTGATACAGATAAGTAGTGATTAATGACAAATGAAATGTGATCAAGATGTTTCTTTAGTCTAGATATTATTGCTGCTACAATCACTCTTTTTAGAAATGTAACACAACACATCTCTTCACCATTCCTCTACTGTAAAATAAGCTACACTAGAAGATACACCTTGGGTGTTAAAATATCCCTTTTATGTGCAGCTTCTAAAATGTCCTCATTTGTTCTAGATAAATTTCCCACATTTTATAAGCATAAAATAAACCGAAGTCCTCAAGACATTTGGGGGATGTTAAAAGGTCATCATTACTAATGCAAATGTTACTGCCACCTGACAACTTCTCAAACAAGCTTGAGAATCTGAGTGATATTTTTTATTTTAATGTTATAAGGTCGATCATTATATTGGCTTTAAATACCATCATTAGAATGGTGGAAATAATTCCACATAAGACATTTCAAATCGGGAAAAATTCTGTATCAAATCTCTAAACAATTATTAACTGTTTGACCTTGTAGACCCTACAAACAATTTATACCATATTATGTATACCTAAAACCATTTGAAAATTCCTTATGAAATATTTACAAATGAAATTATTTAGTGTTAGTTTCTCCTTTTGGGATTATCCTTCCTTCAAATAATGCTATAAAGTCCCCTGTGATAAAAAATATTGCCTATTAGCAATTTTTGATCTCTTCTTCCCAATCGGTTTAGGGTCCTTTTCCGTGGTGGTAAACATCATATTCCTTGGTGGAACACCATACAATATTGTTATTTTTAGATTGAAAAGGAAATTTTATGGGTTTTGTTTAGTTGATTGATGTGAATCATTTTCTACTTTCTTTTCCTAGAGGTTATATAAAATGAATGTGCCACTATTGTAAGACACATTGTAAGTTCCATGTTGCCATGACATTGATCATGAAATACGAGACTAAATTAAAATTACTTTGTTGGGAAGGACACTTTTTTACCATGGAATCTGGTTTATTTAAATAGTTGAGAGAGAAATCTTAGAGGTTTACTCACAAATTCATTGAAATTGAAAGAAGGTATAATATTCTAAGGAAAGCGTCCTTGATGTGCAACTCAATTGTCGTATTATGTAAATAAAGAGACTTTAAATTCAAATCCTTGGAGGATACAAATATAATGATATGAGAATATTGGTGCTATAAGTATAATGAAAGGGACAATTAAAATTAAAAATAAATAAATAAATAAATATGTAAACAAAAACATTCAATTCATACACCCATTTCTCTTTTCTTTGATATGTTCGCATCTTGCCAACCACAATGAGAGAGGAAGATAACATGCATCCAGCTACCCAAATATGTCAAGCATATAAGTATCAACCATTTCACTATGAACCATTGTCAACATTGTCAAGCTGCTCTGATGCCAAATGGGAGCCTGTATGAACAACTTCATATTTCTCAAGGGGAAACGTTGGATTGGCCTACTCGTTATAAGATTGCTTTTGGTGCTGCTACGGGAATGTCCTACCTACATCATGGCTGTTCCCCTCCAATAATACATAGGGATGTTAAATCATATAATATATTGCTGGATTCTGAATTGGAGGCCCATATTGCTGATTTTGGTTTAGCTAGAATTGTAGAGAAGCTGGGTCAGATGAATGTAATGTCAGGGGTTGCTGGAACATATGGATATATTACCCCAGGTAAGAATTTACTCGGCACCAGGGAAGTTGTGGAAATGCGGCTTTCCTGCAGCACAGATGAACGAATTAGAAAGGAAGCAACTACCACTTTGTCTCCCCATCTCAAGAGGAATCCCAGTGCTTTTAGATATGCTTCCCCTTCTATATGCACTAGCACATTTCCATTTAATGACAATAAATGTGGCATAGACTTGTGACCTTTACCTTAATTTATAGCCGATATTAAAAGCATTGTTCAGTGATGCTCTTTACCTTCCTGAACTGCAGGAGAATTTGATTCACAAAGAAGTACTAGATCTCTATCTTATATTGGCTTTATCAGTTTGTTCCAAACAGGAGATACATCTATCCCTGTGGAAACATTTCACCAATTCCTTGCAAAGAAGCAGTTGTTATCCCCCAAATCACCAAGAACAAAGTTGCAGACAAATAATAAACTTGTTGGGTATTCAGCAAATACATCAGGAGATCCACCAGCCAGATTTGGTGACAAGTCATATCACAGCTAGAATCTCACTCTCTCGATAGCAGCACGCATATGAGCTGTTGTTCTGTAGCATAGCCTTCAAAAAAAGAATCAAGTTGAGTTTAACATTCCCTTTAGTGTATATAATAGGGAATTTTTGCAGCACAAATGTGAAACATTATATGCAGGGTAGCCTGTTTTGAGATTGTTCTATCAAAGAGATGATGACAAAGGAATATATGTAGAACAATGCGGTACATCATGGATGAATGATTGACAGTAACTTCGCTGAATCTCTTCTATCATTTAAAGGTAGTCATGAGGCTTTGTTGTCTATTTATTGTATTGAGAATTGTAGTGTATTTTAACCTTTAATTAGGCATCTGCAAATGAGGAATTGTAACCACAAAAAATAGTAGCTATCAAAGGAGGATATACAAACAACCTACCAGAGTGTGAAGATACCTCCAAGAATTGTAAGAAGTAGAATAACGTTGAGTAATTTTCATTTTGTCACTGAAGATTGTGTCTATATGGCATGTTTTATTACATGCTTCATCTTTAATGCAAGTCAGATATTAAATTGGATTCAATTGGTGTATTACTGTTAAAGTCTACACAGACTTCCTACAAGAAAACACTTAACTTTAACCCTTATGCACTTTATTTTTGGCCATCTATCTAATAATTAGTTATGTTCTCTTACCACCAGTTATGTTCTCTTTGAGGCAATCAAAAATAAATTTACAACCCACTGATTACTTAATTCACGCACAACATAACCAAAATAGGTTTCCTTGTTGTGCAGGTGTTTATTACTGTTGTGAATTGTGTGTGGCACTGAACTGGGATTGAGTTTAATACACAGTTCAATGCTTAGATTTTTTTATAATCCAGAGCCAATTCATCCCTTTATCTTGTCCATTATGGCCACATTTCATGATTGAAAGTAAGATTAGGTCAACGTTCATCCAGGGTGAAAACTGTTTCAATCATAATTGACTTCATCATATCCACGAACAACTTGCCAGTAATTGATATCTAGCCATATTTGTCATGCCTATAGAACAAGATGGTTCTTTGGGTTATATTTTATTTGGACTTATAAGTTATAACTACCAGATTTGAAAAGATGCATATACTGAAAATGTATCTCTCCTTGTACAAATTTAAAATAAGACATCATTTGTACAACAATACTAGGAGAGCATTGGCAAGTTCTAGAGTGGACCTCCTCTCCAATCAATGGAGCTATCAGGTAAATACAGGGTGCCACTGCTACTACTTGTGGGATTCTACTACAAACAGATTCATGGCATGGCATGGGCATGACACGGGGAATTCCGAATCGAGTTTTTCTAATGGTTCTCTTCATGTTGATGGTTATAATTTTAACAGATTCAGTAGGGTGGCTGCAACTGGCACATATTCCTTTCAATATCCAGATTTTGAAGGCACAAGAAGGAATAATATTTTGAAGAAGTGAGAAGCAGTTCACCTTATTATAGTTACCATGCTAGGTCTTCCTTTAAGAGATTCCCAACATCAAATCATTTCCATAAATATGGTTGTGTAAGAGTCGTGATGGTGTTGTAATGTAAATTATGTTTCCATAGTTGAACATCTGAAGTATTTTGTGATATTGTTATGGTACCATGGCACCTAGATCGGATCCAATGTTTATCAACACTTTTTTAATAACATGTTTTCTTTTCTTCCCGTTGTTGTTCATTTCTCCTCAAACTCCTCTCCAACCTCAATATCAGTGCTAGTAGTAGCATGAGCAACAACACTACGCTTAGCAGAACTAGAAGAACGTGTTTTCCAAACCGCATGAGAACTACTTCCCTCATGAGTCACCATGTGCCATGCTTGGTCTCGGTGGTTCTCTTCCTTCTCCTCTTGGTTCAACTACCATATCTTCATTGGAACCAACACCACGAACTCCACTAGACAACGAATCACCATTTTGTAGTAGTGATTCGCCATTTGTACTGGTGATTCGCCATGATTTTACAAGATAATATAATCTCATGAGAAATTCGCCAAAAAATTATATATACATATTATATTATTAATAAAATTGCCTTCCATTTTTCCTATGTATCATGGGGATTCGCCCATTTATTATATATATAAATTTAGGGGGGTTCTTAAAATTTTCCCTGCTCTCAAGCCGTACTCAAAGGAACATGGACTTATCAAAAGAGAAACTCCTTGGTTATACTCTATTGAATTATTTCTAAAATAACAAGCCAGATGGAACTAGAGGGAAATTAAGAATCCTCCAATCAGACCTTGCAGAAGAAAACATTAAGACAGTGAAAAGAAAACAGAACTAAGGTGCTTTCGAAAGACATTTCTTAGCCTAAAATTTTTACTCTACTGTGACAAAGAAAGATGAAAACATAGTGAAAACAAGAAATAAAAATAACAAATAGAAGCACTTCACAAATAGCCAAGCTCAGGGATCCAGTGATCTAGCCTCCTCCATCAACAAACAAACCAGGGCATCCATAAGATCCAAGACATCAATTTTCCTTCAACTTCCAAGAGACTATGTATTACTTCAAAGAGTCATCAAATGTGAACAATACAATGAGTTGAGATGCAGTATTTATGCTAACAATGAGGAGGTGAAGAATCAAGATAGGGTTTGAGTATTATTTATTACAGAGTAAGTGCATTCCTAACCTTGAAAACCATGCAAGGCCTAAGGCAAGAATATCTGCAGCTACTTCTCTGTTTTAATAACTCTATCTTAACTTCCTAAGGAAAAATGGGTGAAATGTTTGACTTTAAGGTCTATGTAATAACTTTTCAATAACTATTGAACTGTTTCAAAATATCTCTGACTGTGTAATAACTGCCCACTACTTTTATGAAAAGAAATCATGCTATAGGTGGTAGTTTTGTTTTTGGAGAAGTAATTTCTCCTTTGTTGAGTCATTCAAAGTTGTCTTTAGGTTGATCTCCCCTTGTTTTAATCATTCAAATTTTTTTAGGCCTTTGAACCTTGATTTAGCCTTCATATTTTGTCCCACTGTCTTTATCCTTTATCTCTACTTTATGGCTGTCTGTTTATGTATTCTTCATTTTGTTAAACCTTTGACCTTCATCTTTAACCACTGTCTTAAGGGCTAACCCTCTATTTTATCTTTTGATCTCGTTTTAGCCCTTTAAACCTTCTGTTCTACATTGTTTGTTGTTTCTTTGATTGGTTTTTGCTTTATGTGTGCAGGGATGAAGTCTTCATGTGCTGGAGGTTTTTGTAACCCATTGATGATCGTGATTCATTAAGGGTTAACCTTTATTCATACCCCCTGGCTCTTTTATATGAATTTACCTCTGGATCATCATCCAAAGGTTAATTTATTATTTCCTGATTGTTGGAGTGTTGCATGGGCATCTCACTATCATTAAAAACCTGCACAAAATGTACAACAGTGTTAGTTTTAAGCCTGCGAGAGCGGAAAGATTGTGTTTTCATGGTTCTGAGGCATCAGGGGGGAGATTTGCAGAGGAAGATAGCATGTAGAGGGAAGGTTCCTTATGCAGAACATGGTGGAGAGGAAAATAAATTTGAATTTTTACGCGAGGGGGAGAAAGGGGTTTTAGAAAACCATTGTGGTTTATCGCGTGGGTAGCAGGCGCTAAGTTGTTTCGGGCTGATCAGACGCGATTCCACTTAACAGTTGATGCGTGTCCATGCCAATATCGCTTTTATCGTGCGGGTTTGTTTTGTTAAGGTTCGACACAAATTTCTGCGCGATACAAAATATGGGTTGTCAGATCTCAAAGAGCGAGATCGATGGTGCAGACAGAGTTCGGGAGGCAACATGCAGGTGTGGAGGGTGGAGCCCAGAGACAGATGGCGGGCTGTGGTTGGCGGCAAGGTTAAGTAGAAGGCAGGGTGGGGGATGGGGATGCGAAAAACCGTTGGATTTGGCCTAGGGATCCAAATCAACGATGGATGCAGCCTTAAAAAATAAAGATGCGGGGTAAGGTAAAAGGGGGGCCCACTTTTAATTCAAAGGTCGGAGGCTTTATACAAGGTTTTGGGGTGTATAAAGAAAAAAGGGCAGAGATGTTTTTATGAATAGAGAAGGGTCTAGAAATAGGTGGAGGAAATGGTTTTATGTGGGGAAGGGCTAAGGCTTTAAGCTGAAAGGGGCTTAAAAGCCCGCTTCATGCAAAAGGGTGCTTTTTAGCATAAAAACAGGGTTTTTATGAACAATTTAAAGGGTTCGATAGGCTTAGAAGTTAGGTTTAAAAAATGATTTTTACATTTTTTTAAGGGTTTTTAGAAAAAAATGATGAATGAAGGGAGCTTATGAGGGATTTTTTAGGGGAAAGAAGAAATGGGTTTGAGAGGGGGAAAAGGGAGTGAATGAGAGTGTAGATGAGGTGATAAAATAAGACAAACAGGCCTAGAAAATGGAGTTTTCCTTTGTAGCAGTGGGATAGTTTGAGAAGGCAAAAGATGAAATTTTGAGTGAAATAGTTAAATTTAGGATGATGAAGGTAGTGAAATTTCTAGAACTCACAATGTCTCTTAGATATTGTTTCTAGAAATCTAGGATTTAGAACTTAGTCATCTTTGGATATCAACAAAAATTACCGATGACTAACAGTGGCTCCACTAGGGGAGGGAAGCTTTCCTTTTAAGGTGTCCAGAACCTCAGTTTATCAATTCTCTGAGTTTCAACAGATTAGTGCCTTGTCCATTGGGCAGATTTCCCTTCCTTTTCTCTTGCTGATATTTCTTTGAAGTGATCATATGATCAATCTGCAACATATGATTTCTTTCAAACAACATTTCTACCTACCCAATCCTACTTATCCAAAAAAAAATTCTTCTTTGAGTGCATTTGTATTGGAAAATTCTTGATATTTTATTTTTGAAAATAGAAAATAAACTATTTAGTCCTATCCTTATTTCTTCCAAGAGCTTAGATTAAACTAGTGAACTCTTTTTATTTTCTACCTGAAACTAGTTGATTGCCAAGATTAAGCTATTTGGCAATCTTGATTCTCTAGCTAATGACATGAAATTTAAATCGTGGTTCAAATCAGGATTAGACAGTCTTATTCACCATTTTTGGGCATTGAAACAAGCTGCACAAAAACATTATTTGCATAAAAGTAAATTTATAAAGATAAGGATGTGATTTGTCATTAGTAGTGCATCATTATCCATCTCTTTGGTTCTATTTTGAGCATGTGGAACCAGAATCTTTAAATTTTCCTAATCTATCCTTCTTGATAAGTCAAGTCTGAAATAATCTTGACAAATATTTGTTTCTACTAACTTATCAACATAAATTTAAAGCATGTTCAGCCATGATTAGGCTAGATGACTGAACAAGATATCTTTTGAATCAGTAGTGGCATTTAGACTTGCACACTTTCAGCAGTATTGTTTTTTGGGTATGGGGTTGTACCTCTTTTGATTTGCACTATTTTTCCTTTTCTTTTCTATCATTGTTTTTGTATTTTCTTCTATTTTTCCCATGCTATGTTATGTATAATGAGTGAAAATTTTGAATCTAGGACTCTTGAAAAAAATACTTAACATAACATAGTCCTAGATTCCCATTGATTATTGAAAAAAAGAAAGCATTATGACCCCTAATTGATTGAATGATATAAGGCCCTTTCCATAAATTCTCAAACTTTCCATGTTTACCTTTATCTTCTCTCCTTGAATCCCATTTCAAAACTGTGTCTCCAACTTGGAAGCTATTTGATTTGGTCCTTCTTTCAAACATCTTCTTGATGTTTCCTTGAACTGCTTGTGTCCTTTTGTATACTTCTTCTCTTGTCTGCTGTAAATGAATAGTTTGATTTAGCCTTCTCTGCATGTCATTTTCTTCTGTTTGTAATTCTTAGAGAATTTTTATGACTGGGACTCCCAAAGATGTAGGGAAGACTGCATCTATGACATATACCAGCTGATAGGGGGACATATTTATTGATTTCTTGGTGGTTAGCCTATCAACCCATAATGCATGCACTAACTTACTATGCCATGATTTCTGATTTTGATCCCACAGTTTTTTGATAATGTTGATCAGAATTTTGTTGGAGGATTCAGCTAATCCATTTCCCTGGGGGAGCTAAGCTGTGGAATGGCCTAATGTGATATGATATTTGTAGCAGAAATCAACCATTCTTTTAGATTTGAAAGAAACAACATTATCTATGATAATTTTCCTAGGACAACCAAATTTGGATAGTATGTTAGTTTCAAGGAACTTGATAATGATAGAGTCAATATCATTCCTAGAAGGGAAGGCTTATATCCACTTGGTAAAGTAATCTGTGGTAGTAAGGATCCACTTAAAGCTGGGTAGATGAGGTTGGGTGAAGTTCTCTAATAAATTCTAAACCCCATTGCTGAAAGGGAGCCTCAACACTGATGGGATGTAAAGGTAAAGGTAGGAGATTTCTCTTGCCATAAAAAAATTGACACTTATGGCAAGTCATGACTAGCTTATGAGTATCAGGGAAAAGGGTAGGCCAATAATAACCATATCTAAGAATCTTGTTTTTTGTTGCTTTCTAGTAAAGGTGGCCTCCACATTCTCCCTCATGCAGCTCATGCATGATTTTTCCTACATCATCCTCAAGCAAACATTTAAGCAATATGCCAACTGTAATTTTCCAATATAACACTCCATCTAAAATGCAATAATTTAAAGCTTTTTGTTTCAATAATCTAGCTTTAGTCTTTGATAGAGAAGGAGGATTATTAAGATAGAGAAGCACATAAATGATATCAGCATACCAAAATGAATTCAAAAATATTTCTTCAATGTATGGAGCTGTGAATTCTTCCTTTTCTTCTAAAACATCAACCATATTCATGTCTAATGCTTGGAAATTTGATTCTTCCATGAGTTTTGCTAATCCTTGTCCTTTAATAAACTTGGTAGGCCTGATTTATAAATCATATTCTAAGATAATGGCAATCCATTTTCCCATTTTACCACCAGGGTCTTGATTTAGAATTCCGTTAACAACAATATGTGGGACAAAAGCAATGATATGTGAGTGTAAAATGTAGACTCATAAATATTTCAATGCTTTTATCAAGGCTAAGGATTGTTTCCCCATGATATTATATTTGAGTGGAGCATCTCTTAAGGCTCTACTGAAGAAGGATATGGGTTGTTCTTGGCCCATGTTATTCTTTTGCAACAACACTGAAGCAATGGTGTGTTAAGATGCAAATGAAAAAAATGTAGAAATCCTTGGTGAAATCAAGACTAATAAGAACTGGTGTTTGAGTAAGAGCTTTTTTAACCAGTTCAAATGACTGTTTGGATTCTAAGGTCCATTTTACTCCTATTTCCTTTTTTAGCATGTTTGTGATATTTCTTAAAAGTTCAGCAAGGTTGGGGATGAACCTTCTCAAAAAAATGATCCTTCCAATGAAAGATTGCAATTCTTTGAGGTTTATAGGATGGTTGATTTTCAATATGCCTTCAATATTTTAAGGTCTACTTTGATTTCTTCTTCAAAAATTATGTGGCAAAGAAGTTTTCCCTCTTGGAGACCAAAGAGTGTCTTTTTGGGATTCAAAGATAAGCCATATTTCTACATTTCTCAAAAACCTTTTGTTGGCATGTGTTGTCCTTGATGGCAACCTACTTGATGAAATAATATTTTTGGCAATATGATGCAATGTGTTGTCTTTGATGGAAACCTACTAGATGAAGTTGTCCTTGATGGAAACTGACTTGATGAGTTGTCTTTGGATGGAAACCTACTTGATGAAGTTGTTCTTGATGGAAACCTGCTTGATGAGTTGCCTATGATAAGCAACCTATGTGTTAAATATGTAAGGATGATGTATCTTGTGTTAAATAAGGAAGGATGATGTATCTACAGATCAGCTCAGAAGTAACCAAAGAAAGGAATTCCAGTAAGTGCCAGAGAAATGATAAATATGACATGTCACAAAGCATACGCGGGTTTGTAAAGGCGAAATAGCGTATGTACGTGGAAAAGTACGTGCCAAGTAGCGTATGCCTATTTGCGCTCTAAATTTATAAAACCAGGGGACATTACCATGGTATTGGCCCACAGTATTGAGCGCTGGATTATCTACTTGATCCCATCCAGGAATACCATCGGAAGTTGTGTGGTTTTGGCTCATGGTATTGACAAAGGCTAAATCTATATAAGGAGAAGAAGTTCATAGTGCAAGGGTGTGCATAAGTCTGGGTTTTAATGAATACTTCACTTTGACGTATATCTGCATGGAAGGGTAACAGTTTATTGATTGATCTGAATTAATAATGCACCTATGAAGAAAATGATGAAGAGGGATCTCTAGATCTGAAATGATTATGTATTATCTAGATCTGTTTATGGAATGTTTAGATCTGAGATGAAGCGAATACTTTCTGAAGTGAATGGTAAGATCTGAGCTATTTATCTGTTCTAAAGAGTTTTGCAGCCCTACAAAGTTTGAAGATCTATACGCAGGTTCGTGGCAGTGAAAGTGCGTATATACGCGGGTTGGCTTCAGCGAAAGCGCGTATGGAATGTGAGATCAATTCTGAAATATGTGCAGAAGTATACGCAGGCTTGTCTTTGTGAAAGCGCGTATACACGTAGGTTCAGTGAAGTAAAAGCGCGTATGACATCTATGGTTTTGTTGAAGTATGTGGATTGAAATGTCTGATCTGTTTTACTGTTTTACCGCTATCTGTCAAAGATGTATTCATACAGATCTGGGTTGTTTGAATGTTGATTATGCTGCTGATTATGTTGATTAAAGATCAAGTTGTTGGTTGATTGGTTGATGATTCAATGAATGAATTGATGGGGTTATAAATGTGTGGAGTGGGTCCAGTCTGAAAATCTGATGAAAAGTGGCCTACAAGATATGTTGTGTGGAATCTGTTGGATCCAGTATGAAAATTGATGAAACTTGGTCCGCAATGGTGCTGAGGGTCGAAGCCTTCAGTGAGGGGGTTGTAGCTCCCTTCCAGTGGTAGCTGGTAAATGAGAGTAGGGGGTAGTAGCTCCCTTCCTGGAGAGGCTGGTAAATGAGATCAGGGGGTAGTAGCTCCCTTCCAGGAGAGGCTGGTAAATGAGAGCAGGGGGTTGTAGCTCCCTTCCAAGAGAGGCTAGTAAATGAGAGAAGGTTGTAGCCTTCTGCAGGTGGGTTCCTGCGTGTTGGTATGAGTCTGCACCAGTACATGGTTGTAATAAGTTTTCTTTATAATAAATATTGAAGACAGATACGAAGGCAGCGGTGGTTTTCTCCCGAATTGGGTTTCCACCTTAAATCCTGGCGTTCATGTGTGTGATGATTTATTTTGTTCTTACTGCACAATTTTACTACTTACTAAACATCTAATAAATGAATGATGCAATGATCTAAGTAAATAATTATCTGCATAATGAGATCTCTGCTAATACGCAAGTTTTATTAAGGATATCTGCGTGTATACGCGAGTTGGCTTCAGTAAAGTAGCATATGGATTTTAGAGAAAGAAAAATTAAAAAATTTTCAGTCAGCCCTAAATACTGATTTACCCCCCCTCTCAGTATTTTTCCCAACAATTGGTATCAGAGCAGGTCCTTCTACAGAATCTTGATCGCTTGAAGGAGATCTGTCGCAATGGGAAGGAAGCAAAAGAAGAAGGCTACTCAAAAGGAGATATCTCAGAAAACATGTGCAGCAGAAAATGAAGAGGATAAAACAGGTATTGAATGTTGTTCTTGTGATTCACCTTCATGTGTATGCAATGGTGAATATAGTGAAAGTAATGTTATAGATCTAGAAGAAGCTCTCAAGATTAAAGTTGAAGATCAACAAAGATCATTTAATGAGAGAGAATCTATCTACAAAGAGATGATCTCTAGAATGAAAGAACAGATAGAAATGTATAAAAAACTACAGGATAAAGCAACCTATCAAAGTAGAAGACTTGAAGCAGAAATCATCTTTCTCAAATCAAATCTGGAAAAATCAAATAAGAAGAATGAATAACTTCTACAAACATTTGAAGAACAAGAAAATGGGTTGAAAGAAGAGATTTTAAAATTAAATGATCAAGTAGAAGAAGGAAGAAGGGTTGAAGAAAGTATGAAGAAGCAATGCCAAAGATTGGAGGTTGAGGTAAATATTGAAAGGAAAATTAGAAGAAAAAGATAAACTCTTGAGGTTTCAAGATAGCACTAAGATTTTGGACAATATTCTTAGTAGTCAAAGGTCTCCTTCTGTTAAATTTGGTCTTGGTTTTCATGAAACTGTTAAAGGAGAATCTAGTTCACAAGGAAGTGCTAAATATTCAAAGGATATCAATGCAAAACCTGATGTGTTGAAAGAAACAAAAGGTCAACCGAAAATCATGAACTCTCAAAAGAAATCTTTCCCTCCTTTGATCAATAATGTTGAATTCTTTAAATGTCATAATTATGGGCATGTTGCAGCCAATTGCAGAAGCAGATTTTTTCAGTCTCAAACAAACAGATTCTACACAGAAAGGTACTTAGGTTTCTTTAAGGGATATTGTTTTTCATGCAGCAAGTATGGTCATAAAGCAGCTGATTGCAATAGAAGAAAGAATAGAAAAACAAATTATGATCCCTATGCTTACTTTTCTGGTCACGCAAGATGTTATGGTTGTAACAAGTATGGACATGTAGAAAAAGAATGCAGGATGAATAGATCTAAGAAATTGGATAATTTTCAGCACACAATAAGAAATTTCAAGCAAAGCTAGAAAAAGAAGGAGGACCGGTCAGAAACGTAGGGAATATTGACCCTACTGCAGTCATCCGCTTCTAAAGCTTACTTCTCGTAATAACTGCAGGAGTGATGTGAGATACATTCTAGGGATTAGTAATGTATCATCACAGGGGGAGAAATGTATGGTGATTCTCATGGTTGGTTTGGTAATTCTGGGTATGTTTATTTTTGACAGTGCATCTAATGTGAAGAAGACAGGTACAGGTGGCATAAGTTCAGGGGGAGATGAAGGAGTGGAATTTTAAGTATTTCACTTTCCATATGCGGGTTTCATGAACAAAAGCTGCGTATACATTCAAGTTCCTTTGGAGACAGAAGTGTATGCTTTTCTGTTAAGGAAAACAGTGATTCAGTTAAAGAATAGGAGCAAAAGTTCAGGGGGAGCATCAGTCTAACTACTAATTATTGCATTGTTGGCATTGTATCTGCTTATTCCTTAGTTTTCGTAATACTCATGCTCAAATGATGATGACATGATACATGGTTTCTTATGATGAGATTATGGATAAGCCCTGATTGCTTTTTGATGAAGAGTATCTTTTGTTTTCACACATGGATGAGATGGAAGTCTTATGATTCAGAGATAAGATCACATGGATGATTGCTTGACACATATTTTCTATTGAAGAAGTTGTACTGGTATGATAATTCCTCTTGGGAAGAATATGTTGATGCTGCAAAGAGTCTGAAGGCTTGGTTATTGATGTGCTTATGCTACAATTGTTGGATGACACTTGAAAACACAGTTACATTGTCATATCTTTCTTCTCTCATATATTCCAGGGAAGCATATCTCAGACAGAAGCTGGGAATAGTCTCTGCCATACAGAAGATCAGATCTGCTTAAATTCAGAATATTAAATTGGATACGCGGGTTTTCTGAAACATAGTCGCGTATATACGTGATTTTATACATAGAAAACCGTGTATGGGTGTGTGCTAACAAATTTTTTGGGTCAGCATTCTTCAGCACAGCTGTGGTGCTGTTGGGTATCTCTCGTGATGTTATAGCTCTCATATTTCTATTTCATTCTCTGATATCTGATGAAGATGCATTGATGATTTTCTGTTGAAAGTTTTCAGGATGCACAAGCTAAGGGGGAGCATTGGTCATATGGAAAGTAATGCATTGTTGGCATTATGATGGTTCTGAAATATGATCTCTCTCTTGAGGTATTTTTGGTATTGGTCATAAAAAGTCATATTTTTAATTTGATGAAAAGGTCATGATGAGACCTATGATGTAAAAAATGGCAATATTCAGTCATGTAAGGACTTGATCAAACCTGTAAACCCACTTGGTTGGGCAGTTGAGTCAAAATGTGTAAACCCACTTGGTTGGGTACTTGAGTCATATATGTAAATCCACTTGGTTGGGTACTTGAGTCATATATGTAAATCCACTTGGTTGGATCTTTGATGTAAGTATGAGTCCTTGGTGATAGGAAAGTTCATAAAGTAATTAAAAAATATGTTTGAAGATTCAGCATGAACTCAGGGGGAGCATGGTAACTTCAGTGCACATCAGGTCTACAGAGCTCTTCTTTCTACATGAGAAGAAAAACCTTGTTTTGGTCTTGATCCGCCCTTTTCCCTTTATTTCAAAGGGGGAGAGTATCATGGTGTTTGAATAGGAGGAGAGTATCATGGTGTTTGAATAATAGTTATAATCAATGTATCTATCTGTTGTGGTGATCAAACACCATCATGGTTGCCATCAAGTCCAAAGGGGGAGATTGTTGGCATGTGTTTTCCTTGATGGAAACCTACTTGATGAAATAAGATTGTTGGAAATATGATGCAATGTGTTGTCTTTGATGGCAACCTACTAGATGAAGTTTTCCTTGATGGAAACTGACTTGATGAGTTGTCTTTGGATGGCAACCTACTTGATGAAGTTGTTCTTGATGGAAACCTGCTTGATGAGTTTCCTATGATAAGAAACCTATGTGTTAAATATGTAAGGATGATGTATCTTGTGTTAAATAAGGAAGGATGATGTATCTACAGATCAGCTCAGAAGTAACCGAAGAAAGGAATTCCAGTAAGTGCCAGAGAAATGATAAATATGACATGTCACAAAGCATACGCGGGTTTGTAAAGGCGAAGTAGCATATGTACGCAGAAAAGTACGTGCCAAGTAGCGTATGCCTATTTGCACTCTAAATTTATAAAACCAGGGGACATTACCATGGTATTGGCCCACAATATTGAGCGCTAGATTATCTACTTGATCCTGTTCAGGAATACCATCAGAAGTTGTGTGGTTTTGGCTCATGGTATTGACAAAGGCTAAATCTATATAAGGAGAAGAAGTTCATAGTGCAAGGGTGTGCATAAGTCTGGGTTTTAATGAATACTTCACTTTGAAGTATATCTGCATGGAAGGGTAACAATTTATTGATTGATCTGAATTAATAATGCACCTATGAAGAAAATGATGAAGAGGGATCTCTAGATCTGAAATGACTGTATTTTCTAGATCTGTTTATGGAATGTTTAGATCTGAGATGAGGCGAATACTTTCTGAAGTGAAGGGTAAGATCTGAGCTATTTATCTGTTCTGAAGAGTTGTGCAGCCCTACAAAGTTTGAAGATATATACGCAGGTTCGTGGCAGTGAAAGCGCATATATACGCAGGTTGGCTTCAGCAAAAGCATGTATGGAATGTGAGATCAGTTCTGAAATATGTGCAGAAGTATACGCAGGCTTGTCTTTGTGAAAGCGTGTATACACGCAGGTTCAGTGAAGTAAAAGCGCGTATGACATCTAGGGTTTTGCTGAAGTATGTGGATTGAAATGTCTGATCTGTTTTACTGTTTTACCGCTATCTGTCAAAGATGTATTCATACAGATCTGGGTTGTTTGAATGTTGATTATGATGTTGATTATGTTGATTAAATATCAAGTTGTTGGTTGATTGGTTGATGATTCAATGAATGAATTGATGGGGTTATAAATGTGTGGAGTGGGTCCAGTCTGAAAATCTAATGAAAAGTGGCCTACAAGATATGTTGTGTGGAATCTGTTGGATCCAGTATGAAAATTGATGAAATGTGGTCCGCAATGGTGCTGAGGGGCGAAGCCTTCAGTGAGGGGGTTGTAGCTCCCTTCCAGTGGTAGCTGGTAAACGAGAGTAGGGGGTAGTAGCTCCCTTCCAGGAGAGACTGGTAAACAAGAGCAGGGGGTAGTAGCTCCCTTCCAGGAGAGGCTGGTAAATGAGAGCAGGGGGTTGTAGCTCCCTCCCAGGAGAGGCTGGTAAACGAGAGAAGGTTGTAGCCTTCTGCAGGTGGGTACCTGCGTGCTGGTATGAGTCTGTGCCAGTACATGGTTGTAAGAATTTTTCTTTATAATAAATATTGAAGACAGATACGACGACAGCGGTGGTTTTCTCCCAAATTGGGTTTCCACCTTAAATCCTGGTGTTCATGTGTGTGATGATTTATTTTGTTCTTACTGCACAAGTTTACTGCTTACTAAACATCTAATAAATGAATGATGCAATGATCTAAGTAAATAATTATCTACATAATGAGATCTCTGCTAATACGCAAGTTTTATTAAGGATATCCGCGTGTATACGCGATTTGGCTTCAGTAAAGTAGCATATGGGTTTTAGAGAAAGAAAAATTAAAAATTTTTCAATCAGCCCTAAATACTTATTCACCCCCCCTCTCAGTATTTTTCCCAACACCTTTCTCAAATGAATCAAATGTTCTTTATCAGTTTTGGAGAAGATAGTAACGTCATCAAGGTAAATGCTAATGAAATAGCCTATGTCTTTTGAAAAAGCTATGTCCATGGCCCTTTGGAATGTAGCCCCTGCATTCATTAAACCAAATGGCATTTTAACATACATGAATGTACCCCAAGGTGTGGTGAAAGAAATTTTGTGTGGATCTCTTGGGAGTACTAGCACTTGGTTGTAGCCTGAAAAACCATCCAACAATGATATTCTTTTAGATCCAACCACCGTTTGAAGTATGTGGTCCATTTTAGGCAAGGGATAATTATCTTTCAGGGAGGCTTTGTTCAGATTTCTAAAGTCAATGCAAATCCTAATTTCCCCAGTCTTCTTCCTAACAGACACAAGGTTAGACACCCATTGTGAGTATCTAAGGGGAACTATGATCCTAGCATCATACACCTTCTTGATCTCTTTCTCAACTAAAGGTAATAAAATAGGGTTTATCCTTCTTATTTTTTGCTTGAAAGGCTTCTGATTTTACTTAAGAGGAATCTTGTGTTGAATGATGCTAGTATCATATGATTTCAGATCTTTGTACCCCCATGCAAACACATCTCCAAACTCTTTGAAAAGTTCAATATATTATTTTTTAATATGAGTAGGGAGAGTGCTAGATAACTTGATCATTTTGGGTTCATCTATACTGCCTATGTTATGTTCTTCTACATTGGTTTCTGTAGGCTCCATCTTTGGTTTTTTAGCTACATCATTGAAATCAAAAAGCTCCTCTAATGGTGTAAGAACCCTTGGTATTGAATCATTTTTACATTTTAAAACTTCAAGGTCCTTTTGATCTGTTTTGTTTAGTAATTATGCTATATAAAGATATTCAAATTGATTTATATCAGCAGTAGAGGAAAACTCTGTTTTATGGACTTGTTTTTCATCAAAACACTCTTTTTCATGGCTTGAACTAGGTGTTAATTCAGTAAAATCTTTTCAGATTGTAGGAAATCATCAATGTGTTTATCTCCCTCAAACACTTGCCAATAGTCTTCATTGTCAGGGATTGTAGGCCTATTTTTCACTTTGACAGTAAATTGTTCATTTTCATGGGGGATTTGGCAATTGCTAGCAGCAAAGGCAAGTTCATTTGCAAGGTTTTTTTGGGCTCTATGAATGAAAATGAGTTCATGTTTTTCAAAGGTTTTTAGGAGCTCTAGGGTGGCATTCCTATATTCTCTTAATCTTGGTTTTTGGCTGAATACTCCCCTTTTATTTTCCTAATGATCAGCTTTGAATCTCCTTGGACTAATGTTTTCTTCGCTCCTAAATTTTTGAGCAAATGTAGGCCAAGGAGGAGAGCTTCATATTCTGAAATGTTGTTGGTGCATTGGAAATCAAGTTTGTAACAGTGTCCTTGATTTGTATTGTGTATCCATACACCAACTCTAGAACTTGTTTTGCTACAAGAGCCATCAAAGCTCATTTCCCATAGTGTTTCTATCTCATTCTCATTTTCCTTTTGTTGTTCAAGGCTGCTATGGTTAGGGTTGTTAGATTTTTCTTTTGGAGACTGATTTAACTGTTTAGATGGAGTTAATCCTATCTTATTATCCTTTTCTTGTTGGCTGATTTCATCTTCATTGCACAAGATAAAGGAGTATAAATATGAATGAATAGAATAAACAGGAGTGTTGTTTGGCCTATCTATATTTCTCACCATAAATTTCATATGAGATTCTCTATATAATCTTCTAGTCTGGTTAAAAACTGGAATGGTAGCATAAGACATGTCCATTTGAAGGCTTCCTTGAAGTTTGGCTCCCCATGATCTAGATAGAAGCATGCCATATTTTGGGGGGATGTCAGCAACAATTATTTCCATAACTAGACCCTTAACAGGAATTTGTGCCAGATTGACACATAAATCCTTGATTAGGCCTAAACATTTGACTCTGCTTGAATCAAAAGAATGCAGGTCCTTGTAAGGTTTCGTAATTTCTAGGCCTAATCTTTCCATCACCAGTTTTGGCATAAGGTTGTGAGAGGCACCAGAGTCTAGCATGGCATTGTGTAAAATCTTACCATGTATATTTAAGCTGACATAAAATGGAGTAATGGTTCCTTCTTGGTATCTTCCTTCTACTTCAGGACCAAATAACAACTCTGATTTATCATCTGTCAAGTTCAAAGTATCAGTATCATTACCTATATTCAAAACTTTCAAAACTTGATTTTTATATACATCCTGGGTTACTAGTTCAGCTAAGGGTATGCTAATTTTGATCTTGGCAATCTCACCCTCAAGACTAAACGAGACTAATTTTTTTGACATATTTACATCTCTTTTCTCAAGCATAGTCTTTTCAACAATTCTAATTTGCTGAGTTTTATTAGGACTGTTATTTAGGACAGATTTCTGAGGGCCATTAGCAGAAGTACTAGGGAAACTTGGGTCAACACTTTGTTGATTGTATTTTTCCTTATTTGAGTCAATTTTCTTAGTCAAAGTGTTATTTCTGTTTTTTTTCTTTTTAGAAGAGCTTTCTGAAATTTTCCTAAAAGCAATATCTGTGTTTTCATCATTGGAAATTTTCTGGGTTCCCTTTTCTTCTAAGATCATATTGTCTGTGCACCTCCATTATAGAATTTTCAAATCCCAAATGGTAATCTTCATAATCCTCATGTTTATTTTCAATTTGTTCTAAGGAGAAGAAACCTTGTTCTTCTTCAGTTAGGAAAACATCTGTCTCATTGTCCGATCCTATCAGATTCACATGATTTTCTTCTAACCTTTCAGTTTCCCTTTCTTCTTCTTGATCTACATAGTTTTCTTGAAAGGGAGGCCTAATTTGTTGGTCACACTAGTACATTTGGTGGAAATTCCGACACTTGGTTCCGACAATTTTGACCAAGTGTCGGAAATTTCCCCAAAATTTTTCAACTTTTTCAAATACCGCCCGAAACCATCGCTATACCGATTTTTAGAGGAAAGTGTCGCAATACCGACACTTATAGGCAAGTGTCAGACTTGCGATGTTTGCAAAATAGCATCGTTGTTGCAACGGATTTTTGAAGTATGTCGTTATTGCGACGTTACATAGACAATGTGTCTCTATTGCAACGTTTGGAGGAAACTGTCACTATTGCGACGTTTGGTGGCAAAGTGTCGCTCTTGCAACGGTTGGTGGCAATGTGTCGCTCTTGCAATAGTTAGGCGATATGTCACTCTTCCGAAGGTTGGTGGAAAAGTGTCGCTCTTGTGATGGTTGGTTATGGTGCGAGAACCTAAGGCAACCATTGAGTTATGATTCGAACTTTTGATCGTGAATTGTCCCATAATTGAAATGTGGACTGGATATTAATTTATGTTGGCACTGGAATTTAAATTAATGCCATAGAGGTTCCATGTAATGTTTGTTGATATGCAGTGGTAAGTTCATGCGAGTGTAAATTAAAAGAGAAACCTTGGATACGAGATCTATTTGGGCTTTAATAGAAGGGAAGTTATAGGTGTAAATGAGTTATGTCATGGTTTGAACCATATATGTAAGCTCCGAATCGAGAATTGAAATTCTGGGTTGGTTGGTGTTATAACCAGTAAAAAGAGAAAGGGCTTCCGAAGGGAGTATTGAAATTGTCAGCTTTATGTTAAACTGGAATTAGAATATTCATTAAATTTATTATAAAATGGACTATCGCAAGGGAGTAAAATAAAATATAAAATTGATTCATACACTTTTTTTCATTCAATATTAAATATAAAATTGATATACACTTTTTTATTGGGAGTAAAAAGCCCATAATTTTATTAAAAATATAAACAATTTGTAAAAAGCCCACAATTTTGTAAAAATCCAACAACTTGTAAAAAGCCCACAATTTGTAAAAGGCCCACAATTTTGTAAAAAGCCCACAATTTGTAAAAAGCCCACAGTTTTGTAAAAAGCTCACATTTTGTAAAAAGCTCACAATTTGTAAAAAGCCCACTTTTATTTTCTTTTTTCTTATTGACGTCCCATTGAGCTCAACACGTCTTGGGTTTTCTACACCATTGAGAGAGATAATTGCTAAATATAATTATTATTTTCTTTATAGGATAATTTGCATCAATGGAAGAAAACATTAGAGGTGGAAAAAAAATTCAAAAGGGTGAAAGGGGTGATGGTAGAGTTTATTTCCCTTGCAAAAAAGGTTGTTTGAGAAATAATGTTAGAGTTTTAATAGCAACATCAACAATGCATTGTAGGAAATATGGGCACATTGATGGTGGATCGAATGACTATCGTCATGTGGTAATTAATTATCTATCTTCATTATCTATCTTCATTTTTATTATATCATAAAATTTTATATTATTTTAATATTTTTTATATGCGCACTAATGTTTAATGATTAATGTTTGTAATTTTCATAAAGGCATAGTTTCCCCCCAACTTTTTGCAGATGATCAACCAGCTTCCACAGCTAAATAGTAGTAGATTAGATGATGTTGCACCAGTACAAGAGAATATTGCAGCAAATATTAGTATTGGAAATGATGTTGTACAAGGTGAAGAACATGAAACTAATGATTAAGCTGATTTTAATGATCCCATGGAGGTAGATCATGATGACAGTAATGAGACAGTTCACATTAATGATGGGACAAATCAAATGCTCCAAGACTTGTATGGTGAGTCAGATGATGATGGTGGAGATAGCAGTGACGGTATTTATGATGTACCTCTGATTAAAAGGTCAAGTGAACAACTTTTTGAACACTCAAATGCAACTCTTCTCTCTGGTACTTCTTTGCTGGTGAACTTAAAGGTTATGAATAATTTGTCGAACAGATGTATGACACAACTTCTAAGGTGTGAAATATGTATATATGATCACATATATGTAAATGTTGATTATTTTCCCTTTTTTTAGTTGTAATAAATGTGTAAAATAATAATTCAATATATATATATATATATAATAATCTTTACATTAACTAGTTTTTGTTTATGTTGTAGATTGTTGGGTGAATATTTGTTAACATCGCCAAATACTTTACCTCGAACATATCGAGATCTACGTGCTATTATGAAACACTTTGGAATGGAATATAACACTATAGATGCATGTCCTAAATATCATATTATATCTTATGGAGAACATGCGTTGAAAACAGAATGTCCGAAATGTGGTACCAGTAGATATCGAACAGATCAACTAACCAAAAAGGTGCCTCAAAAGGTTCTTCATCATATTCCCATAATTCCACGTTTGCAGTGAATGTTCAGGTGTAACAACATACCACAGTTTATGGATTACCATTCAAAGAATAGAAGTGGAGATGGTGTTTTTTGAATGCCTGCATATGGTTCTGCATTTAGAGAAATCGCGGAAAAATATGTAGATTTTAAAAATGAACCTCATAATGGCAGGCTTTCATTGGCAGCTGATGGTGTTAATCCATTCGGAGAGCTTAGATCTACTTACTCAGTGTGGCCTATTTTCATTATCAACAATAAAATTCCTCCTTGGAAGTCAATAAAGATGGAGCACATAATGTTGACTATGATTATTCCAGGTATTTGATACATTATTTTTTTGAATGTAAAATTTTCATTTCTCTCATTGTTTGCATAAATATATATTTTATTTATTTACTTACTTACATATACATATATCATGGTAGTAATTATTATGTACCGTAATTTTGAACAATTAGGTAAGTACTAGGTCAAATATATGAATGTATATATTGAGCCTCTTATCAATGAGCTAATACAGTTATGGCATGGCATCACTATGTATGACATCACTAAACCAATCAAGTAAAAGAGATTTCAATGTCGTGGAATGCTTGTATGGACAATTCATGATGCCCCAGGACAAACACATGTTTGTGGTATGTAATATTTCGTTGAAATTTAATATAATACATAATTATCTAAATTAGATATACCATATTTCATGTTTTAAAATGATCTCATAGTATATATAATTGTTATTGATCCATCTATTGCAGGTCTTCTAACAAAGGGTAGATTTTCATGTCCATTTTGTGGCCCTAAGATGAAGTATCATCATTCGCTAGACTTAAGAAAGATGGTGTTTGATGAGTTTAGGCACTTCCTCTCTAGGAACCATAAGTATTGTACTACTGAAAAACATCATATCAGTGATAAAGAAGAAACTGGATTAAAACTATGAAGAATGACACCTCAGTTGTGGACGTTGGAATATAACAGAATTAATAATCATCAAGCAGCTGGTACGTAATTTGTGTGTGTGTGTGTGTGTGTGTGTGTGTGTGTGTGTGTATATATATATATATATTATTTGTTTATGTAATGTTTGGAATTTTTGTTTTAACTAATGAATTTATTTTATTTTATTTTATAATTAATATTGTTCTGATTTATTTTATTATTTGATATCAAGGTCATCGTCGCGGTGAAAGTACTAATATTCTACTTCCACCTGGAATGAAATGTTATCCTTCTCAATTCGCAAGGTTTCCCTACTATGAGGACCTAAAAATAGCTCATTTGTTTGATACAATGCATGTTGGGAAGAATGTGACAGAAACGTTATGGTGAACCATAGATGGTGCACATGATAGAGATAAAATTGACAAAATTTGTGCTGACATTGAGAAATCGAATCATGCAATGAAAAGTGTGATCGACAGATCAAATAACAATGGAGGTCGAAATTATAATAATATTCCATGGTTATTAACAGAATAACAAAGTAATGATGTAAAATAGGTCGTTAGAAGAATTAAATTTCCAACAGGTTTTGCTTCAAACATAAATAATATCTTAACGAAGAAAGGTGACTTCAGTGGGGTGAAAACACATGATTGGCATACCTTTGTTAAGGTAATTTTTTTGGTATAAGTTTGTGTATGTTATTGCTTGAATAAATATTTTAAATTTTCCTTTTTTTCTGTTTAATTTGGAAACCAATAAAAATTCATTTTTTATTGTTATAGTATGTTCTACCTGTATCTCTCCCAAACGACTTCGACAACAATGTCAAACAAGTTATATATGGTCTTAGTAAATACATGAGGTAAGTAGTTTTGATTTATACGCAAAATCTAATTGCTACAATTTCTTTTTGTACTTAATGAAATGATGTATTAATTTACTTGTAATGAAATATATATTATGTTTCATTGAAATAACCTTGCGTAATGATTTGCAGATGGTTGTCATTGAAAGAAATCCATCAAGATGAAATAAAGTATTGGAAGAGATAAATTCCTCGGCTAATGTGTGAAATGAAAAAGTATCTACATCCAACATTTTTCAATGCACAAGAACACTACTTGGTACACCAAGTTGAGGAGATTGAAATGTGTGGACCAGTACACACAAGGTTAATGTGGATGGTCGAGAGGCACCTGAAATCCTTGAAGGCTTTGTTTATACAAAGAGCATGACCTGAGGGTTCTATGGTGGAGGGATATGTGGTATATCAATCCATGGTCTATATTATTCATTATCTTCCTATATTAGCTGCGCCAGCTATGAAGGTGGTGGATTTCATTTGGGATGTGAACTCCATCAAAAAATTTGAAGTGGAGCACCTGTTGGGAAAAGGTAGAATGAAGAAAGTGAGAGATAAAATATTTATTATGTATAATACATATAATGTTTCATTTTTTTACATCATTTATATGATCATTATATTCATTTAGGTCTTATTCTTTCATAGTTTATTAATTAATATAATTTACCATGGTTATAAGTAATATTTATTAATATTGGTGAATTATTGTTTTTTTATTCAAGTGCTCAAGATTATGAGGCACTACTTTTATACATTGCAAACAATCTTGAGTAGATGAGTGAATGGATTGAAACATGTAAAGCACGTAACGACGGTAGGTTATCATGGAAAATATTGTCTGAATTGATTAGAGAAGCATATCGTAGTGGAGATGGAAACGTTACGTACAGGGAAATCGATTTAGCATATGGTTTGAAAGATAGAAAGGTAAGCAATTAATTCACCTATTTTATTCATTACTTATTTTATACTATATTTATAATGTAACAAAAAGTTTTATTTTTCAGATAATTTTCATGCTATGTAAATTATATGATTAATTATTAATTGAGCATGCATCTTTTTCATGTTTGGCATATTGCAGTTGAAACACCACAATACTATGTGGTGCAATGGTCGTAAATTTTGCGTTAAACAGTTGGATGATAACAGGAAAACTTCTTATAGTGGGATAACTAGAGTATTCCAGGTCACTAATGTTTCCTCCATGAGTGATAGACATCCTCGAGAATCTGAAAATAGACATTATGGGTTTTTAGATGATATAGTTGAGTGTGACTTTAATTCCTTCAAAATAGTTTTGTTCAACGTCAAATGGTATAGGCTACGAATGAATGTACGTGATGATGATATAACACTTATTCAACATGACAATGGATTTCCAATGGTTAAAACATCGTATTTTGAAGTAGGAAAATATCGCTATGTTTTTCCAAGCCAATGCGAACAAGTCTTTTACTCAGAGGTTCCAGGTGAGAATGAATGGTCATTTGCTATTAGATATGATCCAAGAGGAAGGCCAGTAGAGTATACTGTAGAGGAAGAAGATGATATTGATCAAGAAGAAAATGCTCAAGATGCATTGACAGACGAAGAAGATATATTAGAAGATGAACCAGACATAGGATATGAGGCAACAATTATTGATGATGATGTCGATGAGGATATTATTGAAAATGACATAATTGATGATGATGATGACATGGTCGATCATTTAAACACCATTTCTGAATTAGATGTTGGTATAGATGTCGATCAGTTGGATGAAGATCAAGAAGATACAGAAGAATAATATTGATACAGATGTTATTTTTTTTCTTTTTACCTATTTCTTCAAAACACTCTTAGAAATAATAAAATAAGGAAAAATTGTTCTAATTCTTTCATTTTTTCATTATTTATAGCAGTGTATAAGCTACATATAATTAGAAGCATAACATAATTATGTCTTTTACTCTTCAAAACATAATATAAGGCAAGAATAATGACTTGAATTTGTTGTCTGGAAAATATATGTTTGAATACTTGGCTCCACCCAACCTTGATACTTCTCCCCAAAGTTATCCCCTCGAGCACAGGCTTGCAAATATAATTTTGTGTTTTCCTTTTCACTTGCTTCTCTCACAACCTCTCCTCAGACATCGTGATTCCCCTCCAACAAGAAGACAAAAAAAATAGAAAAAGCATCTTTTTCTATTTCCCATCTACCACTCATTTTTGTAGTTGGTAACTACCTCCACCTCACCAACAGGTGGCAGGTAATTTCTAGCTCATTAATGGGCCTTATTTTCCCACTCCTAAAGGAAACATCCTATCTTTATGGAAATAATTAATTAGCCAACTCCATAGTTTCACAATAAATATAATTATTCAGATTAGATGCCTAAGGCTTATTACTAGGTAATTAATATTCACCATCAATTTGCAGCCTCATCTTTTTTCAACCAAATGTATTCCAACATTAATTTTCCAAACCTCCTTATTTGTTATAAACATCTAAAATACAATTTTGAAATAATTCATTATCAGTAATAAAGTACTAATAATTAAATTCTCCATATGTCTTTCAAACTTTAAACATTATAAAAAGTAAAACACATATATACAATTAGTTACATAAAAACCTCAAGCGAAGGGATGTCACAATTTCAAGGTGTGCATGAAAGGTAGAAGTTCATGTGCAAGTTACAATGTGTAGTAAATAAGGGGTTAACGTCTCAACCTAGAGGGATCAATTGTAAATCATATCGATAAAACACATATGGTCAAAAACACAAGAGGAATTGTATGAAAATACTTATCCTTATATACTAATATCGAAGGAATGTACCATATATCTAGTGGATGTCACACCAAACCAATCCATTTCATTACCCACACGCTCTTTTTACAAAATCACACCAAACCAATCCATTTCATTACTCACGCGCCCTTTTTACAAAAATTCTTACAGAATCGATTTAATTATCTCTGCAACGGTGCTGAGAGTTTGATTCTCACCTAATCAATTTCATTATCTCTGCAACGATGCTGAGAGTTTGACTGTTTGTTCAACCGGTCAGCTGTTCGTTGGTTCGAGGGTTTAGCAAGTTCGGGGGTTTAGTAGGGGACCCGTTGGTTCGACCACCAAAATGGCAAGCATACACCAATCCTTTAGCTGTAATGTCCCGAATGTTATAAAAATTTGCAATTTCTTGTTAATATGGATGGAGGGTTTCAATACCTAGGCTTTATATTGAAACCGAATGGTTACAAAATCTATGATTGGGGTTGGCTTATTTATAAAATTGAGAAGGGGCTCAAACACTAGATAAAAAAGTGGATATCTCTTGGGGTTAGACTTGTTTTAATAAAATCCATCCTTCATAGAATCCCCATCTACTTGATGTGCATCTTCAAGTTACTCAAGGGTGTTATCAACAGATTACAAACCATTATTTCTCAATTTTTTCGGGTTGGCACAAGTATATAAAGGAAAATCCATTTGGTTAACATGTATTTGATTAATACTCCTACTGCCCTTGGTGGTTGGGGGAATAAAGACACCGTGACTTTTAATATGGTTCTCCTCTTAAAAACTTTTTAGCAAGCAGTATCCATCAAAGGACTTTGGAAGCAAGTAATTTGTGTTAAAAATATGCAAAATAGGGAATTTATTATGTGGTTGTGTAATGCTGCTTTGGATTCCTCACATGTCTCGTATTGTTGGAATATCCTTCTATCGACAAAACACTATTTTTATGGTAATATAAGGTGGGCAGTTGATTCTAGCTCCACTCCTGCAATAGGCCTTGACTCACTCTCATGCATGATTGGATCACATATCCTATCATATGATCTCATTATATGCCTAAAAAAATGGGTTTATATGTGATTAGCCAACTATTTTAACTTTGATAATTAGAAATACCTAGAAAACAAACTGACATTAAACCTATATTTACCACTAACCATATATGAAATATTTTTTTTTCTAAGTTAGTTTAATATATTAACAAGAGAAATAATTTACATCATGGTCGAAGCCGAGTCTTTGCCCAGACCTGTGGCATACTTGAAAAAATTGACAGAAAAAAGACTGCCAACAAGGGGAAACTAGCCTCGAACAATTCTCAGACTATTACGTTTCCCTCGAAGGGGTAACAGCTGTGGATTCCTCTAAATATTACATCGATTATAACTTGTAGAAACAAAACTATAGACAAACATATCTAGATAATAAAAAGCAATCCCAGTAGAATGCGCCTTGAAGCACGAAAACCAGACAAGAAAAGAACAATTACTCATCAGGCGATTCTTCAACAATGCGACACCAGTATGCAGCCATATCTTCATCCTTCTTTGACAGGTCCTCGGTGGGAGCTGCTTCTTGCATGGATGGTCCTGGATCACCTTGAGACGTCTCCCCCTCATGAACCCTGCTGACATGTGCATCCTTGCCCTGCTTGTTCAACGACCCTGTCTGATGGTCTGAAACCTGAGATTTCTATGTACTCTGCCTCGCCTGACAAGTGCTCAGCTCTCCCACCTGGGCCTCTTCTTTGAAAGCAACTGTAATTGAGGTAGTTATGCGAGGGCGATTCAAGGAACAATTGAAAGAGAAATGTGTAGTTTGGAGCAAGGGAGAGGCCTGAGCGGTGGGGACTGGAGGAGCAGAGGAGCCCAAGCGATGGCTGGTTTCATGGAAATGACCCCTCCCACTTCTGGTATTAGGATAACAGATAGAGAAAGATTCACTGGATTCAAAAGATGACTCATAGGTGGAGCTTGAGGGCGGACGCATGGGTTGGCTTCTAGTGCTACCCCTGCAGCAACGCATACGTTGATGTAAGCGAGGCATGGAATCAGTCTCTGCGGAGGGAAATATAGGTGACGGAGGATCAGGAGTGAAAGAGGTTTGGTTAAAGAGAATATTCAAAGAAATATAAGCGGACAGACAAAGGCCAGAACGAGAGAAGTGCAGACCATCACCAAGGTCTAAGCAGCAGTTCAGCAGGCTTTTTCTTCCTGTAGCTGTGCACTGACTGGGGAGCCCAGCAGTCGAAGAGAACATACAATGCATCGGAGTAGGAACACCAAAATATCCAGAGCCACTCTCCATTTTTAAAACCCGATTGGAATTACATCAAATATCGCCCTACAACAACATCTCATTGATGAGAGCCGAAGGCCGAAGCAATGAGGAGCATACGGAGGCGCATAAGAGAATTAAGGTCGGATCTCGACCTACGCATGGAGTAAATGCATTTGATGCAATGATAGTGTGATTTGAGTGCCCCTCTCTGGCAGTGACTTGGGTGGGCAAGTGTCTCCAGCCATTGCTGCACCTAGGTCCCATCACATTAATATCTCTCTAATTAACCATATACGAAATATAACTGTGCTAGAGATTTGATTTGTGCAACCTAGTTTATATGAAATAAACTAAACTATTTCATTCACTTATGGTGATTCTCCTTTTAGATCTTAATGTCGAATAAAATAAAACCAAGGTATAAAGGAAATATATAGAAAAATACAGAGCGTAAAGACAACTAAACTAGATTGCATGTAGATAAAACACACCATAAGAAAATCACACTAGATATGGTATTAAAAAACCACATGATACTGTTCTAATGGAGGCATGTCAAGCTTGGTTTGTTGGGCCTTGACCAACCATCTTGCACCCTCTTAAAGTGATATTATATTACAGAACACAATAGATCATCACATAAAAAATGACAATAATAGAGAATAACCTAGCATTTAGCTTATGTATTAATGAAGTTTAGTATGTCAATACATGATGAGCTTAGTTATTCATACCCAACTGAGAAAAAGTGATACTAGACTTCAAACTAACAATTCAACCATACCATAACATCACTAACCTATCTCTAAGCTTTAACTCATGTTATAAAATTTGATTACATTACAAATCTCACCAAAATGAAGCCAATCACATATAAAGAAAAACAGGAAACAACGTTCCTCCAGTGATCAATCTGGTACAACCATTATCTAACTAAAAATATTTTATCCATTGTGTGAGGGTTTATTTGGAAAAAAGTTACTTCCTCCTCAGGCTACTATGTTGAATGCAGGGGTGGGGTAGGTGCACACATTCCTTCAATCTCATTTCATAGATATATTCACAAATATTCAATCATCCAGTTGGCCACGATCCCATTTATATATCTCCAATAACCAATAGTCTTGTGCCTTGACTGTGGTGCACAAACTCTATAATTGGTGCAAGAATCCCGTAACATGTGCATCAATCCCATGACTAGTTAAGGAACACCAAAATGAGTACAAGAGCTACACCTACTTAGGTAAGTGACTTGTATAAGTTTTAAACTATAAAAATATAATAAATGAGGCATTTTGATCCAAATTAAATATGTACCTACCACATTTCGAACAATAAGCAACTTGTACTCAAATCCTCCAGATTACATCAAAAGAGCATGGAAATACTAGGCATATCCTTCAAAATTGGTAAAATAGGGGAGTGGTGAGGGTATTAAATAAAAAAAATGAGACATTTTATAAGATTTACATCCCCCAAACCTGACTTCATTGTGTGTCCTCACACAAATAGGGGTGTGCCAAATGACTCCATAAAAAACCAAAATTTTGAAGCCCTAACTCCATCACTTTTTCATGAGGATGTTGATTTTTGATCTTTTGCGTTGAATATTCTTCAATTGCCTCTTGTCCCTCCTATTTTTAGTTTTCATATATGCTACATGCATCCTCTAACATTTGACTTTTTATTTTAAATATTATGTCTCCTTTACCAAGTCTTCATTTCTAGCCCTCAACAAAGAATTCTAAGACTTCAGGTGGTGGTCCAAAATCACAATTCATTCCACTTTTCTCTTCAAAGTTCAAATTCTATTCTCATATTTAATTTTTCTCATCAAATACTTAACTGGAACCCACTCTTCCTTTGTTTCAGAGACTTCGTACATATAATTGTCACCACAGTCATCCAGATCAGCTAATACAACTCCTAAAATGGAGATTTTTTCTTTCTCAAGTATAAGTTCCCTACCAAATAGTAGTAAGCCCAGTAGTCAGTCTTTAAAATAGGGTCATATACAGAGTTTTCTTCATATAAGGTCTTGGTTTTTCCTCCTTCCCAATCTGCATGTGTTTTATGTTGTGGCTCTAATGTATCAAAATTTATATAGAGGTTGACATCCACTAGGTGTTCCAAGAGGATTATTTACTACATCAAGCTCAAACCTCTATCTCATTTATTTCTTGAAGCTCAAATGTTGTGTGAACCTTAGGCATCATTGCACACTAAAGAAGCCCTGAGCAAAGGTAATTAATAGATACCAAATAATTATCTCTACATGGAGTTACAACACAAGAGAACAAAAAATGTATTAAGATAGGTCTAATGGGAAAATAATGTTAAACAAGAAGAGAGGCAAGTCTTAGCTAGAATAATGGAGTTATTAGAACCACCAAAGATTTTATATCATGTCATATAAAGGTGTAACTCCAAACTTGGATCATATTCCATTAACATGAATCCATATTTAATATGGTAATATGACTCTTGATTTCATCTTTCAAGAGGTTAATTATGAAGCTGATTTGTTTCGATAATTAATATACCTTTTGAGATTTTAAAATTTCACTACAAATAACCCAGTTTAGTCTCATTCTCAACTTGTCTCTTGTTTGGGTTCCTTAATGTGCAATGACATGTTTCTAGGACTGAATTCAATGAAAGGCATATTTGAAACTCTAACTCTATCTTCCGGTGTCTTATTAGAAATTATTTCATTTTTAATTTTGTGTTTTCAAGTTCGATATTGTTTTCAAGTTTTTACATTTATAATTTTATTGCAATGTGGCAGACTGATCAGGGCAGTACAGGAACAACCCCGAGATGGGATGATCACGGAAAGGGGCCAGCGGAAGAACATGTAAAGTGCCAGCATTGCTCTATCTTCAGGTATTTTAGCTATTTACATAATTGAAATAATATTAATTTTGTTCAAATATGCAGACACCTAGCCATTGTATGCCTGATGATTCCCTCTATGAGGAAGAGCTTTCTTCATCCCTATCTCCATTGCTCTTGCTGTGAAAAAAGGCGCAAAAAGCAAGGTCGGAATTTGATACCTTGATAGACGCGCCTCAAACACCTGAAACAGAAGAGAGAATAAAACAACTTATGACCCACCTAGAAACATATCAGGTAATAATAAAAAATCAAAAGGATATTTTTTTTGTTCTGCATGAGATGAATTGTGATAGTTTGATTTTTAATTTTTACATTGACTAAACTAACAAAAAGTTCTTTTGTATGTAGCATTATCTGACACTTGTTGAACCAAGTGTTGGTGGTAGTGGGACACAAGGGCAAGAGATTTCCCAGCAACCCTCTCGTACACCTTCTACTCCTTTAGGTGTCATCCAAGAAACACGCCCTGCCCAAGCAGACACCCAGCCAACCGCTGAACGTGTTGGTAGTGATGAGGCTGATATGGCCAACTTCGTTACTGCGTTTCCTGGAGCTACACATGTCAGCTCCACGGGGACCATTAATGGCACGTTGTTGGTTAACGATGAAGGTGTCCCTATAAAGCACGTACAAATCCCAGGTAAGTTTTAATATTTTAACTATTTCATGTACTCTATCTAAAACATATTTTATCATGATTTTTATTTTTAAATTAATGATAATATCTTTTTTTTTTTCTGTGTAGGAAACAATGAGTTCTACAGGTTTTTGGAGAGCCATGCGTTGGTAATTTTTGGCCCAACCATATGCACAAGGTGGAATTCCCAGAATTCCAACCTGAAAAAATAACTTCTAGATTATCTAGAAGCCCTTTTTGGGGTGGGCACATTTGATAGAATAGCGATGGCTGGAGTAGCTGGAAAATATTTGAAATATACCAGGGACACCTATAGGATGCAATTGCAATTTAACCGTAGATACAAGTGTCCTCTCACAGTTCCAGAGAGTGAGTGGAGAGCACTCATCCATGATGGAAAAGAGAAAAGGGCAAAGAAAGAAGGAAAAATGCCAACTGGACCCAGAAGGTAAATTACAACTTTAATTCAATAGCTTTAATTTTCCCTATGTCTAAAATAAAAGTGTGCTACGTCATATCTGACTTCAATATTTTGATGATAGGTTGTCTGACACCTCGAAGGCAACCAAAGCTAGGATTGAAAAAAAGGGCCATCACAAGCTAGGCCAAGGCGGCTACTTGAAATTAGCCGCAAGAATTGTAAGTAGCTAAAAATCTTATAATTAATTGTATCGCCTTCCAACATTTTTGTAATCCTATCAAATAACATTAAAAATACACAATCATATGTAATGTAGGGTGATGAATTTGGAATAGAAACTACAGAGGAAGATAAAAATATCGATTTCCATTTCGGCTATCAAGTCGTAGTTGAACATCGCAAAAGCTTGGGGCAGGTCCCAAGATCCAGAATGCCTAATAAGGTAAAACGTTAACCTTTCAATATGTTTATTTTCGTCCATAAATTTAATGTCTAACAACTTTGTTTAAATCAAGGGAGAAACACTGTCGACGAGGAAAATAACCCAGTTGTAGAGCCAGATGTAGATGTTCCTCACATGCAACCTCATCATTCTAGTGGGGACCAGGCCGACAATGCTACTATTAGTGAGGGTCGTTACGGTAATTAATTTCCATTTATAATTTTTTCTAATTATACCTTGATGGTTTTTCTTATAAATTTTTTTGTTTAAATGATAGAGAATGTTTCCCTTGAGGATCTTACCACCAGAGAGAAAGACAGGGCAACAGTCCCAATGGCGACAACTGGTGCACCAGGTAAATAATCTCATTGCAATTTTTTTTATTAATATTACCGAACTAGTTCAATGATATTTAAAAACTGACAATTAAAATTTAATATTATCTTTTTTTGTAGGCGATGCCCCGTCACTGGATGAGACCAGACATCGTGACTACGCAACTAGGTCAGCAGTGCGGGTCGAAAGGCACGAAACAGGAGCAGAGCATGATGATATTGATGATGTAATTAGAAGCTTTAGAAATAGGAAGAAGAAAAAGAAAATTTGATAATGTAAAATATTGTATTATTATAAGACAAACGTTACCATACTTGGAACATTTTTTGCGTTATATAAAAAACTCATTTATCATACTATTTTTATGTCAAGCACTAATTTCAATGTTTCCTTGCGTACTTTTTGTTGAATTGTTTTTTTATTAGTTATTGAATATTTTTTTTTATGCTCATGAAAGTAAAAAATGAAATATATATTGGGTATTAGGGAATTGAGAGTGATGTGAGGGGGGGGTGGGGGGGAGGGGCCATAAGAGCTTCCACCTTCACGTGGTTGGCCTTGTTTAGTAGAGAATAATTTATTGGAGTGATTTAATCTTGGAGCAAACCTCCCTTGATCCAGCGTAGCAACAAAAAAGTCACTGTTGACTTAGTTGCTACTCTTTCAGATCGTGGGAGGCTTGTTCCAAGTTCATGCGACTCCAATAAATTGTTCTTGAAATGAAGAGGAGCTTATTCAGATATGTTTTGACATTTTCAACATATGTTCTAACATTATCATAAGAATGCATCTTAGAGTAAAAAATACTACATCAATTACTTGTATTTATTGTATAGATAATGATGGATTTTGATTGACTTGGCAGTGCAGGTACAAATCCTCTTGCATCATGAGCAATACAACTTGTCAACCGGGGTCATGTCCAGGATATTTTTGCTTGTGCGCTTGACCAGGTTCGTAATGTCACATTTTGTAAGTTCCTTTACAGTTCATAATTCAATATTAAGCTTGTTCATGATTATTATCTAGGTTTTTTGTATGTGTTTTCTCATCTATTTGATTGTAAGCAACTCTGCATGTTTCCTGTTGTTCACTATGATTTCTCCCATTACCACTCCCAGGATGAATCCGAATTTATTGTTACATAGGTTACTTTATTGTTACTATGATTTCTCCATTTACAATTTCATAGGTTACATCATGTAAAGTTGTCAATCTCAGGTTGGTGATGAGCTTTAGTTCTCCAAATTTGGGGCTTTTCTGATATTTTCTCCCTCATGTCATTCCTGCATCACCTTGTTGTTTGAGCATTCTAATTTTCTACCACTTGTACCAATTGGCACATGTCAATCTCTGAGTGGTGCCACATGTCCTAGATATTTTAGATGCTAAAATCATGCTTCTAATGTGTTATGTCAACCAATCACGGTGGTCCATGTGGCCTTGTTCCATGTCACGGTCTGGAAGAGATATTTGAGCCATTTCTTTTTTCATGATTTTTCTATTATAATTTTTTTCTTCGGAATGAAATCCCTTTTGCAATAGATGGGGATTTTCCCATTTCCCTAGAGTCATCTCACAGGACACCCTTCAAGCCATCATCCCGAGAGGAAATGCGCAACTCTCTGTTGTTGCCCTCTTGCCTTAGATCTTCTAGAAGAGCAGTTAGGGCACTCTTCGAGCCCTTATCCATTTCTTCATCATTGCTTGTCATATCCTCTTCCTTCTTGAAGCTTATCAATGAGTCTTTTACCCTGTTCTTGACCTGCAGCTTCTGAAAATTCAAAAAATTATTTGGAATTCAGCTCCATGTCCCCTGTTTTGGCCTTCATTTCTTTGACATCCTTGTATATTCACAGATATTCACAGATTACTGCTTCCATTATTGATAAAATTCACATATTTATTCACTGGAGCAGTGAAACAAAACTATGCATTGCTTACCATATCTATGTAATTTTCCTGCAGGCATTGTTCTGATGCTGACCCTTTTCGGGTCGAAGTCTTTACAAAGATGAATGCACTTGAAATGGAATAGAAAATGTAGTTTTTCATGCCACAGTGTGTCATGGTTATGTGGTAAAATTTTCTATGGAAAATTTATGTACTATACGAGAGTTGTGTTATTCTATTGATGCACCAGAAAATATGTATAATATTATTTTGATCAAAGTGGGTGCACCTCAATGTTTCTATTTTCATGTGTACTGTGTTTATAGAAAATTGACTCTTGCTGCTCCATTTCATTTCACGCGTTTCCAGAAAAAATCAAACAGGTTCTTGAAAATGGTTGCATGATTGGTGTAAACCCCTCAGTTGAGATTTTGTTCTTATTTTTCATTCTGGGGAAATTAAAGAGTTTGCATTTATAAAGGGATTATTTCCATAAGTACAGGTGTGAAGGTGCCAAATACAATTTTCATGTTGTGAAATGTCTCACCTAAAGAAACAATGATGACGGCAATACAATTGACATTCAAATCACATGTATTTTTTGGAAAAATTGATGGAGATTGGGAATGCGGATCTTTCCATTGAGTTATCTGATATTCATTCATGTTAATTTTTCAAATTCCCATATTTGTTTTTTGATTGGATGTTCTATGTAATTAATCATTATGGTCTCTTCTATGTGGAAAGAAATCGATATAGAAGCCCATTATTTATTACTAATGGAGACAAATCCCCTCTCTAAATTCAGAAATATGTTGGTTCATATGTATTTAACAGGGTAGCCAAATCATGATTTCCCCCGGGATTTACTTTTCTTATGGATGCCAATTTCATTATGGACCTTCAGCGCATGTACTCTCTTTTTAAAAGGGTGAGTGCACTTGAGCTACTTCGGCTGGCTCTCAGTGCATACATTAAAGCTACTGGGCAAGGCATTGTATTGGATGAAATGAAAGACAAGGACGTGGTGTCATCACTTTTAGACTTGAAAGCACGACTTGATACAATATGGGAAGAAATTTTTTTGAAGAATAAGGCCTTTTCTAATACTATCAAGGATGCCTTTTAGCATCTGATAAATCTAGGGCAGGTTAGTTACTATATGTTTATGCTCATTTTCTTTCTGTTTCATTTTCTTTTTGTTTATACAGATTTTTCATTGAATTTGTGCTCTTGATTATCAAATTAAGTGAGACAAAAAATTTGAAAGGATTAATGACAAAAAAGCTAAAGGTAAGTAATGAAAGAATGTTTTTAGGTAAAAAATTGCATTCATGATGTTAGATATATTGTTTTTTCATTTATCTGAATTATGGCCTTTGTCTGCAGAACCGACCTACAGAACTTATTGCCAAATTTCTTGGTGAGAAAATTCAATCTGGTAACAAAGGTACTTCAGAGGAGGAGTTGGAGAATACACTGGATAGAGTTCTCGTTTTTTTCATATTTATTCAAGTAAGGGACCAACTGATATTCATTTATAAAAGTCTTATATACTAATTAACCCCAACAAATGAGATGTACTAATAGCTTAACATTGCATCATGTATGCACTATGGTAGAATTTAAAAGTGGTATGAGACCCAAATGTACATCTTCAACCATTATGATGCGAGGTAAAAACCCACAGTCCCCACTTTCTGTGTATGAAAAATTGCACCTCCTATTCATTGCCCAATTAACCTCAAGACCTGGGAAATTTCACGATACTTTAGTTGTTAGACTGGCAATTTAAATAGATAGGGTGGAAGCTTTAATATCTCCTCTCCTATGGTTATGGAACCGTATACAAAAACCAACTTCAAATCTAAGGTTTTTAAACCAAATGACCTCACAGCCACACTATCTCATTCTCAAATGTCAAACATAAGTAATTGACACCAATTGAATTCAACCTCAAACACCATATCGGCTACAACACATTCGTGCTTATGCATAACACCAAGGGTTAAATTTAATTAAATCACATGACATGTGATTTTGGTCCCACAACCCATCAAACCATCATAACGCACTTTAATAAAACCCCACCTTTAATTTTGGGCCCACAGAAGTTTCCACGTACCTTCACACTTCTGTGGAATCGATTGGCTTTTGGCCATTCAAATACAATGTAAATATACACAATACTGATCTGGGAATCAAATCTGGGGTATTGCATTCCAGGCTGGTCAATTGCTTGAAGTTGCTGAGACTAATTAAGAGCTCTTCAGGACAATCACTTACCTGCACCCTTGTCCCACAAATCATTCAATGTATGAAAACCTTTATATGCCATCCATCTTCCTGAAAAGGAATTATCCCAAACTTCCTTCTTTCCATTGAGAAAGTCCAAATTGATCGTGCAGCCAAATCCCATCCAGGGCAAGAAGCCACATAGTCCAAGTTCATTTGTTTGGTTACTAAATGTTACCAAGCTTGCCATTTTATCTTGAGAGTGCATGAACCTGATATCTGAAATGGTCTGATTAGACCAGTTATGTCAGTGAGACCAAATGGTTTAGGATTTCTATTAACCTGTATATAATTTTGGAGGTGGTGCAGAAAAATATCTTTCATGATGCATTAAAGGTGGAGGTGCATTAGACAATGTTTTCATTTTCCTTGGTGTTTTGATTTTTAGTTTTTTCTCTAGTGCCATCCATTGTTTAAGTCCTAAGTTGTTCACATTTTCTTGCGTCACAATTCTTTGTCTATGTTAGATACTATCATTATTTTTTGATATTAGTTATTTCTACTAATGTACTAAAGTTTATACCCTAAATTTTTTTTCATGTGTTATTGCCTCGTCATTCATTGCCCATGATTTACAGTTTCTTTAATTGTAGTAGTCTCAACTAGTCAATATTTCACTAAGTTGAGGAGATGTAATTAATGTCAAGAATGTTGAATGTTTCTTCAGATGTTAATTGTTTAGCATGAAATGTAGCTTTTACTGCTACTGCTAGTTGCGGATGAAATGAAATGTGGATAACAATTTCCAATTGCTACTACTACTTAGGAATGAAATGAAATGAAAAGGGGATAAAAGTTAGGGAATATCAAATAAACACTGGTTTGTTTTGAATCAGATTATAGGGATTATGCAAAGATTTCTTGTGATGGGTTAAATAGAATTTTGTTACTATTAAGATCTGGGACTTGGTTAGGTCCTGTGAGGCACTTTTGTAATGATCTTTCCTGGCGAGTTGGTATAAGCGATTGCTCTTTTCCCAAGCTTAGCTGCAGTTATTGATTGCAATGTTTCCAGATTCATCAGCATAGAGTAAGTTCTGGAAAATGGTAAATGACATGAGAATAACTCAAGAGCTAGCCCATTGTCAAATCATCAGCATAACTGGGTTCCATTGTATTGCATAACTTTTACACAATACTCGGCAGGGGCTCTTAATTTGGCCAAGAATAATTGATCTTAATTAGCTCTACGATTATTCTTACATAGAACATCCTATCAATAACATTTAATGTTTTTATGATGAACAATGGACATTCAAGTTTAATTTCCATTTGAAATACATATGGGAGACATGGTGATATTGATGCATGATTTAAAACTTTCGTCACTTGTTTGCATTCGACAGGATTTGGCAACTGTGGTTCTAGGTCTTGAGCCAACGGGAATTGATCTTCTCTCGGTAAGGAAAAACATTATCTTTCCTTATTTGGAATATGATCAAAGGATGTCAGGTTACAATTATTCTTAATGCTGACAACTTTTCTATTTGTTTCTTTGTTTTTCTGCCACCATGTTCCCTCCCAGAAAATGCTGTGCCTGGAGCCCAGTAGACGGATCACTGCTCATAGTGCTCTGGAGAACGAGTATTTCAAAGATCTAGGTTTTGTACCCTGACTTGTATATTAGTTGTGGGGATAATAAGATTATTTGACTATTGTATCATAGCTTTCATCTTCTCACCAGTGGGTTTCTCTTTGGAGACTGGTAAACTAGATGGAAACCTGTATAAGTAACACGATTAAGTATACCATGTTTTTTTTTGTATTTTGTATTTTTCCACATTTGTTAAGTATTTTCACCTTTGGTGTAGATGGATTGTGGTGGTTCTAGTGATTCAATAATATTGAACAAAAGTTTATTTGGAAAGCAAGTTGTTTACGATTGTCAAATATGACTCATCATTTGAAATTCTTTGCCATCTGTTGTTACTGACGGGGTATTTTATAATATTGTACAATCTAGTTTTCTATCCTTTATAGCGCGAGTATTTACTTGTTATGGTGATGTGTAGAGGATATTATATTCAAGAGTTTTTTATGTTGGTTTTGATGAAAACATCTCAATAGTGATGAAACCCTTGCTTTGAATCATGTAATGTTCCAATGGTGAAAGAGAATGCTTATTTTGGATTCCAACCACGAAACTTTTCTTAATAGTCCAGCCCATAGAAAAAGGTGAAATTTTGTTTATAAATGTCTGTTGTTGTGCAAGAAGTCTTGTTAAAATATGAAATATGATATATCCACGTGATTTCGTTTTTGAAGCACGTTTTTTGATTGGGAGGCATAGTTGTTTTCCAGTTATATTTCAAAATTTAAACTTGCTTGTTCGTGACGATTGTACAAAGGATTTTAGTGACATTGTATTCGCGAATTGTTTATGGATAGTTGGTGAATGGTTCATTTTGTACCTACAATATTATTGTAGGTACGAGGACCTTGGTCCCTAGGAATTAAGGGCCCCACTATTTTCAAGAGATCTTCCTTGTTGCATGAATGCTAGGGTGCCTTGTTGAGAAAAAGTAATGGTATCTTCTATGATATTGATGTATTTTTTTCAATGGATTTGACGCACCATATGTATGCATTGATGATGAAGTAACTCTGATTATCTTGATCTACATGGATAGCTCATTGTTAGTGTTGTTTGCTCATGGGTATCACTACATTATTGAGCTCTTTGGATTGATGATGGGGATGATCCTGGCTAATTGCTTCATGTGATCCTGTTCTTCTTCAGAAGAGGTTGGCTAAGTATTTGATCATTGTTTTTCCAACATAGATGGTGCATTTTCTTGTTTGTGTAAGAAATTCTCCATGAATTTAGGTTCTTACATTGTTTCATTGGTGATTGGCATGTCTTCTTGCTAAAGTTGTTTTAGTTATGAGAAATTTGTGGGTAGTTTCAAGACCCTCTTAGTTTCTTCTTTGAGTTTAGGTGCATGTTCCCTAGACTCCTTCCTTTCTTGGTCACGTACTGCAACTAGTCATACATGAACACCTCTTGGGCAGTGTATCGAGAACTGGTGGTCACGTACTATGGAGCATGTATAACTGTCATGGTCAACCATCTGCGGGCATATGGGGTCCCTGAAGAGTTGCTCCTTTGATTTTAGGTGCATGTTCCGTGAAGTGATTGGATTTCACTAAAGGATTAGATGGGCTAGAGCTTGTTTGGTTATTTAATCTTTGCCTCTTTCATTAAAATTTCCTTTGTTGATAGATCCCTCACAGTTAATGATAGTTTGTGATTGAATGGTAGCGAAAGGTTGAATTGAGAAACTGTCATCTCTATTGAATAAGATTTAAGCCTTATTGCCTAACTGTGTATGTGCTATTGACATTCTCCGAAGAATTACTCTTTTGAATTATGAACTCTGTGTATAATTAGAAGAAGAACAATTGTTGTGTTAAATCTCCAGTGGCCCTCTTTGTCTATGGTTGAACGTAAGTCTATGTGATTAATGTGAATGTGTAAACTTGGTATATAACCCCTGAAAGAGGCTGAGAGTGAGTTGTAGTGGTTCTCAATCCAAGTGAGGATATTAAACCTTTGTATAAGGTGTTGAGTTCTATGTGCTCAAACAAACTTCATAGGAGTGAAACCCTGTTTTGCTTTGGTTTCCCAAAGAGCTTTGAAACCCTGTCGAAGGTGACAAACCCTAGGCGTTGAATAATTTAACGTGTTCTATTGTGATTTGAATGATATCATTGAGGCTTGACCCTAGAGTTAATGGGGTGGAGGTTATACAAAGAAATGTGCTAACCATAGTAGAAGTCTGGTCGAGTACTATTCAAAACCCGGGAGTGGTTTTGTGAAACCAAAACAGCCCTCATCACACAGCTTTTGGCCGGAAAAGAAACCATTCAAAAAAAACGCAATCCTATTACATGATGCCACGTCGTTGGGGTAATACCGCCCTCATCATGTTTTTTTGAAGTGTTAAAGTCAGGTGAGCAAAAAAACGCAATATTGTTGTGCGTCGTCCGATCTGGAGGCCAAGAGATCTGACAAATATCGCGCGTTCAATTGCACGAAGGTTAACTTAAGGTATGAACCATTGACTCATGTTGAAAATCGCTCGTTTATGAGTTTCGATGTGTGGGGCGTGTAAATACAATACGTTATAAAAACGTTGTGTTAATGTTATAACCTATGGTTGAATGTTATAAGTGCTAGTGTATATGTTAAAGTCATCGAACCATTGGTTTAATGATACGTGATAAGGTCGGAATACGAAGCGGTTGTTATGTTATGATTCAAACCTTAGAGAAAGGGGGTTAAGTAGTGAGTCGACTAATACAGTTGATAAAACAAAATAAAGGAAGGGGTTCACCTATGATATAAGTGCGTGGTTAAGCTGTGAGCCTCAGGATATTTGCCTTTTTATACAGTATATAAGGGGAGGATTTCTATTATAATTCGAGCGCTTTATAAAAAGGGCCAACCTTATAACATAAGATATATATGTGGTTTATGCGCGCTGGAATAATAATTTTCAATTTTTTTTTTTTAAATTTAACCTGTCGTCGGCATACCGACGCTTCATAAGCGTCAGTCTTGCGACGTTCCATTTATAAAAAAAAATTAATTGTTCGTCGATATTGCGATACTTCTTCCTAGCGTTGGTCTTGCGACGCTCTTGCAAAGCGTCGATATTGCGACACTTCAAAAAAGCGTCGGTCTTGCGACACTCTTGAAAAGCGTTGGTATTGCGACATTTTAACAAGCATCAGAAGGGCGACGTTCAAAATGTCGGAACCCATATCGTCGAAATTGTGACACTTCAGAAAAGCATCAGTCTTATGACACCTTAATAAGCGTCGGCAGAGCGACGTTCAAAATTTCGAACCCCATATCGTTAGAATTGTGACAGTTTAAAAATGTTGGAAGAGCGACGATATTTAAAACATCGGAAGAGCAACGATTGTTTGGAAACGTCGGAAAACGTGTCGGTATTGCGACACTTTGGCAAAGCATTGGAATTGCGACATTATAGCTAACCACATTTTTTTGGGCCTCGAACTGTCGCTTTTGCGATGACTATGTGTCAGACTAGCGACGAAGTGGCCGTCGGAAATTGGGCCAAATTTTCTAGTGTCATTATCTCTTTGTCTATTTTGAATAGGATCTCTTCTGAAATTAGGATTTCTATTTCTATTTTGGGGATTGATTTGGTTTTCTCTAAGAGGCACTCTATCATTTAAGTTTATCTTCTCAAGCATTCTTTCCATTACCCTTACTAAGTTGTCAATTTTGACATCAGATGATGAGGTTGATGCCATTGTTTCATCTTTATATGTAACTCTTTTCTCTGATTTAAACCTAGCTCTTTTCTCATTCAGATTTACCTATACACTTATGGCTCCCCTCTACATATCTTCTAAAGTCAAGGGGTCTCTTTCTCTTAGCTGGTAGGCCATGTCTAGATCAAAGTCTTCAGTAAATTTAGCTAAGGCTAGGCCTAGTGGAGGTTTCATGTTTGGGGGAAGTGCATTGTATTCACTATTGAATCTAGTGCAATAATCTTGGACACTTTCCCCACTATTTCTTTTGAGGTTGCTATATTCTTAAAGGATTTGGAGGGGATTATTTTTAATTTCCCATTTATTTATGAATTTTTGGTATAAAAAAGGGAGATCATTTATGCTATTAGGAGTTAAGATTTTAAACCATTTCTTGGCTTCTCCTCCTAAACTTTGGGCAAAGATTCTCATATTAATGGTCTCTTCTTCTATTTCCATGTAATCAAAGGCATCATCCATTTTATCTAATGCTTTTGGGCAGTAGTAGATTCAGTTCTAGTGAAATGAGGAATTCTAGATTGATAATAATTTGGTAAAGGAACCAGAGGTTGTGGTAAGACTAATGGGGCATACCATGCTGCCATGGTGGGAGTAAATGGAGGATTTACAAGAGGTGGATTTGTGGAAGGGAAAGTGGGATGGAATGGAGTGTTTTTAAAAATGGATGTGTGTATGGGAGTGGTGGAAGTGCTTGGAACAACAAGCTGATTATGAGCAAATTTTCTATGCAAAGAACCAAAGTGGTGGAGAAGCTGAAAATCGGGAGGAGTTGAAGGAGATACTTCTCTGCTAAAGTTCTGCTGCAAATTTGTGGGCTCAAAGTCAGATTGGTCAATATCACTATATGACTTGGTTCTAAATAAGTTTTTTGTATGAGACAAGTTAAAGTGAGGATCTTTCAAGACTGCAAGGTTTTTCAGGGATAGATCTTATTCTTTGGATGGTCCTATCAGTAGTTAAATTCCTAGCTCTAGAAGTTTGCCACAAAATCTTTTCTGGATCATCAACTATTTTAGGAGGATTAGGGTCTGGATGAGATCTGGTATTGATCCTATGTGAAGCCATATTTCAAGTTCAAAAATTAGAGAGGCTGAAGGTTTAAGGATTGTTTTCAAAAGTTTTGACCTCTCTTAGTGTGTAATAACTTTCTAGAATATGGGATTATGCTTCTAGACTTCTTTAGGACTGATTTGATACAATCTTAGGGGAATCTAAAAGAACTTAGTGGAGCAATAGGCCTACTGGGGCTAGTGGAGTCGCCAGGTCGAAATTTTTAGCTTTTTGAAGTTAAATTGTGTTATGGTCCACCACCAAATAAGTAATACAAACCAATATAAAAATGTTTTTGGGGTTTTCTAAGTTTTTTGTGATTGATAATGGTTTTCGGAGTCCTAAGGTGTACTTAGTTTTTCACTGACTCAGAAGGTCCCACCGTGATCGCCATAATGTTGGTGTCCTATGGTTTGGCAGATTGGTATACCAAATGACAAGGCAACATGGAACCAGTCTTTAGAGTTCTAGGACCTAGCCTTCCTAGACTCAGAGAGGGATCTCTCGGGTTGTTTGTAAAGGATATGTACTTGTTTACTTTTAAGGATTGATTTTAGGCTATTTATTAAGTGTGAGGTTTTTTTGTTTGTTTTGGTTGGACATAATGATAAAAGAGCATAGATAAAATGAGGAAATATCTAAGTCATTAGGAAATGGAGTCAAATGAAATTCATGATAAGTTTTTTAAAGGATCGAAAAGTATCACAGGGAAAATCTAACTTGGCCAGTGGATCTTCAAAGTTTTTGGAATAATGAGATGAAAATTAAAGATAAGAATGAAAAGTAGGACAAAGGGAAACTAAGATTCCTTTATCAACTACTTTAAACAAGAGAAATATTTCAAGGCATCTGTTTTGAATCAAGCCAAAGGATAGAGCTAACCATAGACTTCTTTGGACAAACTTTTAATAATAAAACCTTTCATACAACAATCCAGCAATCAAAATACTACTTTCAGATAAAGAAAACATATTAGAGAACAGTGAGAGGAGTCTAAGATCAAACAGACATAATCTAATCTTCTTTTGACTAACTATCTAGGGATATTTAAAGCAACCTTTTGAGGTAGTCCAGAGGACAGGGCACACCATATAATTCCCTGGTTTAGACTCTACTAAGCATACTTTAGAGAAGTTTTAGAAACAATTCTCAAGTTGTACTCAAAGGAGCATGGACTCACCACTAATTTTCCTGGTTTCACTCTATTGGAATCATTCCTTAAAAATAACCTCTCAAGCCGTACTCAAAGGAATATGGACTTACCAAAAGAGAAGCTCCTTGGTTATACTCTATTGAATTATTTCTAAAATAACAAGCTAGATGGAACTGGAGGGAAATTAAGAATCCTCCAATCAAACCTTGCAGAAGAAAAAATTAAGACAGTGAGGAGCAAATAGAACTAAGGTGCTTTCGAAAGACATTTCTTAGCATAAAACTTTTACTCTATTGTGACAAAGAAAGATGAAAACATAGTGAAAACAGGAAATAAAAATAACAGATAGAAGCACTTCACAAACAGCCAAGCTTAGGGATCCAGTGATCTAGATTCCTCCATCAACAAACAAACCAGGGCATCCACAAGATCCAAGACATCAATTTTCCTTCAACCTCCAAGAGACTATGTATTACTTCAAAGATTCATCAAATGCCAACAATACAATGAGTTGAGATGCAGTATTTATGCTGCAAATGATGAGGTGAAGAATCAAGATAAGGTTTGAGTATTATTTATTACAAAGTAAGTGCATTCCTAACCTTGAAAACCATGCAAGACCTAAGGCAAGAATATCTGCAACTACTTCTCTATTTTAATAACTCTATCTTAACTTCCTAAGGAAAAATAGGTGAAATGTTTGACTTTAAGGTCTATGTAATAACTTTGCAATAACTATTGAGCTGCTTCAAAATATCTCTGACTATGTAATAACTGCCCACTTCTTTTATGAAAATAAATCATGCTATAAGTGGCATTTTTGTTTTTGGAGAAGTAATTGCTCCTTTGTTGAGTCATTCGAAGTTGTCTTTAGGTTGATCTGCCCTTGTTTTAATCATTAAACTCTATTTAGGCCTTTGAAACTTGATTTAGCCTTCATATTTTGTCCCATTGTCTTTATCCTTTATCTCTACTTCATGACTATCTATTTATGTATTCTTCATTTTGTTAAACCTTTGACCTTCATCTTTAACCATTGTCTTAAGGGATAACCCTCTGTTTTATCTTTTGATCTCGTTTTAGTCCTTTAAACCTTCGTTTCTTCACTGTTTGATTTTTCTCTTATTGGTTTGTGCTTTCTGTGTGCAGTGATGCGGTATTCATGTGCTGGAGGTTTTTGTAACCCATTGATGATCATGATTTATCAAGGGTTAACCTTTATGCAGACCCCCTGGCTATTTTATATGAATTTACCTCTGGATCATCATCCAAAGGTTAATTTATCATTTCTTGATTGTTGGAATGCTGCCTGGGCATCTCACCGTCATTAAAACCTGCACAAAACGTAAATCAATGTTAGTTTAAAACCTACGAGAGCGGCAAGACTGCGTTTTCAGGGTTCTATGGCATCGGGGGGGTGATTTTCAGAGGAAGAGAGGGTGCAGAGGGAAGGTTCCGTATGCGAAACATGGTGGAGAGGCAAAGAAATTTCAATTTTGGCATGAGGGGGAGAAAGTGGTTTTGGAAAACCACGGTGGTTTATGGCGTGGGTAGCAGGCGGTAAGTGGTTTTGGGTTGATCGGACGCAATTACACTTAACATTTGATGTGTGTCCAGGCCAATACCGCTTTTATCGTACGGGTTTGGTTTGTTAAGGTTCAACACCAATTTCTGCACGATACGAAATTTGGGCCGCCAGATCTCGAAGAGCGAGATCGACAGTGCAGACAGATTCCGGGAGGTAACATGCAGGTGTGGAGGGTGGAGCCTAAAGACAAATGGCAGGTTCTGGTTGGTGGAAAGGTTAAGTAGAAGGCGGGGTGGGGGATGGGGATGCGACAGCCATTGGATTTGGCTTAGGGATCCAAATAAACGGTGAATGTTGTTAGAGTCCCGTGATTTGGGCGATTGGCTAGCCAAATGACGATGTAACATCAAACCAAGCTTTGGAGCCCAAGGACCTAGCCTTCCTGGACTCAGAGAGGGCTCTCTCTATATGTGTAGAAGATGTTGGTGTGTTTACACGATGTTTGATATTAAACTAGTTATGAGAAGCTGTGTTTAGTTTTTGGTTTTAAGTTTGTGAGGACGACGGTCAAATACATAAATTTGGATAACAAGATGTGAATAAATTGGGCTGTGGGATTAAACGAGTCCAAGAAGCTATGGTGATAATTAATAGCTGTTTCGCAGGGCCGATTTGATTCACGGTAGAAGGATCTCACAGGCAAAATGGATTCAATGGACAACAAGTTGGTGAAAGACAAGGGATTTCAAGTGTAACTAGTTAATAGCAGACAATAAACATGTTATAGCAAGCCATTAATCATGCTAAGTGTAACTATGAGCTAATTAGTACACAGAAATCAAACATTCCAGCCATGCATAGAAGTATAAGACCCTCTAACTTTGGGAAATGGCTATCAGACTTTGGGGAAAACACATAAGAAGGACTAACAACTCAAAATACTATGTCGGAACGCCTAAACATAGTCTCTAAGTCATTGGGCACTTTGACAAACAAGCTTTCATAGTTTTAGGCAAAGGGCTAGATCGGGACTGGGCCTCCTTGGTTCAACAAGATGATCAACTAATCAGTCAAAGAGAAAGTTTTATGGACAGAACTATGGACAGCTTATAGGTAGGCAGGGCACACCATACATCCCTGAAGGATACATAGAACCACAGTGAATGAACGCAACAATACCTTAGGTTACTAAAGAGCAGCTAAGAATTCTTTAGCATAACTAAGGGAGAAGAAAACATCAAGCTATGAAGATTCAGGGATTTTGAGGTGCCTCTATGGGCATATCTCAAAATCAATCTTTAATGATCTATAGCAGCAAGAAATATGTAATATGAATGAGAACTTGAAGACAAAACACATTAAGAAGCACTATACCATTCTACCATGACAAGGAATCCATCAACAAGCCTTCACCATTCCTCAAAAGCATCCAAGAGGCAGTCCAAAAATCATAACTCAAGTGTATTCTTCAAAGCTCATATGACCAATGCATTAATTCTTCTCTCAAGTTCAACCTCTGATTTACAATGAGAATCATGGGATAAATAGGCTAGAAGGAGGAAAACCTCATGGAGCAACTAGCTATCCCATTGGCCAAGTCAAAATATCTAAACTTGTCCTTGAGGCTTTGCAAAGCCCAAGGCACAAAATATCTAATAAAATATCTAAAAAATTGCTAAAAACGGAAATTATATTGACTTTACATGATTTTTCCATGATAAAAATAGCCTAACGCACATTTGGGAAAAGCAGATTTTTGGAGTTCAAAAATTGCAAAAATACTTCATATTTATGCCTGAAAAAGGTCCCCTGACTTGCTGGATGCAAATGGAAGCCTTCTCGATGTCGAAATGAGGCTCATGATGGCTCGTTGGAAATCTTGTGTCTGCTTTTCCAATGCAAGTGATCATCTCAATCCCAGTCTCTGAAAAGTCCTCGAAACTGTACTGACATTGCAAAAACTTGAAAAAAACGGAAATTTTGCTGATATGGCGGGCGAGTGTGCAAAATAAGGCTGTTTCGCCAATTTGAGGGCGAATAGTCTTCAAATGCGACAATCGCTGGAGAGCTGCTCATGAAGTGTGGAATCCATTGGTATCACCCTCCTCCTTTGACGACTCATCAAACTGAAATGGCGCATTTATGAGTTTTGGCGAAAAACCCAAAAATGCCAAAAAACAAAAAGTTTTCGAAACAGGCCCAAAATTGGCATGCATGACCCTCAAAGGTCCAGAGAGACATGCTCCGAAGCTGAAGCCAAAATATCGAGGGCTGATGTGCTTTTCTTATTTGGTGCTGGCTCTCCTTCTCATCTTGATTTGCTATTTGTTATACCTTCAATTTTAGCTATTAAGTGATTTAGCTTCTGAAAATGAAGAGTCCTCTTTCTTTGTAGCTCAAGATCCCTGTTCGCCCTCTCAAGCTTTGTTTCCAAATGTTGGTTAGCTCTCTCAAGCCATGCTTCTTTGTTTTCCTCAATTTCCTGCTCAAGGAGGGCAGTGAGAGGAAAAGCTTCGAAATGAGCTTGTTCTTCTGCTCTCTGTTTCTCCAAGGCTCTCCTAAGCCCGATGGTTCTAGGCCTCTTCCGCCTAGGCTGGTCTTCCTCCTCTTCATCATCAAGTGCTTAATGGCTCTGATTCTTACTTGCCACCCCACCCTTTCTTTTTTGTACTTGATTGCCCTTGCTTCATGAATGGCTGCATGATACTTCATTTGTTTGTTTTCAACCTCCAAGAAGTGGTTGAAATTCCTCGCCCTTTGAAGATCTTCTTGTAACACTTCAATTTGCCCTTCTTTGTGAATGAGGAGGTTTTCAACGATGCGGGCTTCATTGTCACTGTCATCGCTTGGTATAGGGATGACAGCTAATTTACCTCCATGCTTGGCACTTTCTCCAACTGCACTTTTGCCTTTGAAGGCCAATCTAGCGCTTTTTCTCCTTGGAAAACTAGAAGTTGTCTTTTTGGGCAATTTCCTCTTATTAGGAACAGTTTTGGTCACTATCAAGGAGGCAGCTTCAGCTTGCTGTCTCTCCTCAACATCTTGTCCAGCTTGTGGCTCAAAAGATGCTTCAATTGTTTTCTCAACCTGCTGCTCTTCAACCTCTATCTGCTGCTGTTCCTCTTCTTGTACTTGATGATGTTCATCAACCTCTAGGTGCTGTCCCTCTTCCTGAATTTGATGCTGTTCATCAACCTCTAGCTGTTGTCCCTCTTCCTGAATTTGATGTTGTTCATCAACCTCTAGCTGCTGTCCACTGATTTCCAACTGCTGCTGCCCCTCAAAATCTGGCTGCTGCTGCTCATCATCCTCCTTTTCTCCCTGTGGCTCACTGCCCTCTCCTTCTCCTTGTTTACTTGGCTGCCCAGTGATCATCTTGAGTTTTTTAGGGGTAGGCCTACTAGATAAAGGCACTGGGCGATGGACAGGCTGAGTAGGAGACACATGAACAGGAGGGACAGTGGCGAAATCGGCATGGCTAACAAATGAATCCCATGAAATTCCTTTCTTCTCCAGCTGGTGTAAGAAGATGATTTTGATCAAGGAATGGTGAAAGAGAGAAGGGATTTGCTGAGGTGGAGCTTTCTTTTGGACAGTAGCTGCCATTTTCTCTATGATTTTGGACAAAAAGTATGGAAGGTTTAATTGCCTGCTTCTAGTAAAATGCATCAACAAGCGAACATGATAGGCAAAAATTTGGCTAAACCTCCCTTCACAAGTGAAATATCTCATTATGGCTTTCATCAGCGGAGCATAACTGTCAAGAAGGTAGGAGAAAGGGAAAATAGCAGTGATGGTTTCTCTATGTTCCGGCTTGATGAAAGGTTTATAATCCTCCAGATCAAGATACGCTTGTTTAAACCACTTTTCACCATGATACGGGATCTTAGTAGCCTTGGATACATACCTTGGGGAGATTTTGAAGTCAAGACCTGCAAGCTAGAAGTGTTTGTCCTTGAATCTCAAAGCACACAAATGTGTAAGTGGCGAGAAACTCTTGACTTCTACTATCCTCTGACAGAAATCAAGACAGCCTACTTCATGGAAATTGAAAAGCACTGAGGGATGAGCATTGATTTCTTCTATGGAGATAGGTTCATATCTCTTATGTTGTCCACCTTTGTGATCTCGTTTTGGAGGCATTCTGACTTGAAACAGGCTTTGGAAGAGGCACACTGCCTTCAATGTATGAAAAATGCTCTGCTGGATTGAAACTGGCCACTACACTGCTTGGATAGTTATGGACCCTGTGATTTTGAATAAAATGCAACAATGTTTGTTGGAATAAGCTACCTCTGCACTTATAAACAACAGTCCTTCAAATCTGGATACACTTTAGCTATGCAAACTTCTCAATAGAAAACCATCAATAAAGATGAGACAATATGCTGTATATATTTCCTATATGTAGTATTAAGCAATCATTTCTCTTGGTGAGTCTGCTAGGGATCAACCAACACTGGTATTTGTGTTTTCAAAACAAAAATTCAATCTAAAAAACCCCGCTTTTCAGGTCATTCACCTTGAAAAATACCTCTGTCAACAGATTCCTGTAGAGACCATACAGTGGAAAAAAAAGGATACCCTTTGGTTATGTGAAAAATTAGCCCACAGTGCTAAGGAAAACACCTTTCACTTGTGACTTTTGAGAAGTCAATCACCACCTTTATACCTCTGCCGTTGATGTCAAAATCCAACATTAACAACCTCTGTCTTTCACTATGCTGTTTACCTTTGAAAATCTCTGTCAACCAGTCTTCAACATGATACAATATGGTTTCTAGGAAAGGCAGACTCAAGTTGGATGTATAACTAATGCACAGTGGTTTTTAGGAAATATACTCTCTGCTTGTGAGTTTAAGAGATCAACATAATACCTCCACCTCTGTTTTTAATATCAAATGCAGTCACCAAGTACTCTGCCCTTTAGACAGTGGCCATTTTCACTTGTGAAGTTTTGAGAAATCTAACACCACTTTGGTACCTCTGCCTTTAATGTCAAAATCTAACCATCAACAATCTCTGCTCCTCAGTGTACTGTGTACTCCTGGCTTCAAATGTTAAACTTGATCATCAAGAACCCAGCCTCAGAAAATGGCCTTATTTTACCCTCAGAATACCTTTGTCAACAAATCTTCAGAATGATATAATATAGTGAAATGAAGAAACAGACCTAGCTTGGGTGAAAAAATCAGTGCACAGTGGTTTTTAGAAAACACCCTCTTTTGCTTGTGAGTTTAAGAGAGCCACCCAAATACCTGTACCCCTGTTTTAATATCAAATTTCAAACACTAACAAACTGTTCTTCAGAAAAAGGCCCCTTTCTTTGTGAAGTTTTAAGAGAACAATAAAAACTGCCTTTGTACCTCTGCCTTTAGAGTTAGAAACACATCAATGAAATCTGCCCTCCAATGCAACATTTACTCGTGGAGTCTCTTTGTCAATCAGTTTTTAACATGATAATGAGGTGAAGAAAGAGGGCAAACCTAGGTTAACAATACACAGTGCTTTATGAGGGACACTTTTCTTGTGAAGTTTTTAAGAAATCACTTGTATACCTCTGCCTTCAAAGTTTAGATTTGACCACCAACAAACCTTGCCCTCTAGAAAAATGGCCCTATCCCCCCTTAGGAATTTTCTGTCAATAAACTTACAGCAGTGAAATCTAGTGAAATAGGAGGGGCAGTTTGTTACAAAGTAGTGCTTGTAAGATAGGCAACAGTGTCACTTATCAACACCTTGCACGTGATGGGATTTCATAAAAATACCTCAAATTCGATGGATGCTCGCTTGAGAGGATGCAAGAGACCCTAGATAGCTCGAAAAGTCGCGTGGCAACCTCTGGGGAAAACCCGTCGCGCAGGAGAAAGGTTGTCGGGTGGACTTGTCGTGCGGTCGGGCGGTCACCTACAGGCACGTCGCGCCCGCCTACAGGCACGTCGCGCCGACGTTGAAAACCTTTACAAAACGATGCCCAGGAACGTCGCGCCGAATTCCAGGCACGTCACGCCGCCTCCGAGTGCAGATTTGTGAATTTTCGCCCGGTTTTTCTCGCTTGTTGATGCTGTGGATGCACGGGATTTTGACTCAAGTTTTCTTGAAAGTGAATTTCGCACTTTTACACTTCAAACTTATATCATTTTTTTCAAAAAACACTCTCAAACGGTCATTTCTATTTTTAAAAGGTAAAATAGAACTGTGGTTTGGCTTTCTTTGCAGAGTTTTTTGTTTTTTTGAAAAACCTTCAATCCTTTTAACTCTGGTACGTTCAAAACTGGCCTTGGAGATTTGCCAATCATTTGACCATATGTAGATCGAGGACCTTAGCACAAGTGTGAGGTAAAGAACCTCCGGCTTTGTTTCTTTGGTGGACCTTTCATTACTAACCTTTGGACCCTAAAACAAATCTCCATAATCTTGGGGCTATGTTTGCCACTGTGTTTAATGGTACAGGTACTAGTGGCCGCATCCTTTATGACCTGCAATGTTCTCCAAAGAGGGTCATTTTTATTATAATCTCCTGCTTGACAACTCATGATGCCACATCTCTGCCACTGTTTATTTAATACTGTATCTTTGTGCTAAGTCTGCTCTTTGGAATGATGACAACCGTGTTTGTTTTAAGACTTATAAACAGTGGCAACTTCATCAAAACCAACCTCTTCTGCCTGTTCATAAGATTGTGTACCCATTTGCCTTCCCATCTGAAAAGACAAGCTTGTAGAATATGAAAACAGGGCTTTTTGATGCACAGTCCTTATTTTGTTCTGATCAGTGTGTTAAACCCCTTTTTGTCAATAGAAATATTTCATGACTGAACTATGTTCACTGTTTCCCTCTCTTGGTGATTGTTAGCAAGGAAGGGCTATTCATAATGCACCAAGACATTTGAAAGCTGTAATTTGGTATATGACATTGTCTTGTTGCTTGACCTTTCCTCAAGGAGACAGTTTTCTTTTTGGTATCAGTGGCACACATATATTCAATATTGCCTCTTTCCTACTGTAGGTATAGCCTGACAGATAGTTCTTTGAAATAGGAGTATCAGTACCTTTACATTATCAGAACTGTCATTCATCTGTGTAGTGACCTTGTTTCAGTCTTTGGTATCCTTCCACTGCTTTCTTGTATTAATCAGTTTCAGCACCCTGCAGTAGCTTTGGCCCTCTACTCATGCATGGAGGAGGCTCTTCATTAGATAAGGTGTCCGGAGACTTTTTGACCATTAGGTTCGACACAGCCTTTCTCTGAATGTGGTGGTAATCAAACTTCTTGAAAAACACCAATCCTAGCATCTTTACTTGCAAGCATCACTGTGTTTTTAGAAGAAAACCCTAGCCACAGTGACACTGTTCTAAGGGTGACTGAGAAATTTATCATTTGGATTGTTTATCTCATGACCTGTTACTTGACAAAAACTCTTTGTGACTATGAAGGTCAGTGCATTTGAAAAAAGCTAAGGGCTCTCTTTCTGCCTGTGTAATGGCATTGGTTAACAGCCTCTATTCCATTCGATCTTGAACAAAACAGGCCTCTTATGATTTGGATGTTTACTGCTGACAAGTCCTTCTAAAGTTCAACAATCCATATGGTTTGCAAGTTTGAAATGAGCTCCTTTATCAGGCCAAACTCCCCTTTCCTTTGAGCTTATCATATTCCCACTATATTCCTGTTATGGTCATCAATTACATTCATGAAACCTGAAGATATTGTTTCATTGTTTCAGTAAAGGCAAACCTGGACTTTTGCAACTTTCTGAGTCAACACTGGTCTGCGCCCTCTGCTTATGGATGAAGGAGGCGCCCTAACCCTCTGCTTGTAAATGAAGGAGGTTCTAGGCCTTGAAAATTTACCATTTTGCTGAGACAGTGGCGACCCTTTCTTACTGTGATTTTCATGCTGGAAAGAGCTGTAAAGTCCTGAGGAATAGCTTTCTGTTTTGCAGACATATCTAAAGGCTCAAGTTACACTTAGAAGCAGTTGTTCCTCTAACTGTAAACTCAAACATTTACTCCATGAGATGAAATATATTTCCTGCCTTTGTAGAACCATAGAATACTGTGGGAAAACCTACTAGTCAGCTTGAGATTGGGCTTTTATGCAGTGCTGAGATCTAGAGGTTGTGAGTGGCGTGACTTAAGGCTGTTTGTCGATTTCATTTGCAAATTAAGGGATCAGTCATGGTAGGTCTGCTGCAGATGGAGGCCTTTTGGCTTTTTGATGATTGCCAAAGGTGAAATGTCCTAAACGCCACTTCCTAACATAGGGGGAACTTTTGAAACAGATGTGAATTTGCCTTTCAAGGCTGATGGGCAGGTCAATAAGGCTGAAGCTAGATAGGATTGTGATAATATGAGGTTTTTGATTTCGACATGGGCGAAATGAAAAGGTAGAAAGGTGAAAAAAGTTTTAGGAGGGTTTTCTGGATGACATATTGACATAAGGAAATCAGTTTCTAGAAAACTCAGCTGTAGATATAGTCATCACTAACATGTAAAAAATACTGATGGCTGGTATGGCTCCATTTTGGGAGGCGTACCGGAGGTGTCCAAGAATTCAGATTTTTGGCTTATGAAGACCAAAGGTTTTATCCATTGAAGCAAATTTACTCCTTCTTGATGTTATTTCCAAAAGTGTCAAAGATTTGCAATACCTATCAGACACTTCACGAAATTCACTCACCCCACTATCTTTCCTAACATTTTTCTTCTGTTTGGCGCATTTGAACTAGCAGCCTTTTGACAATGCATATTTTTCTTTTTGCAAAATGAAACTATCTATTTCTACTCTTATATCTGCCAGGAGTTCAGATTAAACTGATGAACTCCTTTATTTCTCTACCTAAAGCTAGATTGACTGTCAAGATTAAACAGTTTGACAGGATTTCATTCTCTAATCTATAACATGAAATTCAAAAATGATCAAATCAGGATTAGGCGGTCTGATTTGTCATGCATTCGTGGCATAAAAGACAAGCTGCACACAAATGTTATTCTGCAACAAAGGAAACTAGACAAGCGGGGCTAAGATGTACAATGTGTTTTTCATCCCCCGCTTCTCTCTTTGGTTCTGTTTTAGGCATGTGGAACCAGAATCTCTACCTAATCTAAGCTCTGTGATAAGTCAATCTTACACAATGTTGACTATCTTGACACTCACTAACTTATCAGCAAATAAATTTAAACATGCTCAGCTATGATTAGGCTAGATAGCTGAACAAGACATTGAAGTACCAGTAGCGGCATTTAGACTTGCTTGCTTTCCGAAAGACTATTTTTTGGAGCATGGGGCCTTTGTTCTATCTTCACTTGCCCTCTTTTCTGCTTTTTATTGTTTTTGACTTTCCTATCTTTTACTATTTTTGATTTTCTATTTTTTCAATATTTCAAACAATGGTATGTACAATGACTGAAAATGTTTCAAACTCAAAAATCTTGGAAATGACGGAATTTCAGCATCTTATCCTCGTAAGGATCTCCTCTCACCCTTGGCCCACTTAACTCTTGAAAAGAGAAATTTGGGAAATTTTCTCTCTCTAACATGACATAGGGATTCATGCAAGAATCTCTAAAAAGCCCAGTATCATCCCTCTGTACCTCTCTGAATATCCGATTTCCACTCCTTTCCTTACTGTATGCTTTCTTCAGGTAATGTATGTACTCTTGATAATTCTTGAAATAGATAGTGACATCATCAAGGTATGCAAAAACACAGAAATTTAACACTGGGAACATGGTCTTTATGAACAGATCTCTGATATTGGGTGGTTTAGCAATTTTGGACTTGAAATCAGGTTTACCTCCTGCAAACTGGAAAAAATCTTTAAGTTGTCTACTTTGCAAAGGAATCTGATGTTTATGATCTGAAAGATGATCTTGCAAGGAAACATGATTAGAAACATTTTCAATTGGTGAATCATGACCTTGAGTAGAAAAAACCTGATTTTTGTTATATGGAGATGCAGTATTATTTCTAAAATCAAAGCAAATTCTATGGCCACTAGTTTTCTCCTTGATCATTTCAGTTTGTCTCAGTTTGATGTGTTTGCTTTTGTTAAAGTTGTTCTTTGAAGAAAAGGTAGTGGTACAATGTTTTCCCTTGTTTTTTCTGTAGAAATTAGTACTTTGCATGAAATTCCTGTTTTTGGCATTTCTGAGTTCTTCATGAAAAGACAAAATATGAGCCAATTTCAGTAGTTCAGGTATGCTGGGATTATAACTGTCATCCTTGCTCATAAGAAGTTCATCTGGCATTTTCTCAAGATGTTGAGCTACCGAGGTTATGGTCAAAGTTTTATTTGCAGTAGGAGGGTCACATGATGGTAAATCTTTGAGGTATGGTAGAAACATTAAACTCCCTTTCTCTCGGGTTCCAAATAGGTTTATGATGTGAAGGTCTTCTAAAGCTTTTACCCGGAAGAAATTTCCACAAGTTACTGCTGGCGTTTGATTAAAGCTAGAGCAATTTTCTTGATAGTACATGAGAGTTTGTGCTTCTTGCTCTAACCCCACTTTGGAGAGGGGAAACTTACTTTCCTCAAGACACAGTTGTTCATGATCATGGTAGTTTTGAGTGTTCAGCTCATCATAAGGTACCAAGGACAACTGATGTGGTGGATCTAAGTCTATATCAGCTTCTTCTGACTCTTCCTCCAAGTTTACATCAATATGCATAATGAAAGAGTTTAAGTCGGAGCGCAAAGAACACATTGGAATGTTATCGGGCTTCTCTTGGCTGCTAATCATGTATTTCATGTGTGATTCGCGGTAGAGTATCCTGTTCTGACCAAACACAGGAATGGTGGCATATGACATATCCAGTTGAATATTCCCTTGGAGTTTGGCTCCCCAAGATCTAGATAGAAGCATCCCATACTTGGGAGGAATGTCTGCCACTACTATATCCATGATTAGATGTTTCGCGGGTATTTGGGCCAGACTAAAGCAAAGGTCTTTGATCAAACCTAGGCATTGGACTCTGCTTGAATCAAATGAGTATAAGTCTTTGTATGGTCTTGTGATTTCCAAGCATAATCTTTCTATAACTACCTTCGGCATAAGATTATGCGAGGCGCCGGAGTCCAGCATGGCATTGTGGAGGATTTGGTCGTGAATGTTTAGGCTAATGTAAAATGGAAGAGTAGCTCCCTCTTGGAATTTTCCCTCTATCTTTGGACCAAACAATACTTCAGGAATGTCATCAGTGAGATTAACAGTGTTTGCATCATTTCCCAGATTTAGGACCTTTAGTACTTGGGATTTATAAGAGTTTTGGGCAATAAGTTCAGTAAGAGGCATGGTGATTTTGATCTTAGCGATCTCGCCTTCAAAGCTAAAAGGCACTTGAAGTTTAGATATGTTTGTTTTAGCTTTTTCAGCTGAGACCTTGTCTATGTTCTGAGCTTGTTGGCCTTGTTTAGGGACTTTGTTTGCCATAGTTGTTTTGGGGACTTTTGTAGAAGTATCAGGAGTATATGTGATAGGACTAGTTTGGGTAACTTTAGCTTGGCTTTGATCAGCCTTTTCAACCTTGATTTTGTCACTGCTTGATGCTTTTTTGAGGATGGTATCTGGATCTTTAGCAGTATCAGAGTTACCCTTTTTGACATTATCTTGGTTTCTTTTGCTTCTAAGGTCATATTGCCTGTGGGCTTCTTCAATAGCATTTTGAAACTCTATGGCAGGGTCATCAAGATCCTCATAATTGGTCTCATCTTGATCAGGCGAAAAGAAGGCTTGTTCTTCTTCGGTGAGGCACACCTCACCTTCATTGTCAGACCCTATGAGGTTTAAATGATGTTCATCAAGAGGTTCTGAGTCCCTATCATCTTCTTCTACATAGTTTTCATTGAATGGTGGCCTGATCTGTTGGTCATTATCCCTTGGTCTGTTTTGGGGCTGTTCCCTCCTGAAGTTTTGGTTTCAGTTTCTGATTTGAGGGTTTGGCTGGTTATCTCTAACAGGAGCTTTTTCATTGATCTTTTCCCACATTTTAGCCATGGATTTGACTAAGTCATCTATTCTGGGATCTAGGGAAGGTGACGAAGTGGAGACCTCATCTCTATATGTGACTTTTCTTTCTGATCTAGTTCTAGCTCTTTTTTCAGCTAAGTTGGCATCTGCTTTTATAGCTATTTTTTGCATTTCCTCCAAGGTAGGGGGATCCTTATCTCTTAGATGATATGTCATGTCCGGATCAAAACCCTCAGGAAATTTTGCCAAAGCTAAACCAAGTGGAGGTTTGAAATGAGGTGGAAGGGAGTTATATACACTGTTGAACCTAGTACAGTAAGCTTGGACACTTTCCCCATTTTCCCGTTTTAGATTGTTATATTCTGACAGGATTTGAATGGGGTTTCTTCGGATTTCCCACCTATTTCTGAAGATTTGATGCAGTTCGGGGATATTATGGATGATGTTTGGAGCTAAGCTTTTGAACCATGCTTTGGGTTCACCACCAAGACTTTGGGCAAATATTCTCATTCGGACAGTCTCGTCTTGTACCTCTAGGTATTCATAAGCATCAGTCATTCTACTTATATGTTGTTGAGGTGTGGTGGTGTCTTCTCCAGTAAAGTGTGGGATCTTGTCCTGATATTTGTTTGGTAGAGGAGCTAAAGGTGGTGGCAACACCAAAGGTGCGTACCAGGCTGCCATGACTGGAGCTAATGGATGATGTACAAGATGAGGACTAGTAGGCTGAAATGAAGTAGTTTGAACAGTGGTGGTCTGACCAGGTGTAGCCGATGAACTTGGACCAGTGATCTGGTTTTGAGCAGATCTGGGATGATAGGAGCCAAATTGATAAAGAAGCTGGAAATCGGGAGGAGTGGTGGGTGAAGCTTCTCTAATAGGACTCTGTGGTGGGTTCAGGGGTTCAAGATCGTCGAAGTTTATCTTACTATATGATTTGCTTCGGGGAAGAGCTTGTGATGACTCTAGTTCCGAAGGTGAATCTAGTAGGATAGTGCGATGTTTCGGTACAGATCTTGTTCTACGGGTGGATCTACCAGTAGCTAGATGGTCAGTTTCAGAAGCTTGCCACAGAATCTTTTCTGGGTCATCTACTATGATAGGGGGATTTGGGTCTGGATGGGCTCTGGTATTGATTCTTCGTGAAGCCAGATTTTAGATCCAGGGTTTAGAGAGAATGGTATTGGTGAATGTTTTGGATGAGTGATTTTCTAAAATTTTACTAAGGTGAAGGATGGTCAAAAGTAACAGGATGGATTAGTGGAGTCGCCAGGTGGAAGATCAGTTGTTTTGTGAAGATAGCTATGGTCCACCACCAGTAATTACTCTGAGAATGTTTTTGGATTTTCTGAGTTTTATGTGCAGCCTATAGTTAGTTAAAGTATCCTAGACTTGTTTCAACACTTTGCTGGGGTGATGAGAACAAAAAGAGTCTACTCTAAAAAATGAGTCTATGGACTGCTTGCTTGTTTATGGTACCTAAAGGACCAAAGAGTCTATAAGAGTTTGCTGGACTATTATGTACTCAGTGTCTTACCATCTCTCGCTATGTTAGTGAGTGATGGGAAAGGTTTATCGGATAGTAGCCTAGAGTTTTGAAAAGTAGTAAGGCTTACTAGAAGTTTAGTGGAGTCGCCAGGTGGAAAATCAGTTGTTTTGAGATATACTTATATGGTCCACCACCAGTACTTGGCAAAAACCAATCTAAGGGAGTGTTTTGGGGTTTTTTGAGTTTTATGTGCCTACAAGGTTTGGAAGAGTTTTCTATGACTGACTCATCATTTTGCTAAGATGGTGAAAGAACTATTTTCTACTCTTCAAACAATCTCTAAGTTTACTAAGCTTGATTGAGACTTCGGGAGTTACTAAGTTGTACTTAGATTGCCACTAACTTGGAAGGTCCTACTGTGAGTGTCACTATGTTAGTGAGCAGTGGGATAAGTCAATCAGATAGTATTCTTAAAGGCTTCTAAAGATGAGGGAAACTAAGTTTTTAAATCACTCAGAGTCCCACCGTGATCGCCATTATGTTAGAGTCCCGTGATTTGGCCGATTGGCTAGCCAAATGACGATGTAACATCAAACCAAGCTTTGGAGCCCAAGGACCTAGCCTTCCTGGACTCAGAGAGGGCTCTCTCTATAAGTGTAAAAGATGTTGGTGTGTTTACTTGCGATGTTCTGATATTAGGCTAGTTATGAAGTATATTTTTAGTTTTTTTTGGTTTTTTTAAGTTTGTGAGGGATGAAACTGATCAAATACATAAACTGGATAACAAGATGTAGATAAATTGGGCTATGGGGTCAAACAGGTCAAGGAAGCTATGAGGTGATGATGTAAAGCTGCTGTAGGGCCGATTTGATTCACGGTAGAAGGGATCTCTGGGAAAAATGGATTGAATGAACAACAAGTTGGTGAAAGACAAGGGATTTCAAGTGTAACTAGTTAATAGCAGACATAAACATGTAATAGCAAGCCATTAATCATGCTAAGTGTAACTATGAGCTAATTAATACATAGAAATCAAACATTCCAGCCATACATAGAGGTATAAGACCCTCTAACTTCGGGAAATGGCTATCAGACTTTTGGGAAAACACATAAGACAAACTAACAACTCATAAACTACGCCGGAACGCCTAAACATAGTCTCTAAGTCATTGGGCACTTTGACAAACAAGCTTTCATAGTTTTAGGCAAAGGGCTAGATCGGGACTAGGCCTCCTTGATTCAACAAGATGATCAACTAATCAGTCATTATGGACGAAACTTATATGACGCTTACTTGGGGTGGGTAGGAGTAAAATAAAACATACTTAACATACATAGAGCTGATGAATAAGGAAACTTAGCAACAATACCTTAGGTTACTAAAGAGCAGCTAAGAATTCTTTAGCATAACTAAGGGGAAAGAAAACATCAAGCTATGAAGATTCATGGATTTTGAGGTGCCTCCATGGGCATATCTCAAAATCAATCTTTACCGATTTATAGCAGCAAGAAATATGTAATATGAATGAGAACTAGAAGACAAAACACATTAAGAAGCACTATACCATTCTACCATGACAAGGAATCCATCAACAAGCCTTCACCATTCCTCAAAAGCATCCAACAGGCAGTCCAAAAATCATAACTCAAGTGTATTCTTCAAAGCTCATATGACCAATGCATTAATTCTTCTCTCAAGTTCAGCCTCTGATTTACAATGAGAACCATGGGATAAATAGGCTAGAGGGAGGAAAACCTCATGGACGACCTGTCCACCCATTAGCCAGAAATCAAAATTTCTAAACTTGTCCTTGAGGCTTTGCAAAACCCAAGGCACAAAATATCTATAAAAATATCCTAAAAATGCTAAAAAAGGAAATTAAATTGACTTTTCCCAGCTGACAATGGCCAAAAAAGGCTAAACGCACATTTGGAAAAGCGATTTTTTGGAGTTCAAAAATTGCAAAAATACTTCATATTTATGCACGAAGAAAAATTGCCACGATTTTCTGGATGCAAATGGAAACCTTCTCGATGTCGAAATAAGGGCTCAATAAGGCTCGTTCTGGAAAACTCTAGTTGCTCTGCTTCCCAATTCAGGTGGAATCATCTCAATCGGTCTCCCCAAAGTCCCTGAAAACTGTTTGTGTGCGAAACTTGAAAAAAAACGGGGGCTACTGATATGGCGGGCGGAATGTGCAAAATGAAACATTTTTCGCCAATTTGAGGGCTAATGATCTTCAAATACCCTGAAAATCGCTGGAGAGCTACTCTATGTAGAAATTATGAATCCACAGCCCGACATCTACCCTCCTCCCTTGACTCACTCAAGGCGGAGATTTTGCGCATTTGTGATTTTTGTGGCTTAAAAAATGCCAAAAAACAAAAAGTTTCCGAAACAGGTCCAAAATTGGCATGCCTGACCCTCAAGGGTCCATAGAAACATGCTCCGAAGCTGAAGCCAAAATATCGAGGGCTGATGTGCTTTTTGCTTCTTTCCATGCTAGGCGCCTCTCCTTCAACTTCTTCAATTTTTCTTGTGCTACCTTCAATTTTCGCCTGGCAAACTAATTTAGCTTCCGAAAGTAAAGAGTCCTTTTCCTCTGTAGCTCAAGATCCCTGTTTGCCTTCTCAAGCTCTGTTTCCAAATGCTGGTTAGCCCTCTCAAGCCATGCTTCCTTGTTTTACTCAATTTCTTGCTCAAAGAGGGCAGTGAGAGGAAAGGCTTCGAATTGAGCTTGTTCTTCTGCTCTCTGTTTCTCCAGGGCTCTTCTAAGCCCGATGGTCCTTGGCCTCTTTCGCCTAGGCGGGTCCTCCTCCTCTTCATCATCAAATAGAGAAATCGCTCTTCTAATTCTTAGCCATTTGCAGCACCCTTCTTTCCTCTTTTTTTGTATGACGTTGCCCTTGCTTCATGAATGTTTACACATTTTTCATCTGTTTGTTTTCAACCTCCAATAAGTGGTTGAAATTCCTCGCCCTTTGAAGATCTTCCTGTAATACCTCAATTTGCCCTTCTTTGTGAATGAGGAGGTTTTCAAGGATGCGGGCCTCATTATCACTGTCATCGCTTGGTATAGGGATGACAGCTGATTTACCTCCATGCTTGGCACTTTCTCCAACTGCACTTTTGCCTTTGAAGGCCAATCTAGTGATTTTTCTCCTTGGCAAGCTAGAAGTTGTCTTTTTGGGCAATTTCCTCTTTTTAGGAACAGTTTTGGTCACTGTCAAGGAGGGAGCTTCAGCTTGCTGTCCTTCCTCAACACCCTGTCCAGCTTGTGGCTCAAAAGATGCTTCAATTGTTTGCTCAACCTGCTGCTCTTCAACCTCTGTCTGCTGCTGTTCCTTTTCCTGAATTTGATGTTGTTCATCAACCTCTGTCTTCTGCTGTTCCTTTTCCTGAATTTGATGTTGTTCATCAACCTCTAGCTGCTGTCCCTCTTCCTGAATTTGATGCTGTTCATCAACCTCTAGCCACACACCAGCTCCCTTGCCAATTTCCGCTTCTTCTTTGCCCTCTTAAAACTGCTGTTGCTGCTCATCATCTTCCTTTTCTCCCTGTGGCTCACTGCCCTCTCCTTCTCCTTGTTTACTTGGCTGCCCAGTGATCATCTTGATTTTTTTAGGGGTAGGCCTACTAGATAAAGGCACTGGGCGATGGACAGGCTGAGTAGGAGACACATGAACAGGAGGGACAGTGGCGAAATCGGCATGGCTAATGAATGAATCCCATGAAACTCCTTTCTTCTCCGGTGGTGTGAAGTTGATTTTTGATGCGAGGAATGGTGAAGAGAAAGGGATTCTTTGGTGGAGATTTCTTTTGGACGACAGCGCATCTTCTCTATGCTTTTGGACAAAAGTGAGTTAAATATTTATAGCTTCTATTAAAATGCATCAACAAGCGAGCATGATGAAATAAAAGTGCATTAAAACCTCCCTTCTGAAGTGAAATATCTCATTATGGCTTTCATCAGCGGAGCATAACTGCCAAGAAGATAGGAGAAAGGGAAAATAGCAGTGATGGTTTCTCTATGTTCCGGCTTGATGAAAGGTTTATAATACTCCAGATCAAGATGCGCTTGTTTAAACCACTTTTCACCATGATACGGGATCTTGGTAGCCTTGGATACATACCTTGGGGAGATTTTGAAGTCAAGACCTGCTAACTGGAAGTGTTTGTCTTTGAATCTCCGAGCGCACAAATGTGAAGTGGCGAGAAACTCTTGACTTCCTCTATCCTGCGACGAAATCAAGGCCTACTTCATGGAAATTGAAAAGCACTGAGGGGTGAGCATTGATTTCTTCTATGGAGATAGGCTCATATCTCTTATGTTGTCCGCCTTTGTGATCTCGTTTTGGAGGCATTCTGACTTGAAATAGGCTTTGGAAGAGGCAGACTGCCTTCAATGTATGAAAAAATGCTCTGCTGGATTGAAACTGGCCACTACAACTGCCTGGAAAGATATGGACCCTGTGATTTTGAATAAAAAGCAATAATGTTCTTGGAATAAGCCACCTCTGCACTTATTAATAACAGTCCTTCAAATCTGGATATACTTTCAGCTATGCAAACTTCTCAATAGAAAACCATCAATAAAAATGAGACAATATGCTGTATGAATTTCCTGTATGTAGTATTAAGCAATCATTTTTCTTGGTGAATCTGCAAGGGATCAACCAACACTGGTATTTGTGTTTTCAAAACAAAACTTCAATCTAAAAAACCCCGCTCTTCATGTCATTCACCTTGAAAAATACTTCTGTTAGCAGATTCCTGTAGAGACCATACAGTGGAAAGAAAGGATACCCTTTGGTTATGTGAAAAATTAGCCCACAGTGTTAAGGAAAAAACCTTTCACTTGTGACTTTTGAGAAGTCAATCGCCACCTTTATACCTCTGCCTTTGATGTAAAAATCCAACATTGACAACCTCTGTCTTTCACTATGCTGTTTACCTTTGAAAATCTCTGTCAACAAGTCTTCAACATGATACAATATGGTTTCTAGGAAAGGCAGACTCAAGTTGGATGTATAACCAATGCACAGTGGTTTTTAGGAAATATACTCTCTGTTTGTGAGTTTAAGAGATCAACATAATACCTACACCTCTGTTTTAATATCAAATGCAATCACCAAGCACTCTGCCCTTTAGACAGTGGCCATTTTCACTTGTGAAGTTTTGAGAAATCCAACACCACTTTGGTACCTCTGCCTTTAATGTCAAAATCTAACCATCAACAATCTCTGCTCCTCAGTGTACTGTGTACTCCTGGCTTCAAATGTTAAACTTGATCATCAACAACCGAGCCTCATAGAAAATGGCCTTATTTCACCCTCAGAATACCTTTGTCAACAAATCTTCAGAATGATATAATATAGTGAAAGGAAGAAACAGACCTAGCTTGGGTGAAAAATTCAGTGCACAGTGGCTTTTAGAAAACACCCTCTTTTGCTTGTGAGTTTAAGAGAGCCACCCAAATACCTGTCCCCCTGTTTTAATATCAAATTTCAAACACTAACAACTCTGTTCTTCAGAAAAAGGCCCCTTTCTTTGTGAAGTTTTAAGAGAACAAAAAAAACTGCATTTGTACCTCTGCCTCCAGAGTTAGAAACACATCAATGAAATCTGCCCTTCAATGTAACATTTACTCTTAGAGTCTCTTTGTCAATCAGTTTCTCAACATGATAATGAGGTGAAGAAAGAGGGCAAACCTAGGTTAACAATACACAGTGCTTTATGAGGGACACTTTTCTTGTGAAGTTTTTAAGAAATCACTTGTATACCTCTGCCTTCAAAGTTCAGATTTGACCACCAACAAACCTGGCCCTCTAGAAAAATGGCCCTATCCATCCTTAGAAATTCTCTGTCAATAAACTTACAGCAGTGAAATCTAGTGAAATAGGAGGGGCATTTTGTTACAAAGGAGTGCTTGTAAGATAGGCAACAATCACTCTACTCTGGATAACCTCTGCTGTCAATAAATACAATGATTTGAAAACGATACAAACTGGTTCTCAGCCACAAAACCTCGTATTTCAATCACCTCATCTCACTGTGTAGGAAAACTGCTTTTGTTTTTAGCAAAAATAACAAGGTCCGAGATTTTCAAACAGTTTTGTCACTTATCAACACCTTGCACACGATGGGAGTTCATAAAAATACCTCGAATTTGATGGATGCTCGCTTGAGAGGATGCAAGAAACCCTGGATAGCTTGGAAAAGTCGCGCGGCAACCTCTGGAGAAAACCCGTCGCGCAAAAGGAATGTGTCGGGTCGGCCTGTCGTGTGGTCGGGCGGCCACCTACAGGCACGTCGCGCCCACCTACAGGCACGTCGCGCCGGTGTTGAAAACCTTTGTAAAACGATGCCCAGGCACGTCGCGCCGAATTCCAGGCACGTCGCGCCGCCTCCGAGTGCAGATTTGTGAATTTTCGCCCGGTTTTTCTCGCTTGTTGATGCTGTGGATGCACGGGATTTTGACTCTAGTTTTCTTGAAAGCGAATTTCCCACTTTTACACTTCAAGCTTATATCGTTTTTCAAAAAACACTATCAATCGGTCATTTCTATTTTTAAAAGGTAAAATAGAACTGTGGTTTGGCTTTCTTTGCGGAGTTTTTTGTTTTTTTGAAAAACCTTCAATCCTTTTAACTTTGGTACGTTCAAAACTGGCTTTGGAGATTTTCCAATCATTTGATCACATGTAGATCGCAGACCTTAGCACAGGTGTGAGGTAGAGAACCTCCGGCTTTGTTTCTTTGGTGGACCTTTCATCACTAACCTTTGGACCCTAAAACAAATCTCCATAATCTTGGGGCTATGTTTTCCACTGTGTCTAATGGTACAGGTACCAGTGGCTGCATCCTTTATGACCTGCAATGTTCTCCAAAGAGGGTCATTTTTATTATAATCTCCTGCTTGAAAACTCATGATGCCACATCTCTGCCACTGTTTATTTAATACTGTATCTTTGTGCTAAGTCTGCTCTTTGGAATGATGACAACCGTGTTTGTTTTAAGACTTATAAACAGTGGCAACTTCATCAAAACCAACCTCTTCTGCCTGTTCATAAGATTGTGTACCCATTTGCCTTCCCATCTGAAAAGACAAGCTTGTAGAATATGAAAACAGGGCTTTTTGATACACAGTCCTTATTTTGTTCTGATCAGTGTGTTAAACCCCTTTTTGTCAATAGAAATATTTCATGACTGAACTATGTTCACTGTTTCCCTCTCTTGGTGATTGCTAGCAAGGAAGGGCTATTCATAATGCACCAAAACATTTGAAAGCTGTAATTTGGTATATGACATTGTCTTGTTGCTTGACCTTTCCTCAAGGAGACAGTTTTCTTTTTGGTATCAGTGGCACACATATATTCAATATTGCCTCTTTCCTACTGTAGGTATAGCTTGACAGATAGTTCTTTGAAATAGGAGTACCAGTACCTTTACATTATCAGCACTGTCATTCATCGGTGTAGTGACCTTGTTTCAGTCTTTGGTATCCTTCCACTGCTTTCTTGTATCAATCAGTTTCAGCACCCTGCAGTAGCTTTGGCCCTCTACTCATGCATGGAGGAGGCTCTTCATCAGATAAGGTGTCCAGAGACTTTTTGACCACTATGTTCGACACAGCCTTTCTCTGAATGTGGTGGTAAGAAAACCTCTTGAAAAACACCAATCTTAGCATCTTTACTTGCAAGCATCACCGTGTTTTTAGAAGAAAACCCTAGCCACAGTGACACTGTTCTAAGGGTGACTGAGAAATTTATCATTTGGATTGTTTATCTCATGACCTGTTACTTGACAAAAACTCTTTGTGACTATGAAGGTCAGTGCATTTGAAAAAAGCTAAGGGCTCTCTTTCTGCCTGTGTAATGGCATTGGTTAACAGCCTCTATTCCATTCGATCTTGAACAAAACAGGCCTCTTATGATTTGGATGTTTACTGCTGACAGGTCCTTCTAAAGTTCAACAATCCATATGGTTTGCAAGTTTGAAATGAGCTTCCTTATCGTACAACTCCCTTTCCTTTGGAGTTTATCATATTCACTATATTCCCGTTATGGTCATCAATTAATTCATGAAACCCGAAGATATTGTTTCATTGTTTCAAGAAGCTGCAAACCTGGACTTTTGCAACTTTCTGAGTCAACACTGGTCTACGCCCTCTGCTTATGGATGAAGGAGGCACCCTAACCCTCTGCTTGTAAATGAAGGAGGTTCTGGGCCTTGAAAATTTACCATTTTTCTGAGACAGTGGCGACCCTTTCTTACTGTGATTTTCATGCTGGAAAGAGCTGTAAAGTCCTGAGGAATAGCTTTCTGTTTTGCAGACATATCTAAAGGCTCAAGTTACACTTAGAAGTAGTTGTTCCTCTAACTGTAAACTCAAACATTTACTCCATGAGATGAAATATATTTCCTGCCTTTGTAGAACCATAGAATACTGTGGGAAAACCTACTAGTCAGCTTGAGATTGGGCTTTTATGCAGTGCTGAGATCTAGAGGTTGTGAGTGGCGTGACTTAAGGCTGTTTGTCGATTTCATTTGCAAATTAAGGGATCAGTCATGGTAGGTCTGCTGCAGATGGAGGCTTTTTGGCTTTTTGATGATTGCCAAAGGTGAAATGTCCTAAACGCCACTTCCTAACATAGGGGGAACTTTTGAAACAGATGTGAATTTGCCTTTCAAGGCTGATGGGCAGGTCAATAAGGCTGAAGCTAGATAGGATTGTGATATGAGGTTTTTGATGTTGCTAGGGGTGGACTGAATAGGTAGAAAGGCGAAAAAAGTTTTGGGAGGGTTTTCTGGATGACATATTGACATAAGGAAAACAGTTTCTAGAAAACTCAACTGAAGATATAGTCATCACTAACATGTAAAAAATACTGATGGCTAACAAATGCAACCTGGAGAAATAAAGAGGCGAGGTAAGGTAAAAGGGGGGCCTGCTTTTAATTCAAAGGTCGGAGGCTTTATACAAGGTTTTGGGGTGTACAAAGAAGAAAGGGCAGAGATGTTTTTATGAATAGAGAAGGGGCTAGAAATAGGTGGAGGAAATGGTTTTATGTGTGGAAGGGTTAAGTCTTTAAGCCAAAAGGGGCTTAAAACCCTGCTTCATGCAAAAGGGCACTTTTTAGCATAAAAATAGGGTTTTTATGAACAATTTAAAGGGTCTGATAGGCTTAGAAATTAGGTTTAAAAAAGGATTTTTATATTGTTTTAAGGGTTTTTAAACAAAAATGATGAATGAAGGGGGCTTATGAGGGCTTTTTTAGGGGAAATAAAAAAGGGGTTTGAGAAGGGAAAAAGGGAGTGAATGAGAGTGTAGATGAGGTATAAAATAATATAAAGAGGCCTAGAAAAAGGAGTTTTCCTTTGTAGCAGTGGGATAGTTTGAGAAGGAAAAAGATGAAATTTTGAGTGAATTAGTTAAATTTAGGATGATGAAGGCAGTGAGATTTCTAGAACTCACAATGTCCCTCAGATATTGTTTCTAGAAATCTAGGATTTAGAACTTAGTCATCTTTGGATATCAGCAAAAATCACTGATGACTAACACTTCCATTTCATTTTTTGTTGCTCTTTGCGAGAGTAAAATTTGGTGCACTTGCTCTTGTAATTTTGACATGTCATGTTGCAGTTCTTTGTCTTCATGAGTTATAGTAGAGCCTTATAAATGCTTAATGGGTGTTGAATTATTTTTAGGGGAAATTTTAGAACCCAATGCTAATATCTATTCTACAATATGCCCTTGGAATCAATTCAAACTAATTTTTCACACAAGACTTATGCAATTCGAAAAAAATACAACCTTTTTCTTGCTTTTAAGGAGCTTGATAACGAAACTGAATTACCTCTATAATTGCGGATCTTCAATATCTGAAATTCTCCCCTGTAGTAGCCCTTTGAAGCTTCTTTCAAATGCCACAGATCTGATCTGATTTGGATTCTTCAAGGAAAATTTATGCCCAATATCCCATATTGACCTAATTATTGACTGCTTCAGTAGAGCGAACTTGTACGGCATGCCACATGTTACTGTTTCCTCCTTTGGCTCTAAAATTGATAAAAGGGAAACTGCAGTCTGTGCACTTGCAGCCAATCTTTACAGAATTCTAATCTGCTACTCATAGAGAGAGTTATGACGATTTTCCCATGGTCACCTCTTTGAGATGAAATTTGGGAGCCTGAAAAAGCTCTAACTTCCACAGATCATATCTCCGCAAATATTGCGAACCAAGATTTGAAATTTTTAAACAGTGTTCCTTAGGATTTCAACTTCGCTTTGTAAAAAATTCATCTTGTGACCCTTAGTAGAACAAAATTTATAGCACAACTTCCACAATGACATGTTCTAGGTGAAATTTTGGAGCCTAAACAAACCCTACCTTCCACAGATCATATCTCCGAAAATATTGCGAACCATGATCTGAAATTGTTATAGGATGTTCCTAAGGATTTTGGCTTCACTCTGTAAAATTTTCAAATTCTAAACCTTCGTAGAAAAAAAATTATAACAAAAATTCCAGGATGACCTGTTTGGAGCAACAAAAGCCTAGAATCCAAAGCTCTGATACCAAATGTTATGAAACCAGCTCCAAAAATAGAAGAACAGAGAGATCAGCGCTTTAGAAATCAGGCACTTCGAGGGGGAAACCTCCAATATATTACATAAATGAACAATTATTGGATGATACAAATGAAAAAACCTCCTTCTATATATAGGATTCCATGGGATCACAATATAATCCTAGCTGACCTAACAATAATAATGTAAGGGCACAATAATAACAATATTGGGGTTACATGGGTACAACAATAAAAATAATAGGGTTACACTAACAACAATAAGGGACTATACTAGTAATATAGGGACCTAACAAAATATCAATGTATTGGATCGCATTTGGGATGTCAACTCGATGAACAAATTTGAAGGGGAGCACCTATTGGGGAAAGGTACAATGAGGAAAGTGAGATGTAAGTATATAGTGGAGATTTATAGTACATTTGACTTTTTATTTTTATGTATCTTACTTATTTAGTTCTTAGTCTTCATGCACAATCCAATATTATAGTGGTATTATGTTTTAACTAATTATATATACGCATGTGAACTATTTTATTTTAATACAGCCAGTCGAGAATGGATTTCAATACATTTATACATTGAAAACAATGTTGATTTGATGAAGGTATGGATTGAACGATCCAAAAAAGCTAATAATGGTAGGTTATCATGGTATGGTGTGTCTACATTGGTCAAAGAAGTTGAACTTAGTGGATATACCAATATTACACAGAGGGAAATTGATTTAGCACTTGGTTTAGTACATTGCCAGGTAAGCATATAATTCACCTATAATACTTATTTTTTTACAATTATATTGATGCATATGGCGTGATTTTTTATTAATTTGAAAATTTTCCAAATATAAATATGTTTATCAAATAATGACAATGTATTTTTTATGTGTTTTTCATATACAGTTGAAACACCGCAAGGCAGTGTGGTGCAATGGCCACAAATTTCACATCAAAAGGTTGGATGAAAAGAGGAAAACTTCATATAGTGGGATAGCTGTAGTATTTCAGGTATAGAATGTTACATCTAGAGGTGACAGACATCCAAAAATATCTACAAATCGATACTATGGGTATCTGGATGATATACTTTAGTGTGACCTTAAATCCTTCAAATTATTTGTGTTCGATGTCAAATGGTATAAGATATGAATCGATGAATGTGATCTCGATAGAAATGTTCTTCAACATTGTTAAATTTGGACAACTAGGTCCAAACTCCATCTTGTGATGCTCAGATGAATATTACAATATTTGTATTGGATTCCTCTTTCAAAGAGGTGTAAAATCGATATAAAATTGATTTTAATCTGATGAGCAGAACATTTATTTTGAATTTATTATTTATAATAAATTTAAGTGCAAGTCGGCCTTAAGGTTTTACACCCCCAGCAGATGTGTCACACACCTCAATGATGGATATAAATACAGTCAACGTTGGAGAGAATTTCACTCACTCAACATCACACATCTTCTCCTTTGATTATATACGAGCATCTGAGAAGCAGTTTCATCTCCCACGTGAGAAGGAGGATGAAATCTACTGCAGCAAAAAGAAATAAATTTACTGCAGCAAATTTTCTACAGTTAGGGTTTTTGGGCAAGTTTGACCAGCGTTGACTTTGGTCAACGCATGGTCTGAATTGGCTGAAATTTGGTGGAGAGTTCGATTTTTGAAGGTCATACTCATTGGCACAAAAATAGAGGTCAAAAGGTTGACCGAATTTGGAGCTGCATTGACTTTATTCTTGCTGCCCTGCATTGACTTTTCCTGGGCTGCGTTGAATTTTCTAGGGTTGACTTTGAGTTGACTGGGTGACTAATTTGAGGACTGTTGTGACACATTCTGGGTTGGCCGACCAAGAAGACTTTGCTGGTTGAAGCATCCTGCTGATCGCCGTAACGCACCAACACATTCTCCTGTTTCTGGTTTGTCTTCTATAGATCCACTGGTATGTTATATCAGCATTTTTACTTAACTGTTCATGTGATTTATATTATAAAAGTAAAATTGCATCAAGCATAGAACATCTACAAAAATTTACATGGGATCAGAGCTAAGGTGAAGACAAGCCCTAACTTATAGCAATCATCAAAAGAGAAAAATGAGTTCCACAAGTTATGGCTTCAAGGAGGATGACAAGCCGACTGGAAGGGATGAATTCCATGCTTGGAAGATGATATTAGATCTCAAATTGGAAGACCATGATCTCATGGACTATGTACTGGGTAAGATACAAGAACCTCCATCCACTGCTACTGTTGCTACTAAAACCAAGTATAAGAAGGGGGAGATCAAAGCAAAGCTAATGATCAGGTAATCCATACATAAAAGTCTAGTTGCCTACATATCTGAGCTAGGCACATCCAAAGAGATGTATGATAAGCTGATACAAATGTTCAAATTAAATAATGCAAACCAAGTGCTATTCTTCAAGAATCAATTGAAGAATCTGAAGAAAGGTAGGGATGAATCTATCCAAACATACTTTTTGAAACTGACCGAGATCAGGAACAATTTGCTGGCTATTGGGGAGACAATAGCTGATCATGAGATGGTACTCACCGCACTTGGAGGGCTCCCATATGAATGGCAAGTATTCAACACTACCATTCTCAATAATAACACAATTCCTAACTTTGACGAGCTACTGTCAAGATGCATGCAAGAAGAGACAAGAATGAAGGAATACGAAAAATGACAGAAATGCTACCTACGCTGCTCATTCTATAAAGAAGAACTCTGGTGGTCCAAAGAACAAAGGAAGAGTAGGGGCCCAAGGAAAGAAGGGCAAGTGTTTCACTTGTCTTAAGGAAGGTCATCATGCTAGAGAATGTCCTTTCAATAAGGATTCTCCCGATAGTGATGACAACAACAACAACCGGAGGAATGGAAATCAAAGAAACAACAGGTCCAAAGGAAAGAGGAAGGCTCCCTCTGGCAGAAACAATCAACCTTTCAAAAGGTCTAGAAACTCCAGGTATGAGGAGTCAAATGTTGTTGATAAAAGAAATGAATACATTCTTGTATCTACCCTCTCCGCTACATCCTCGCCCGACACTATGGATGTCTGGCTGATAGATAGTGGTGCCTCAAGACACATCACTGGGTTCAAGGAAGCACTCTCTAACATGGTTGAGAAGGATACTAATCTAGAAATTATCCTTAGAGATAATGCCACATATCCCGTGAAAGGGACAGGTACTATGACCCTCCACTTGTCTCAAGGACAAGTCCTACATTTGTAGGATGTACTCTATGTGCCAAAATTGAAGAAGACCCTTGCGTCTATATTAGCAATGGAAGACAAAGGTTTCAATGTGGCATTCACTGATGGAAAAGTGTGCATGTGGAAGAAGAATCTCAAGGAAGCTATCGTGATTGATTTTAGAGTTGGAACACTCTACCAAGTTGAAGGAAGTCCACTGGGAGCTATGACATGTGATATTATCCGACAAACTGAACTATGGCACCGAAGGTTTGGGCACCTTCATTACAAGGCCCTTCCCAAAGCAAGGAAGGTGGTGACAGGGATGCTCGATTTTGGAAATAGTCATGAAGTTGTATGTAAGGGTTGTTCCGAAGGAAAGCATACAAGGGGACCTTTCCCCTCAAGTGTCACAAAGACATCTGATATTTTGCAACTGGCCCATTCTGATCTATCTGGTATGCTACCCATGACATCCCTGGGAGGATGTTCTTACTATATGACATTCACTTATGAACTCTCCCGCAAAACCTGGATATACTTCTTGAGGAAGAAGGATGAGGCTTTCATGTGTTTCCGTACCTTCAAAGCCTTGGTGGAAAATATGACAGGGAAGAATATCAAGATTTTGAGGACCGATAATGGCACTGAATATGAGTCAAATGAGTTCAAGGACTTTTGCAGAGAAGCTGGCATTAAGAGGGAGACTACTACTGCCTATACTCCTAAGAATAATGGCGTTGCTGAACAAAAGAATAGGACCATTGTGGAAGCTTCCCGTGCCATGCTATATGACTAGGGTCTACCGAAGTTTCTGTGGGGAGAAGCTGTGAATACTATTGTATACATTCAAAACCGATGGCCTCATTCCACCCTGGACTCCAAAACTCCCAAAGAGGTTTTCACTGGTAAGAAACCTGATGTTTCACATTTTAGAATTTTTGGATGTCCTTTTTATTTTCATGTGCAAAAATAAAAGAGAAGTAAGTTGGATTCTTCTAGGAAGAAAGGAATTTTTGTGGGCTACAGCGAAACTTATATGGTCTATAGAGTCTATGTACCTGGTCAAAGGGAAGTAGAGATATGCCATGATGTCACTTTTGATGAAGATGTTTCCCTCAAGAAAGTAGTAGATCTTCCAAGATCTGAGGAAAATCATGAAGCAAGGCCTAGAAATCAAGAAGAACCACAGGATGAGACAATGCCTGATGTTGAAGGACCAATGGACCCAATCGATCCATCTCCTTCATTGAGAAAGAGACCATCATGGCTCAGGGATACTCTCGAAGATGCTGAGGGACATGCTGCCCTGAGGGGGACATTCCGAGAAAGCAAGAAGCCGTGTAGATACCAAGGGTATCTGGCTGCCATGAGTACTATTGTACAATATGAACCTGGATATTTTGAGGACGTTGTAAAGAATCAAGTCTAGAAGGATGCTATGCACGAATAATATGATTCCATAATGAAGACTGATGTCTGGGATGTGGTTCCAAGACCGAAGGACAAATCAGTTGTCACCGCGAAATGACTCTACAAGATCAAGCATGGATCTGATGGAAGTGTTGAAAATTTCAAGGCAATTTTTGTTGCCCGTGGCTTCTCTCAAAAGGAAGGAATAGACTATGATGACATATTTGCACCTATGGCACGATATACCACCATTCGATCAATCATAGCCCTTGCTGCTACGCAAGGATGGAGTCTTCATCAGATGGATGTCGAGACCGCTTTTCTGCATGGTGCAATAAAAGAAGAGGTGTATGTAGAAAAACCTCTAAGGTTTGAAGTCCAGGATCGAGACACTCATGTCTGCAGGTTGAATAAAGCCCTCTATGGGTTGAAGTACGCACCCAAATCTTGGTACGAGAGGATAGATAGCTACTTGAAGAAGCTGGGCTTCACTCGAAGTAATGCTGATCCGAACCTTTACTTCAAGGTTATCCAGGGGAAGCCTCTCATTCTAGTGCTTTATGTGGACGACCTCTTTCTGACAGGTGATGACCCTCTCATTCATCAATGCAAGAGGGAGCTCGCTGCTGAGTTCAAGATGAAGGACCTAGGACTGATGCACTACTTCCTAAGCCTGGAGGTCCGGCAGAGACCTGGAGAGATTTTCCTTTCTCAAGGAAAATACATTATGAAACTTCTGGAAATATTTGGTATGGTAGACTGCAAGTCCGTGTCAACACCAACGGAAATCAACTTCAAGAAGTTGAGTGGCAGCGCTGCTAGGCCCGTATTTTCAAATCCTACTGAGTATCGTCAACTCGTAGGGGCCCTAATGTTCTTAGTAAAATCCTTTCTAGACGTATGTTGTGCAATGAACACTTTGAATCAACACATGATTGATCATAACATTCACTGGGTTGGTGCCAAGAAAATCTTGAGATATCTCTGAGGCACGATTGACATGGGCTGAGATACACTACCAGGAGTATGACACTCCATGGATATACTGATGTCGGTTGAGCTGGAAGTGTGGTGGATCGTAAGAGCACATCTGGATACTACTTCATAAGTAGATCTGCTTCGGGCAGGAAACGAAAGTCAGTTACCTTGAGCACTGCTGAGGTCGAATACATTGTAGCATGTATGACCCATTGTGAAGTCACTTAGTTGCGAAAGCTCTTCAGTGAGTTGTTCAAGCATGTGCTAGATGCCATCGTTATCCTTTGTGATAACCAGAGGGGGATTCATTTGTCATAGAATCCTGGGTTCCACAATTGATCCAAGCATGTTGATGGTTGGTACCACTTTATCTGGGATATGGTACAACGAGGCACCGTAAGGCTCGATCATATAGGAACTGATGAGCAGGTCGCGGATATTCTCACTAAGCCCCTGGGGAAGTTCAAGTTCCTAACCTTCTGTGAGAGACTTGGTATCATGGAACGACCCTATGATGTGGGTCATGTTGGACGATGAGCTCGAGGAGCTCTGGGGGGCTTTGGGGACAGCTTCTCGAAGCTATGAGCAACCACAAGGCTAGGCTTGCCAAACCTTGTTTGTGTGCTTGGACCCCACCATTGTGATTATTGAGTTGGTTCACCTCTCATTATTTGTGCCCCGTATGCATCCTACCCATTGAGTTTAGTGCTCATGGGAAGCACCTCTCATTTGGCCAATGAGGTGGGAAAAGCTAGAGACTAATAGCAAATACTGATGGACGCATCAGAGATTGTCGTACTCTCTATCTAGGATGGCATGATCCAACCACTTGATCTAGAATCAAGTCTAGTGAGGTCTCGGACCTCCGCCTGACTTCGGGTCAGATGAACAAACTTCAGGTTGGTTGGAGACTCTTTGTGAGTCCGATAGAGGTTTTGGACCTCTAGGCTGAATTTGTCAGCCAGGGCATGATGTCTTTGTGACTGACCCACTTCTATTTTGAAATAAAGAGGCCAGCAAAGCAAGTTACGGCAGGATGACGCACGATGTTTTATTGCACTGGTGGATGGAGTTCTCCCTAGTTGAGAGGGAGTGTTAAATTTGGACAACTAGGTCCAAACTCCATCTTGTGATGCTCAGATGAAGATTCCAATATTTGTATTGGATTCCTCTTTCAAAGAGGTGTAAAATCGATATAAAATTGATTTTAATCTGATGAGAAGAAAAGTTATTTTGAATTTATTATTTATAATAAATTTAAGTGCAGGTCTGCCTTAAGGTTTTACACCCCCAGCAGATGTGTCACACACCTCAATGATGGATATAAATACAGTCAACGTTGGAGAGCATTTCACTCACTAAACATCAAACATCTTCTCCTCTGATTATATACGAGCATCTAAGAAGCAGTTTCATCTCCCACATGAGAAGGAGGACGAAATCTACTGCAACAAAAAGGATGAAATTTACTGCAGTTAGGGTTTCTGGGCAAGTTTGACCAGCATTGACTTTCGTCAACGCATGGTCCGAATTGGCTGAAATTTGGTGGAGAGTTCGATTTTTGAAGGTTGTACTCATTGGCACAAAAATTGAGGTCAAAAGGTTGACCAAAGTTGGAGCTGTGCTGACTTTATTTTTGTTGCCCTGCATTGACTTTTTTCTGGGTTGCGTTGACTTTTCTGGAGTTGACTGAGTTGACTGGGTGACTGATTTGAGGCCTGTTGTGACACATTCTAGGTTGGCCGACCAAGAAGACTTTGCTGGTTGAAGCATCCTGCTGACCGCCATAACGCACCAACACATTCTCCTGTTTCTGGTTTGTCTTCTATAGATCCACTAGTATGTTCTATCAGCATTTTTACTTAACTGTTCATGTGATTGCTGTTATAAAAGTAAAGTTGCACCAAGCATAGAACATCTACAAAAATTTACAAACATGCTAATGGAGTTACCATGATTAATACAAGGAACGTTGAGCCAGGCTCAGAGCCCTATGTTCTTCCAAGCCAGTGCGAACAAGTATTTTACTCAGAGGTTCCAGGTAAAGGAGGCTAGTCCTATGCTATTAGATATCATCCAAGAGGAAGGTCGGTAAAGTATAATTTAGTGGAAGAAGATGATGTAGAGGAGCAAGGGGTTCATGCATCAGATGAATACATTGAAGAAGTTCAAGGATATGTTAATCCATATAATGTTCTGAATGAACTAGATGATATTGACAATACGTGAGATGAAGAACTTGAAGAGGTCAAACGAAATGTGGGAAAGGATGTTCCAGATGATGATATATACGATGATGATCATGATGCTGACATGGCCAATCCTTTGAACATGAATTCTGAACACGATGATATGGTTGATGAGTTGGATGAAGAAGAACATTAATGATATCAAAATATTTAAATGTACGAGGTATGTATTTATATGTTTTCAATTGGTTTGTTCTGTTTCATTTACCTTAAATAGTAAATAAATTTGTCTAAGATATTCTTATGGAAATTTATTTTAACTTAATCTTCATATGGAAACTCATCGAACTAGAGGTGAGAGGAAACAATGCAATGGAAGAACTAGTGAATGAAAAAAAAAACTATATATAAAATATAAATAAATATATATATATATATATATATATATATATATATATATATATATATATATATATATATATATATATAAACATAAATATATCTATATATATTAAATAACCAATATTAAAAATTAAAAATTAAAATTAAAATATAAAACAAAAAAATATCTAAAAAAAAATTCAAAAAACCAAAACTACTTCTAATTCCCGCATGATATGAATTCTTCCCAACCCCACACCCTTCCGCTCAGCCCATTAACTCATCATGTGTGTCAGCCTAGTATCCTTGCACTCAACACAAATACCCCACAGAAGCCCCACTCACTCAGTACTGGTGCATTGCAAACACTTACTTAGCAGAGGACTCACTACAGAAGATGACCATGCTTCATCCATAGGTGACAGTGACGGTTCTTCATCCACAGGTGACGGTGCTTCATTCAGCCACTCAGTAGAGGACTCACTGCATCATTAGACCCCACTCTATACTCTACCAATGACCATGGTAAGTTTCATTACTTATTTATACTGATTGTGTGGAAACTGTAACACAAAAACCATGCTTATGTCTTACTGTTCAAACAGGGGTATAGGCTAAACTAAAAATTTTTCATGTAAAGATTTTCTAATGGGTGTTGCCAAACTCCATAAACACTTTTCCTTACTATAGGATCCTCTTGTGTGTTCTGCAATACTTGTTCTCCCCATAAAATAAGAAAATTCACAAGGAAAAGAAATATCCCAAGCAATTTCTTGCTCAAAGAGGACCATATCTCAAACAAGTCATCAAGAAGGAAAATTCAAGACTTTCCTCAATGTAAAACATTTTACATATGACCAGGCCGAGTCTTCTTTGTATCAGTATAATGAAGACATGTTTAAAATATTATCTGATGAAATAAATTAGTCTTTAAATGAAAGTTACAAGTTGATGCATGAAGCAAGGAGAATTGCACCCATAGGGGTCTCCTTACTTACTATAAGAAAGAAATAACAACTCTAAGGGTTGTTATAGATGATGAGGCTAGGGTGTCACAAGGAAAAGGAAACCTATACTTGATAATGATCTTATTGATGGCCCTTGCGTCAGTGCATATCCTCCATTCACCATTTGTTTTTGGACTTAGCACTGTTGGGACAACACATGGACTTAAACTTTTCTTAATCAGGCCCTTGTCCTAAAATTTCTAAACCTAATTTCTTACTTCCTAATTTTCCATTGGGGTCATCCTATAGGCAGCCTTGTTTGGTAATATTTCTCCAGGTATTAGATCTATGTGGTGACTGATACTTCTTTTAGGTGGAAATACATTGGGAAAATCATCAAGTACAATATCTTGATAATCCACTAACATATTTTTAATTTCTGTTGGCGGATCTGAAATGACAGTATTAGAAGATTAAATTTTTAGCTTACAAACAATGGCATAACTCACCTCTTCTTCTCTCATCTACTGTAAGAACTCTTTTCCACCAATAAATAGAGATTTTGGCTCACTCTTTTCAACTCCATTCCCTTCTTCCAAAGGAATCAAAGTATGTTGAATACCACCCACCTCGAACTTCTAACAGTTATTTATTCCATCATGCACTACTTTCCTGTCAAATTTCCAAGCTTTTCCCAGCAGCACATGACACACATCCATAGGCATGATATCACAAGTCACTTTGTCTTGATATCTCCCTATTTGGAAAGTCGCTCCACTTTGCTCAGTAACCAGCAATTTGTGTCCTTTATGCAACCATGACACCTTGTAGGGTGTTGGATGCTTGACCCTCTTAAGGTTCAATTTTTCCTCCATTTCATTGGACACAAAATTTTCAGTGCTTCCACTATTAATAACTACTTTGCAACATTTCCCTTGGACTTTGCATGTAGTTTGGAACAAATCTTTCCTTTGTGAATACTCTACCACTTACTTCTATGGTTTCAATAGAACCTTGTTCATGAGAACAGCTTCTCCAACCTCAAGTAAATTCTCCACTATAGGAGCTTCTGCTTCTGCCTACTCTCCTTCTGCAACATAGTTTCCTATTTTCCCTCCATTCTCATTATTATAACACTCATAGGATCGATGGCCTAGTTTGTTACATGTGTAACATTTGTACATTGACTCTCTACCTCTACCTCTACCTCTACCTCTACCTCGCTGGTAAGGTCTTCCACCTCTAGGCTCATATCCTTTCCCTGCTTGTTCTTGCTGGTTAGAACCACCAGATTCATCCTTGTAAGCTCGAGCCTTCCCTCTTCTAGTTGTTTTTTCTCTTCCTTTGGCAGATCCTTTTCCTCTACCAAAGTTTTGTTTCCTGGCTATTTTCTCTTCTACTCTTAAAGCATACCGATAGGCCCCCACCATGGTGCTAGGATATAACATGCTAATCTCCTCTTGGATTTCCATCCTTAATCCATTGATGTACCAAGCTGTATTTTCAGAGTTATCTTCTATATAACCTTCTCTCAGGTTAACCTCATAGAAATCTTTTGTATAATCTCTCATAGTCATAAATATTTGTTTGAGGTTCTGCATTTGTATATAAAGACTCAGCTGATAATCCTTGGGTAAGAATTTTCCTCTCATCTTGCCAACCATTATTTCCAAACTCTTTATCACCATCTTAATATTTTTCTTTCTCTCATCCTACACACTATCCCACTATAGTGTTTCATGGCCTTTTAGTCTAGTAACAACTAGTTTCACCTCCTTTCCCCCCTCAATCTAAGGTGAAATTACAACAGTTACATCAAAGGCATGTGGAAAATGCCTTATCTGCAATAAAAATTTTAAAGTTTTCTTCTGAGGATGCTTTAAGACATTTTAACATTCAAGACAGGTTTCAAATTATATTCTGAGCTCAAAGGATTTTTGATAAAGCTAGCTTAATTAAGAAGGTTAAAGAAAAGATAGAAATCCTATAGAAAGAAATCAAATAATTTTATTCTCTTTTCAAAACATTGATTGATAAAGTTTTGTTTCCTTTTTGGGATGAAAATAATATTTTATTACAAAAAGAGGCTTACAATAATTTGCTAGTACATAAAATGTAGAAATTTCAAAAATATTGTGATGTGTTACCGGAATCTCCTGATCTAACAATTATATCCACTGTTAAATAAAGAATCCTTCTACTTAATTCTTTGCGGAAATTAAATCGCCAATTGCAAAACACATATGAAGCAAAATCAATCACACATAACAAGATTTTTTACCGGGAAAGATTAAAGCTAAAAACCCCAACTATCATATATTATGTATATCAATGGAACATGTAACAATCTCATACAAAGCTCAGCTCATAGATCTCTTAGTACAATCAACAATCGTCACACACTCGCATGCAGAAATTTTCATATCTATGCACCAATTTCTTGCCTCCTGACAGCCTGCCTCCACTGCGCAATCCCTGTTGAAGAAGATCACTGAATGAATTCGACTTTACCTTGACTTGACTATGCAAACCTCATAAGCATCTCTAATGTTTGTGTACATGCATTGAATGCATCACTATAGTCACAACAGAAAGTCCATCTCACCCTTTCACCTATCTCTCCACTCGGTCTCCACTGGATCTGACATGCAAGTAGTTAACTATTGTATTTGTTTAGTTGCAAGTGAGTTTCTAGTTGTGAATTAATTAAATAATTAATTCACTAAATTCTCACTAGTGTATCTTCAGTTAGAACTAGATACAACTAGCACAATTGAGTTTAACTCACTTAACTGAGTTAAACTAAATAATAGCTCACATAACTACTCTTCCAACTCTGTTACAACTTGCCACAATCAGTTATAATGAAGTCCTCCATGCATGAGTCACCAACCACCCTAGGAATTGCGTAATTCCTTCAGCCCACTGATGTGCCACATCAGTTCACTGAAATAAAGTGCTCCAAGAGAATAAGTTACTATTTATTGTTTGATTATTATTAAGGGCTAATAACAATCGACATGCATTCTATTTTTAGATGAGCAATCTATAAATAGACTTCACCCATCTTCTAAAAATTAGAAATTCATCCAAAGATAGAATTTTCTCAACCATCTAGAATCAGCATCCTGCTAATTTTAGAATATGCTCACCATTATAAAAATAGACATAAACCTAAAAATAGCTTATGTGGGCCCCACCTAGTTTAGGTGATTATTTTTCACTAGGATCAAGGAATGATGTTGTTGGATGCCACATTCACTGTTTCTTGTTGCAATCTTCAACACTCCCTCTCAACAAGAAAGGATTGTCTTTGCATGCGCCCTACAACTCCATGCATCTGCCCTGCAATACTTGCATGCAACACTTCTGAAACTGAATAGCCTCCAAACAACTCAATCAGTCCAATGCATCTGTCATCAAAGTCTTTTGACCTCTGCTTAGCTATTGCACATGTCTTTAGGAACCACTACACTATTGAACTCTACACCCATGCACTCTGCACTTGTTGTCAACTCTGATCCGCGCTCTAGTATCTGACACTATCACTTTGATCTGACTGCATCAATCCAACTGATCATGCTACTATTGCTCTATGGGCTCCTCGTAGCCAAGTTCAATTCATGAGATCCAAACCATCTCAATGAATCCTACCTAGAAATCTCTTCTTAGGATTACTCATGCATGTCGCCCCACCTCTCACCTAGTGGTATAGCTGCATGCACTCCCTCTTCCCATCTAGCACGAAGTTTCCTTGCATGAGTGGTTGCTCCCACTCCATGATCCTCATCTTGTGACTGCTCCACATCTCGAGGTTCACTCTTACCTACATGCAAATCCTGCTCCCTCTCAAGCTTCAATTGCATGTCTTCCTCACACTTCCCAACTATAGGAAGCTCCATAGAAATCCCATATACTTCAAGTCTGTAGAGATTCTTAACTCGAATCCCAACCTTCTTGGCTTGCCCTATTGCTTTGTGTCATAGGAAAACTTTTCCTTCACTAAATACAACATCATAGCTTATATCCTCTAACATTGCGACTGAGATTAAATTCTTCTTTAAACCTGGAACATGCACAACATATTTTAAATGAAAGAGTTTACCTTACGCCCTCTGAAAGGTAATGGTACAAATTCTGGTCACACTGTATCGTCCATCGTCACCCAACTCAACATGCATCTGGAGATCTTTCTCCACTAAGTCACTGAACAATTTCTCATCTCCCGTCATGTGAAAGGAAGCACCACTATCAAAGTACCACCCCTATCCCAATGCACTAGACACCATGCATGTGATCAATGAGAAGTCAAGTTCAAATTGCGAGGCAAGGACCTCACCAGCTGCTGCTTTAGCATCCATATTGTTCTTTTTCTTATGTGGACAATTTATGGCAATATGTCCAAACTCGTGACAGTGAAAACACTTCACTTTGGACATGTTTTTCTCCTTGCCATCTTCTTCGGCCTTAGATCTAGAATGGAATTTATTTTCCTTCTTCTTCTTCGCCTTGGAAGCCAAAGCACAATCCTCTTCATCATCATGCATTGATGAAGATCCATCCTTGGTGGTCCGCATTATCTCCTCCTGCACTAGATCTGACCATAGTCGCTCCCAATCTGGCAGTTTCTCCCATCCATTGACAAAGTCTTGATAAATGTGCCGACTCTTCAGAATCCCAAGGAGAGTCAAGATCACCAATTCATCATCCACAACACTAACTCCTACACTCCCAAGCTCATCCCTATATTGGACAAAATTTTTCAAGTATACTGGAATAGTGTCGTTCTTCTCCATCTTGATTTTTCTGAGTTTATCCTTCAGCGCCAATTTCCTATGGTCGCTACTACTTTGGAAAAGATTTGTCAAAGCCTTCCACATTGAAAATGGAATGGATTTCCCATGAATTCTTGACACAATATGGTCTTTCACACCTTCCAACATAATCCTCCTTGCCCTTGCTACTTTATTTTCCCATGTGTCAAGTAATGCAGCATCTACCGAAGTGGGCTTAGGAACATCGCTATCGATGAACTCCTTCAAGCCATTATCTTCAAGAACCGCCTCCATCGTATCCTTCTAGGATATGTAGTTCGAGATGCCCTCAAGTTCATACTCCAACCACAACCCATTAAAATCCATTTCGATGTATACTCAACTGTCGCACCAAGAAATTCTTGCACAATTTCGAATTGTTCCACTAGCACAAAACTCAACACCGCTTCAATATTTCAATCTCCAATGATTAACACTGATCTTATACCATGTAAAAATTTAAAAAATACTATGATGTATTACCAGACTCTCCTGATGTAACAATTATATCCACTGTTAAATACAAAATCCTTCTACTTAATTCTTTGCCGAAAATAAATCGCCAATTGCAAACCACATATGAAGCAAAATCAATCGCACATAACAAGATGTTTTACCGGGAAAGCTTAAAGCTAAAAACCCCAAATATCATATATTATGTATATAATTGGAACATGTAACAATATCATACAAAGCTCGGCTCATAGAGATCTCAATACAATCAACAATCGTCACACACTGGCATGCATAAATTTGCATATCTATGCACCAATTTCTTGCCTCCTGACAGCCTGCCTCCACTGCATAATCCCTACTGAAGAAGATACCTAAATGAATTCGACCTTACCTTTCCTTGACAGTGCAATCCTCATAAGCATATCTAATGTGTGTGTAGATGCATTGAATGCATCACTATAGTCACAACTGATAGTCCATCTCACCCTTTCACCTATCTCTCCATTGGGTCTCCACTGGATCTAACATGCAAGTAGTTAATTGTTGTATTTGTTCAATTTCAAGTCAGTCTCTAGTTGTGAATTAATTAAATAATTAATTCACTAAACTCTCACTAATGTATCTTTAGTTAGAACTAGATACAACTAGCACAACTGAGTTTAACTCACTCAACTAAGTCAAACTAAATAATAGCTCACATAACCACTCTTTCAACTCTGTTACAACTTGCCACAATCAGTTATAACAAATTCCTCCATGCATGAGTCAGCAACCACCCTAGGAATTGCATAATTTCTTTAGCCGATTTATGTGCCACATATTTTCACTGAAATAAAGTGCTCCAAGAGAATAAGTTACTATTTATTGTCTGACTATTATTAAGGGCTAATAATAATCGACATGTATTCTATTTTTAGATGAGAGATCTATAAATAGACTTCGCCCATCTTCTAAAAATAGAAATTCAGCCAAATATAGAATTTTCTCAACCATCTAGAATCATCATCCTTCTAATTTTAGAATATGCTCACCATTCTAAAAATATACATACACCTAAAAATAGCCTGTGTGGGCCCCACCTAGTTTAGGTGATTATTTTTCACTAGGATCAAGGAATGATGTTACCGGATGCCACTTTCATTGTTTCTTGTTGCAATCTTCAACATAAAAGGAATGATCATTCCCAGTATGAAATTATGGAGGGAAATTTGGTGGGAGAGGTAATAATTGAAAATTTGGGTAATAATTTTGACTTCAACAGTCAAATTAGAAAAATAAAACTTCCCCCACCTTAAATTGTGTAATACATTGACTTGGAGATAGAGACTCGACAACTAGTCAATTCTGAGATAATAGTTAAAGGTAATTTTCAGGAAATATGCAAGCTGGCAGTCAAACCTCATGTGGGATTCACTCCTACATCTTAGTGAAGCAGCTTATCTAACAAATAAAATACTAGTTGCAGAAGTACAATATACATTATTTACCAAAGATTCAAGTATTTTGTGTCTTGAATATGGTTGTTTTCTCATGTGAGTTTACTATGTTTTGTTCATCTTCTGAAATTATATTCAGATGCTTAATATTTAAGTTTATAATTGAGTTACATCCAATGTTAATAAATCAATTGTAATTTGTTTTAAGTATTTCCTCTCCTAAATAAATTGTTTATGTATAATAATTCACTCTTGATAACTGTCATGTTTCAAATAAAATCCATTCTGCTAAAGTGACCTTAGGAATTCATCCTTGATAGATGCTCATGATATAGTGGATCGTCCTTCTCATTCTTCTCAAAATGATAAATCAATTACTTTTTCTGATGGACATCGAAGACCTTGCCTTTGCTTCCTTAGTTGTATGACCAGCCCTTTGGTTTTATCTTAAACTACAGATTTTGACTCCATTTCCCACTCCTTTTGTTATCCATGATAACAGTTAGGTTAGTCTAGGTTGGTCTTAAGTTAATTAGGTTGAATAAATTAGGTTTGAATGAGGTATTTGGAATTCAAATTTTAAAAAATGTGCATATGTGAGGGGTCTTAATGGTCGAATTAGTTAGTTGTCAGAGCATTTTCAAAATTCCACTTAAAAAATATTTTAGAATAAATTATGTTTATGAGTATTAATCATAGGTTATATGGCTAATTATCTAATCACTTGTAAAGTGGCATTATTTAATAAAGTGTGCATCAAATATAATTTTTTCAAGTTTAAAGGGCTAAGATTGGGTGCATTCATATCAACGGCCTGCATCCAAACCCACACCCCACATTGTTTCCAAATGATATCTACGCGGGGGGGGGGGGGGGTTGGGCAAAGACATTTCATGAAAACCACCGCTGCCTACATGTCACCATTCCATTCGGACTACAACCTACTCCTCCCCCCCCCCCCTCCATGTAGGCTTCAAAACCGCCTTTTGAGGATTTGAATCATCCCCCACCATAATTTTTCATATGCATGCATTCTTGGTCATGTCTTTTTCCACCCGTTCATTCCACCTGTTCATTCAATTTTGATTTTCAATTTAAACACTTTGTTGATCAACAGTTGTCATTGATGTCAACCCAAGCAGCACCAGAGGCTACCCCCAATATTGAATGGGAATTTTGACCTACCAAATTACTATATTTCGAGTCAAGTATATTTTATATGGTTTCTACTTGTCGAGATGTTTCCGTTGATATATGGCACGCCACGTAATTCTTCATGGTTTGAGAGATATTCGTGTTCAAGTGTGTAACCCTAGTTAGTGGCCAAAAACCCCATAGGTTGTGGCATGGGTCATTGAAAATTCATAATTAATATTTTTTAAGCTCCTAAAATCCCTCCCACGTTCACTTGTTGAAGCCCCTCTCAACCTAAGCATTTATATAAATTGTGATCCTCATATCCTCTTCATGCAAGGGATTTCGCCATCTGAAATAGGTCATTGTGGAATTTTCGCTCTAAATTTTTTTCTACGAAGGTTTAGAAGCTAAAATGTTTATGAGGCGAAGCCAAAATCCCGAGGAAGCTCCTATAAAAATTTCAAATCAGGTTGGGCAATAGTTTCGGAGATATGATCTGTGGAAGTCAGTGTTTTGGCAGGCTCCTAAAATTCATCTCAAAGAAGTGACCTTGGAAAAAATGTCATAACTCTCTCTGAGTATTAGATTGGAATTCTATAAAAATTGATGGATAGTGCATGAACTATAATTTTTTCTCTATAAATTTCAGAGCTGAATAAAGAAACAGTGACACGTGTCATGTCGTACAAGTTAGCTCTACTGAAATAGTTCATAATTAGGGCATTGTGAGAGATTGGGCATAACTCTCCCTTGAAGAATCCAAATTGTTTCAGACCTATGGCATTGAAAATAAAACTCATAGGACTACTACAAGACTGAAAATTATATATTGGAGATCTAAAATAACAGAGATACACCATATTCAATATGAAGCTCCTAGACGGCAAGAAAAAGCTAGATCATGTGTTGTCAAGGGTTGCAAAGGACCAGAATTTCTAGGGCAGCAAATCAAAGCAAGGTGTAGCAGAGGGTAGCATGACAAGAGCAGAAATAAAGGTGTAGAACAACAACAAGAAGTTCAGCACATGAAGTCTTCAAGTGGGAAGCACTGCATACAGTCATTGTAAAGATATCATTGTACTAAGTCATTGTAAATACATTATTGTAAAAATTGTTCTAGTGTCTATCTGCTAAGAGTTGAAGAGGCAGTGTCCGGAGGTCTAGGATCATCATTAGGTGGTTGTGTCATAGTTGGGGTTATGGTCTAGTGTGTCTTCTTCTTCTACATCATTCTATATCATTGTAAAGTGGACCATTTTCCCTGGTACGAGAGTCCATTCTTGTTTTATTCTTCTATAGGGTGGTAGGGTGGTGCTAGGGTGAGTTGTAGCTCATTGGGTGTTGGGGCATCCGTTCAGTTGACTACTAAATAATCTTGGGCATTGGAGCGTCCATCTAGTGGGAGCTAGAGAAGAATGATTTTCTAAATTCTAGGAAGTTGGAGCTTTATTTTCAATTGGAGTTGAATATTAAAGAATTATTAGAAAAGCATTAGGTGTTTTTTGTCCCGAAGTGGGTTTCCACCTTAAAAACTGTGTGCATTTGTGTTCCTTTTTTTTATTGCTATCATTGTACAAACACTGACAATAATTGAAGATCAACTAATGCTATAATTGAAAGGAATATTGATTCATCCCCCCTCTCAGTATTTCCAACAATTGGTATCAAAGCTTGGTTCCTTCAATAGCAGTTTAACAGCTGGAAGGAGGTCATGGAGAATACCAAGAATGGTGTACCTATGTTCAATGAAAATAATTATGCACTCTGGAAAAGAAGACTGGAGGTCTATCTCTTGGCGTAAGGTTATGCATTATGGGACACTGTTCAAAATGGATTTACATCAACCACAGATGAAAAAGGTAAGAAGAATTTGGTAAATGATGCAATACAAAATAATATTATTATCACTGTACTTATTTAATCTACTTATCATAAGGTGTTGGGTTGTAAAACCACCAAAAATGTATGGGACAAGCTTGAGAATATATATGCAGGTAACTCAACTGTCAAAGAAACAAAACTTCAAATCTACAGAGAAACATTTGAGAAACTCAGAATGAAAGAAGATTGCAACATTGCTGCATACTTCCAATATGTTGATGAAATGACAAATACTCTGGAAGGATTGGGAGATCCAGTTGAAAATAAGACTATTATATGAAAGATTCTTAGAACGTTACTAGGGAGATTTAGCCCAAAGGTATCGGTCTTAGAATACAGTGCAAATCTGGACAAACTCAGCAAAGAGCAATTACATGGAGTTCTTATAGCATATAAAATGATACTTGATGAAGAAGAGGGTATTTCGCATCTAAAAAATACATTTTTTGCATCTAAGAAAACCAATAAGGAAAAACAACCTTCAATTGAAAATACATGCACCTACAAGTGTGAAGAAAAGGGAGATGATGAAGAAGGTATTTCAATTGAAGAATATGCTTAATTCACGAGAAAACTAAAAATTGGTAAGGGTATATTCAAAGGTAAACTTCCATTGATATGTTTCGAGTGTGGTGAGGTTTCCCATTTCGCAGCAAAATGTCCGAACAGAAGTGATGGTAACTCAAAAGGAAAGAAAGGCTTTAAGAAATTCAACAAGCAAGAAAAAAGGAAAGGATCTAAAAGGAACTTTCTCTCTAAAAAAGATAGCTCATCATCCAATTAGTGATAACAAAGAAGAAGCCAATGAGAGAGTATTGTTTATGGCCAAGCACAATAAACAAGAGGTATCAAACAACGGAGAAGAAGGGTTTACCATAGAAGAATTTTCTAAGGAGGCAATCGGGCTTATAAAAGAGCTCAAGGCTGAGAAAATCTGTTCCAATGCTCTTGAAGAACAAGTTCAAGGTCTCAAAATTGAATTTGAAGAACACAAATGTATTGAAGAGTCACTTCAAAAGAAGTTGGAAGAAAGAAACCAAGAAATGGAAGCATTAGAAGCCGAAGTATTCTCGTTGCGTAAGGAAGTGAAGAAGGGAAAAACTATCCAAAACTATGCCAACAGCTCAAGGGCATTGGAAGAACTCATCAACAATCAACGATCTTACAACGACAGAACTGGCCTCAGTTACAAAGAAGAAGAAGCAAGACCTTCTACAACAAAATACAATGAACCTATGAGATTTGACATGCATGTAGACTTCATTGGACAAGATTTGCAATAACATCCTTGGAAAATGATTCCTCGACAAAGTTTTCCATCCAGGTACCAACATATTTTTCATGGCTATTTTTATTCATGTGGAAAATTTGGTCATAAAGCTGTAGAATGTTGCACATACTCTAGGAACCAATACAATTCCAAAAGGTCCTTAAAATATGAACCCCCCAGGGCTCAACGAAAAATCAATATATTTGAACATTTAAGAAATAATATGGAATGTTACAAATGTCAGAACTTTGGACACATAGCTAGAGACTGCAGACTTGAAAATCCTCCAGAATAATCCTCGAAGCCACAGAATGAACGAACATGGAAGAAGAAAAAGACTGATAATTTTGCTCTCGCTCTCAAGGCTCAAAACAACAAATATGTGTGGTATGTTGACATTGGTTGCTCAAAGCATATGAATAGAGATAGAAGGAAATTTGTATCTCTGAAAGAGAAGAAGGATGGAACCGTATCCTTTGGAAATGATGGATCTTCAAATGTTATAGGATCAGGTACCGTCACTTTAGCAAGCAAAGATGTTATAGCCAAGAATTTTCTATTGGTTGAAAACATGAATCACAATCTGCTCAGTGTTGGAAAAATGTGTCGTCAAGGACACACAATGCTATTGAACTCCAAAAAATCTGAAATCAGGAAAGGCAGGTATGGTAAAATTGTGGCTACAGTAAGTCGAGCTCCAAATGACATATATGTTCTGGATGTAGCAACTAAAGCATGTCTACTAGCTAAAGAATATGAAAGCTGGTTATGGCACAAACGAATGGGTCACATAAACCTTGACAATATTTTTAGGATAAGCAAAAAGGAAGCAGTATGAGAAATGTCGAAAATCTCAAAACCTTCCAACACACTATGTGAGGCCTATCGGCACGGAAAGAAGACAAAAGTCAAATTTAAAACAAAAGAAAACTTTGCATCACACCCATTGAAATTGATACATACTTATTTATGTGGTCCTGTGAGAACAAAAGGCTTAGATGGAGAATTATATTTCATGTTGTTGTGAAACCAGCTCCAAAAAGAGAAGAAAAGAGATATCAACGCCTTAGAAATAAGCCACTTCGAGGGGGTCACCTCCAATACATTACATGAATTAACAATTCTTGGATGATTCAAATTACAAAACCTCCTTTCTATATATAGGAGTCCATGGGGCCACAATGTAATCCTAGCCAACCTAACAATAATAATTTAAGGGCACAATAATAACAATATGGGGGTTACAAGGGTACAATAATAACAATAAGGGGGTTACACTAACAACAATAATGGACTATACTAGTAATATAGGGACCTAACATGCCCCTCTCCTTCAAAAAAGTGTTGTCCTCAACGCTTGAGTAGCTCTGGGTGCTTCCGTATAAAATTCTCATCCTCCCATGTAGAATCTTCAGTGGGTAAGTTCTTCCACTTGATGAGATACTCTGAAATTGATCGATTCCGTAGCTGTCGAGTTCTTGTTTCCATGACTGCTTCAGGTTCCAATATGATTTTTCCTTCCTCATCAAGTTCTGGAAATATTGTTTGAACTGGAATATTTTCACCTATAACCTTCTTTAAGCATGAAACATGGAAAACTGGATGTACTCGCGAAGAAGCAGGAAGCTCCAATTTGTATGCCATAGTACCAATATTTTGCAACACCATGTAAGGACCATAGTACTTTGGCGATAATTTATTATCCTTCTTAGCTTGATTGAGGGACATTTGTTTATATGGTTGTAGCCGTAAAAATACCCAATCTCCTACATCAAAACTTCTCTCGCTGCGATGTTGATCTGCCTGTTGTTTCATTCGATTTTGTGTCAAATTCAGGTTATCCTTTAAGAGTTGGAGAACTTCTTGCTGATGCTCGATGTGATCTTCCACTGCTTGAACCTTCGAATTTTCTCTTAAATATGATGTGATGGATGGTGGATGATATCCATAAAGTGCCATAAATGGGGTCATTTTTGCTGTAGTATGGAAGGAAGTGTTATGCCACCATTCAGCTAGAGGTAACCACTTGACCAATTGTGTTTATTTATCAGATACAAAAAAACGAAGATATCCTTCCAAAAATTTATTTACTATCTCAGTTTGACCATCGGATTGAGGATGATAAGATGAGCTATGAGCTAATTGAGTACCTAAACAAGAAAATAACTTCATCCAAAAATTTCCAGTAAAAATGGGATCTCTGTCGCTCACAATAACCCTTGGGTTTCCATGTAGCTTTTGAATTGTGTCCATAAATGTAGTAGCAACTGTACTTTCTTTAAATGGATGAGATAATGCACAAAGTGTGCATACTTGGTAAGTCTATCAACTACCACCATGATGACATTCTTTCCTTCGGACTTAGGTAAACCTGTGATAAAATCCATTGAAATCTCCTCCCAACGTTGACTTGGAATGGATAAAGGTTGTAGAAGTCCCGGGGTCTTAATTGTTTCCACTTTATTCTGCTGGCAAACCAAACATTCCGCCACAAACTTTTGAATATGAGATTTAAGGCCATCCCAAAAAAATTCTTTCTTCACCCTGTGGTAAGTTTTTAAAAATCCTGAGTGTCCTCCTAAAGGAGAAGTGTGCAATTCCAGAAGAATCTTTTGTTTTAGTTGGGAATTCTTACAAAGATATAAGCGATCTTTGTACTATAAGGAATCATTTTTCCAACTAAATGTATCAGATGTACTAGGATCTTGCTGCAACTTTTGAATGAGTGTCCACACTTCTTCATCCTTCTTTCATTCATCTCTTGCTTCGGTTATCCAATCTGGTTGGATAATAGAAATGGCACAAATCAATGCTTCCACCTCTTCATTCTTTCTTGAGAGTGCATCTGCAAAAACGTTTAGCTTCCCTTTTTTGTATATTATTTCAAAGTCATAACCCAACATCTTTGTGACCCATTTTTGCTGCTCTTCTGAAGATAGTCTTTGTTCCAAAAATTGTTTAAGACTATCATGATCCGTTTTTACCTTGAAGTGTCTTCCCATTAGGTAAGTTCTCCATTTATTTAGTGCATGCAGTATTGCTAACCTTTCCTTCTCATAAATAGGTTTCTATAAATACTTTCCTTTGATTGGACGAATTTCAAAAGAAATGGGTCTTCCTTCTTGCATTAAAACAACACCAATTCCATTTCCTAAGGCATCACATTCCACAATAAAGGTTTTTGTGAAGTCTGGCATAGCTAAGTTTTGTTCTAGGCACATTGCCTCTATAATATGTTCAAAGGCCTTAGTTGCTTCAGGAGTCCATGAAAATGCATCTTTCTTCAATAATGTTGTTAGATGTGCTACTATTCTCCCATAATTTGTTAGGTCCCTATATCACTAGTATAGTCCCTTATTTTTGTTAGTGTCACCCCTTTATTGTTATTATTGTACCCTTGTAACCCCCATTTTGTTATTATTGTGCCCTTAAATTATTATTGTTAGATCGGCTAGGATTACATTGTGGCCCACTAGGATTACATTATGGCCCCATGGACTCCTATATATATAGAAAGGAGGTTTTGTAAATTGTATCATCCAAGAATTGTTCATTTATGTAATGTATTGGAGGTTTCCCCCTCGAAGTGGCTTATTTCTAAGGCGTTAATATCTCTTTTCTTCTATTTTTGGAGCTGGTTACACAACATTTGGTATCAGAGCTTTGGATTCTAGGGTTTCGCTGCTCCAAACAGGTCATCGTGGAATTTTCGCTATAACTTTTTTTCTATGAAGTTTGAGAAGCTGAAAGTTTTAGGGAGCGAAGCCAAAATTCTGAGGAACATCGTCAAAACATTTCAGAGCTTGGTTCACAACATTTTTGGAGATATGATCTATGGAAGTTAGGTCTTTTTTCAGGCACCTAAATAGGTCATTGTGGAATTTGCGCTGTAACTTTGTTTCTACGAAGTTTCAGAAGCTGAAATTTTTATGGTGCGAAGCCGAACGCCTAAGGAAAATTTTCAAAAAAATTTAGAGCTTGGTTCGCAATATTTTTTTAGATATGATCTGTGGAAGTTAGTGCTTTTTCAGGCTCCTGAATTTCATCTCAAATAGGTGATCGTGGAAAAATCTTCATAACTCTCTCTATGAGCATCGGATTGGAGTGTCGTAAAAAATGGTCGTAAGTACACAGACTGTCATTTCTTTGTTATCAATTTCAGAGCCAAAGGATGAAACAGTGACATGTGGCAAGTCGTACAAGTTTTCTCTATTGAACTAGTCCAAAATTGGGTCATTGTGGGAGATTGGACATAACTTTGTCTTGAAGAATCCAAATCATATCATACCTGTGGCACTGGAAAGAAGCTTCAAAGGGCTACTACAGGGCTAAATTTTAGATATTGATGTTCCACAATTATAGATATAATTCAATTTCAATATCGAGCTCCTCAAAATCAAGAGAAAGGTGTGTATTTTTTTCCGAATTGCATAAGTCTTGTTTGAAGAATCAAGTTGAATTGATTGCAAGGGCATATTGTAGAATAGATATCAGTATTGGATTCTAAAATGGCCCCTAAAAATAATTCAACACCCATCAAGCCTTTGGAAAGCTCTACTATGACTCATGAAGACGAAGAATGACAACATGACATATCAAAATTACAAGAGCAAGTGCAAAAAATTTCGCTCTCGCAAAGAGCAACAAAAAATGACATGGAAGTTTTGAATAAAGGCATGGAAACTAAGATGTATGACATGGAAGCTAAGATCGATGAGAAAATGGAAAACATGAAGAATGTTCTAAAAGTAGACATGGAAGGTTTGACAAATTTGATACAAGAAATGTTTACTAATTGTGAAAATATAGTAGAAGAACCTCATGATGAGAACAAAATAAATGTTAATCATGATTTCATAAACTCTAATGTTGGCGGGAAGAACCACCATATTCCAAAAATGGATATGAGGAAGTTTGATGGAAATGATCCTGTAACATGGATACTACAGATGGAACAATATTTTGATCTCCATAACGTGCAAAACACACAAAAGGTACGCATTGCAACTTTACATTTAGAACAAAATACATTTGTATGGTATCGATGGCTTTGCTCCCGTAAAAAAATTGTTACTTGGTCAATTTTTACGGAGGAAATGATAGCACATTATGAGGATACAAAGAGCAACACCTTCTTTAGCCAATTGATAAATCTCAAACAAAAGGGTTTAGTGGGGCAGCACATTGAGGACTTCCAAAAATTGAATATAAGGGTAACTGATATTCCATAGGAACACAGGATTGATCTCTTCATAGGCACTTTAAAGGATAACATCCAACATGAAATTCACGTTTTGGAACCTGATTCATTGGAAAAGGCATTCAAGTTGGCAAGAAAAGTTGAATGTAAAATTATGGTGACAAGGAAGCCTACCACTCAATTCTATAAATAAGGAAGTGTTGCTACGCCTAGATTTCCACAACCTACAAGGTTTACACCACAACAATTGGAAGAAAAAAGAGAAAAAGGGCTTTGCTACAGTTGTGATAGCAAATACACTAAAGGTCATAAGTGTGCTGAGAAGAAATTATTTTACATAGATTGTGAAGAAGAAGAAGAAAATGAGCAAGAAGAGGATATACACCAGGAACCAGCCCTAGAAGAGGAAGAAATGAATCCGACCATATCGTGTAATGCACTGGCAGGAATTACCACTCCTCAAACTCTCAAGATATAAGGACATATCAAGAAGAAAAAGGTAATAGTGTTGATTGATTCAGGTAGCACCCATAATTTTATTCATTGTAAGGTAGCCAAGGAATTAAATCGTTTCCTATACCCAACACCAGAATGTCAAGTGATGGTTGCAAATGGAGGAACTATAAATTGCTCTAGAAAATGCAATAATATCAAGCTAACCATGGGGGAATATGTATTGACTAGTCCAATGCTTTCCATTCCTATGGGAGGTGCTGATGTTGTACTAGGAGTACAATGGTTACAATCTTTGGGGACGGTAGTTTTTAATTTTCAAGAACTTTTCTTGAAATTTTTTTCAGAAGGAAAGGAAGTCGAATTACGGGGTATTGAAGGGAAGCCGGGAAGGATAATAAGCTCTAATGTCATAACAAAGCTTCTAAAGAAAGAACAACGAGGCGTAATTGCACAATTATGCTCACTAGAAGTTCCGACATCAAAATCATCTATTTCTGCAGATCTCCAACAAGTCTTGGACAATCATTCCAAGGTGTTTGAAACTCCCAAAGGACTCCCACCTCTTCGTGATCATGATCATGCTATTCATTTGATTCCAGGAAGTGTTCCTCCAAACATCAGGCCTTATAGATATCCTTACTTCCAAAAGAGCGAAATTGAACGTATGATTGCAGAAATGTTAGAGGCGGGTATAATTCAACCTAGTGAAATTTCTTTCTCTGCTCCTGTAGTATTGGTACACAAGAAGGATGGATCATGGCGAATGTGTCCGGATTATAGGGAGCTCAATAAGCTCACCATTAAAGATAAATTTCCCATTCCTGTGATTGATGAATTATTGGATGAATTACATCGAGCAATTTTTTTTACCAAGTTGGATCTTCGTTCAGGATATCATCAAATTAGAATGAAGACCGAAGATATTCCAAAAACAGCATTTCGAACTCATGAGGGTCATTATGAATTTTTGGTCATGCCTTTTGGCCTTACCAATGCACCTTCTACATTTCAAGGGTTGATGAATTCCATTTTCAAACCCTTCCTTAGAAAATTTGTGCTAGTATTTTTTGATGATATACTAATCTACAAGAGGTCTTGGAAGGATCATGTTGAACATGTTGACAGGGTGCTCAAACTATTGCAGGAGAAACAATTATATGCAAAAAAATCCAAATGTTTCTTTGGAGTACAAGAGGTGGAATATCCGGGTCATATTGTATCTCACGAGGGTGTTAAAGTAGACCCTAACAAAATTAAAGCCATTAAGGAATGGAAAGTCCCCACAACCATAAAGCAGTTGCGAGGATTTCTCGGGTTAATAGGGTATTATCAAAATTTTGTTAATAATTATGGGAGAATAGAAGCACCTCTAACAACATTATTGAAGAAAGATGCATTTTCATGGACTCCTGAAGCAACTAAGGCCTTTGAACATCTTAAAGAGGCAATGTGCCTAGCACCGGTCTTAGCTACGCCAGACTTCACAAAACCTTTATTGTGGAATGTGATGCCTCAGGAAATGGAATTGGTGCAGTTTTAATGCAGGAAGGAAGACCCATTGCTTTTGAAAGTCGTCCAATCAAAGGAAATTATTTACAGAAACCTATTTATGAGAAGTAAATGTTAGCAATACTGCATGCACTAAAGAAATGGCAAACTTACCTAATGGGAAGACACTTCAAGGTAAAAACTGATCATGATAGTCTTAAACACTTTTTGGAACAAAGACTATATTCAGAAGAGCAGCAAAAATGGGTCACAAAGATGTTGGGTTATGACTTTGAAATAATCTATAGAAAAGGAAAGCTTAATGTTGTTGCAGATGCACTCTCAAGAAAGAATGAAGAGGTGGAAGCATTTCTTTGTGCCATTTGTATTATCCAACCAGATTGGATAACCGAAGCAAGAGATGAATGGAAGAAGGACAAAGATGTATGGACGCTCATTCAAAAGTTGCAGCAAGATCCTAGTACATCTGATTCCTTATGGTACAAATATCGCTTATATCTTTGTAAGAATTCCAAACTAAAACAAAATATTCTTGTGGAATTGCACACTTCTCCTTTAGGAGGACACTCGGGATTTTTAAAAACTTATCACAAGGTGAAGAAAGAATTTTTTTGGGATGGCCTTAAATTTGATATTCAAAAGTTTGTGATGGAATTTTTGGTTTGCCAACAAAATAAAGTTGAGACAATTAAGACCCCAGGACTTCTACAACCTTTATCCATTCCAAGTCAACATTGGGAGGAGATTTCAATGGATTTTATCACAGGTTTACCTAATTCCGAAGGAAAGAGTGTCATCATGGTGGTAGTTGATAGACTTACCAAGTATGCACACTTTTGTGCATTATCTCATCCATTTAAAGAAAGTACAGTTGCTACTACATTTATGGACAGAATTCAAAAGCTACATGGAAGCCCAAGGGTTATTGTGAGCGACAGAGATCCCATTTTTACTCGAAATTTTTGGACGGAGTTATTTTCTTTTTTGGGTACTCAATTAGCTCATATCTCATCTTATCATCCTCAATCTGATGGTCAAACTGAGATAGTAAATAAGTGTTTGGAAGGATATCTTCGTTGTTTTGTATCTGATAAACAAACACAATGGGTCAAGTGGCTACCTCTCGCTGAATGGTGATATAACACTTCCTTCCATACTGCAGCAAAAATGACCTCATTTATGGCACTTTATGGATATCATCCACCATCCATCACATCATATTTAAGGGAAAATTTGAAGGTTCAAGCAGTGGAAGATCACATCGAGCATCAGCAAGAAGTTCTCCAACTCTTAAAGGATAACCTTAATTTGGCACAAAATCGAATGAAACAACAGGTAGATCAACATCGCAGCGAGAGAAGTTTTGATGTAGGAGATTGGGTATTTTTACGGCTACAACCATATAAACAAATGTCCCTCATGCAAGCTAAGAAGGATAATAAATTATCGCCAAAGTACTATGGTCCTTACAAGGTGTTGCAAAAGATTGGTACTATGGCATACAAATTGGAGCTTCCTGCTTCTTCGCGAGTACATCCAGTTTTCCATGTATCATGCTTAAAGAAGGTTATAGGTGAAAATCTTCCAGTTCAAACAATATTGCCAGAACTTGATGAGGAAGGAAAAATCATATTGGAACCTGAAGCGATCATGGAAACAAGAACTCGACAGCTACGGAATCGATCAATTTCAGAGTATCTCATCAAGTGGAAGAACTTACCCACTGAAGATTCTACATGGGAGGATGAGAATTTTATACAGAACCACCCGGAGCTACTCAAGCATTGAGGACAACACTTTTTTGAAGGAGAGGGGCATGGTAGGTCCCTATATCGCTAGTATATTCCCTTATTGTTGTTAGTGTCAACCCCTTATTGTTATTATTGTACCCTTGTAACCCCCATTTTGTTATTATTGTGCCCTTAAATTATTATTGTTAGGTCGGATAGGATTACATTGTGGCCCACTAGGATTACATTATGGCCCCATGGACTCCTATATATAGAAAGGAGGTTTTGTAAATTGTATCATCCAAGAATTTGTTAGAAAATTAAATATTATGGAGCAATGCAACACATAAAATATGCGGAAAATACAAGCACACAAAACACATAAAACCAGAGAGACACAGATATACGTATTTCACCCAGTTTGGGCTACGTCCACCCCGAACAGCCAGTCCTTCTGTTTTATTATCCAACAAAAATTGAAGAGACAAAACCTACAGCAGATCTGCTATAATATCCTTTGTTCTCTCTCACAGACTCCCTCTATGTTTCTCGTTCTGAGAATACACATACAATGCACAAACACAATACAGTGCCCTCATAAAAATGAGGGGTTGCCTTCTAGGGAAAAAAACCCTAATCTAAAAATTACTTCTATCGTCAGATCATTTGCCTAATGAATGGCCCAGATTGACTAGAAATTACTATACTTTTACAAGGCAATTTTACATCTGCTTTTAGCTTCAAGGGCGCTGCCCCCGAAAGCCCCCACCTGGGGCGGTATCCGAAAAGCGCTACCACCCCCCCTGGACCCCCACGGCAGCGATTAATTATGGGCGGCGTTGCCACCCCTTTTAAGGTACAAGGGTCCAATGCTGTGATACAAATTAAACAAGATAATCAAGCTCCACACCCAACAATCTCCCACTTGGAGACTGATTGTAGCAACTCCACCGCTGCTTCATTTGTTGGACAATGACTCCTCTTTGGACCTGGCTATTCCTCATCTTCATCGTCATCCTTGAAGACCAATTGAAACTGAGCATGTTCTCAGTTTCTCCCTGGTTACAACTTTTGTTAGCATATCTGCAGGATTCTGGCTAGTGTGTATCTTTTCCAGCTTCAACTCTCCATCTTCCAATACCGACCGTATGAAATGGTACATGAGATGAATGTGTTTAGTCCTGGAATTAAATGTTGAGTTCTTTGCAAGATGAATGGCACTTTGGCTATCACTGTATAGCATGCCCATATCATGCTTCTTACCCAATTCATCCATAAAACTTTGTAACCAAATCATTTCTTTACTAGCCTCTGTAGCAGCAACATACTCTGCTTCTGTTGTTGAAAGTGCAACAACACTTTGGATTTTTGAAACCCAATTGACAGTTGTTCCACCTACAGTAAATACATATCCTGTAGTGCTCCTCATGTTATCTCTGTCACCTGCCATATCTGCATCAACATATCCCTGTAGAGCAATGTTTGAACCACCAAAGCATAATGCTTGATTTGTGGTACCTCTCAAATATCCGAGAATCCATTTTACTGCCATCCAATGTTCTTTTCCTGGATTATTCATGTATCTGCTTACAACTCCCACTGCATGTGCAATATCAGGCCTTGTGTAGACCATTGCATACATCAAGCTTCCAACTGCCGATGCATATGGAACTTTAGACATATAATCCATGTCTTCTTGGGTCTTTGGGCACATCTCCTTACTAAGTTTGAAATGGCTAGCAAAAGGTGTACTAACTGGTTTTTCATTGTGCATATTAAATATTTTCAACACCTTTTCTATGTACTCATTCTGAGATAGTGTTAATTTGCGATTTTTCCTGTCTCTAGTTATCCTCATACTAAGGATTTGTTTTGCAGCTCCCAAATCCTTCATTGCAAATGAATTTTCCAATTTTATTTTGAGCACATTTATTTCCTGCATGTTAGATCCTGCAACAAGCATGTCATCTACATACAATAACAATATAATATAGCTGCCATCATTTTGCCTTTTTAAATAAACACAATGATCAGAGTGACATCTAGTATAACCTTGTTCAGACATAAACTTGTCAAATTTTAGATACCACTGCCTTGGAGCCTGTTTTAAGCCATACAAGCTCTTCCTTAGCCTGCACACTAATTTTTCTTTCCCTTTGACCTCATATCCTTCTGGTTTCTCCATATAGATCTCTTCCTCTAGATCTCCATGTTGAAATGTTGTCTTTACATCTAACCGTTCAAGATGTAAATATTCTGCTGCTACAAGACTTAAAATAGTTCTGATTGAAGTCATTTTAACAACAGGAGAAAATATTTCATCAAAATCAATACCTTTCTTTTGTGCAAACCCCTTCACCACAAGTCTAGCTTTGTACCTCTGTTTTCCTCCATCTTCTTCCTTCAGCCTATAAACCCATTTATTTTGCAATGTAGTTTTACCTGCAGGCAACTTGACTAAGTCCCAAGTCTGGTTATGCATTAAGGAGTCCATATCTTCTTCCATGGCTAGCTCCCACTTCTTCCTACTTTCAACCTGCATTGCTTCTTCATAACATTCAAGTTCACCAGAATCAGTCAGCAATAAATAATATAATGAAGGAGAGTATCGTTCAGGGGGTCTACTTATCCTGGTAGATCTTCTAAAACCACTTTCAGGTGTTTGAGGTGCCTGTTGCTGTTGTGGTGGTTGTTGTTGCTGTGGTTGTTGATTATTATTATTTTCAGGCACCTTTACTTTTTCAGATATCTCATCAAGAACCGCATATTCCTTGCTTTCTTTTTCCTATTTCTTTTCCTACAACTGATTCTTATACAAGACCTTTTCATTGAATATTACATCTCTGCTCCTAATGATTTTGTAATTTTCATAATCATATAAGAAATAACCAAAATCATTAGCACCATATCCAATAAAGGTACATTTCTTTGATTTTGCCTCAAGCTTTGTTATGTTTTCTTTATTAATATGGACAAAGGCCTCACAACCAAAAGGCTTTAAAAAAGAGTAATTTACCTTTTTACCTGTCCATGCTTCCTCTGGAATACCACCATCCAAGGAACTTGAAGGCCCTCTGTTTATTATATAAACAGCAGTATCTACAGCATCTGCCCAAAATTGTAAAGGAAATCATGCATGCAATCTCATGCACCTTGCACACTCCATGATTGTTCTATTCATCCTTTCTGACACACCATTTTCTTGTGGTGTTCTTGGAACTGTCTTCTCTCTACGAATTCCATGCTCTGAACAATACCTATCAAACTCTTTGCTGCAATAGTCACCTCCATCATCTGATCTGAGACACTTCAAATTCTTTCCTGTCTCAATCTCAACCAAAGCTTTCCATTTCTTGAAAGTATCAAATACATCAGATTTATTCTGAATAGAATAAATCCATGTTTTTCTAGTTGCATCATCAATAAAAGTAAGACAATAATGAGAGACATCGAGAGATGATACTTGAGCAGGTCCCCATACATCTGTATGCACAAGCTCCAATTTTTTGCTCTTCTTTTCTTTCCCAACTCTGAGAAATCTGACTCTCTTTTGTTTTCCATAAATGCAATTCTCACAGAAATCCAAATCAACATTCTTCAATCCTCGCAACAAATTTCTTGAGTGAAGAATCTTCATTCCCTTCTCACTCATGCGTCCGAGCCTATGATTCCATAATGCTGCATCTGCTCCTTTGGAAGTTAAAGCATTAACAGAGTTAGAAATACCATTGCATAAATACAATGTACCAACCTTTTCACCTTTTTCTATTACCAGCACTCCTTTGGTGACCTTCCAAGTTTTATCTGTGAATGTTGTCACACAACCTTCACTACCTAACTGCCCTGTTGAAATCAGATTTTTCTTCAGATCTGGAACATGCCTTACCTCCTTTAGTAGCCATTGGTTTCCACTCTGTTTTTTTACAAGAACTTTACCCATTCCAACAATTTTACAGGGTTTATCATCACCCAAACGAACTTGTCCAAAATCTCCTTGAACATAGTCATGAAAATATTTCTTATCAGGTGTGGCATGGAATGAAGCCCCTGAATCTACAACCCAAGAATCGGTAACATTTTCGAAAGAAAGAATCAAAGCATCTTGTAACACATCACCTGTCACATTTGCTTCATGATTGTTTTCTTGTTGTGTGTCTCCTTCTTTTCCCTTCCGAGATCTACAGTCTTTCTTTAGGTGTCCTTTCTTTCCACATTTCCAGCACACTATCCCTGATCTAGACTTGGATCTGCCTTTCCTTGATTTACTACGATATCCCAAGCTCTTTCCTCTTTCCATTCTTCTTCCCCTAGACTCTGCACTCAAAGCATTACCTGATGTCTCACCGGAGTTTTTCCGTCGCATTTCCTCGCTAAGGATAGCACCAACAACATCATCAAACTTTAAAGTACTAGATCCAGAGACAGAGTTAATAATGGCCATTACTAAACCATTCCAACTCTCTGTCAATGAGCACAAGAATAACAGAGCTCTAACTTCATCATCAAATTTTACCCCTACAGAACTTAACTGACTGGTAATTGTATTAAATTCATTTAAATGGTCTGCAACAGATCCACCTTCCGACATCTTCATATTAAATAGTCGTTTCATAAGAAATACCTTGTTTGAGGCCGAGGGTTTTTCATATAGTTTCTCCAACGTCTGCATCAAACGCTCTGTTGTTGTTTCCTTCGAAATATTGAAGGTGACTAATGCTGCAAGACACAACCGTACTGTTTCGAGTGCCTTTCTATCGAGAATGTTCCATTTCGCTTCTGTCATGGCCGCCGGCTTCTTTGCTTTTCCGCTCAATGGTAGGTATAGATATTTCTGATACAAATAATCTTCTGTCTGCATCTTCCACAGCGGAAAGTTTTGGCCTTTAAATTTCTCGACCCTAAACTTACCATCTTCTGCCATTGCTCCCACTCGAACCAGGAACCCTTCTTTCCTGCGAGTTTATCAGCCAAATATAACTTGGCTCTAATACCAGTTGTTAGAAAATTAAATATTATGGAGCAATGCAACACATAAAATATGTGGAAAATACAAGCACACAAAACACATAAAACCAGAGAGACACAGATATACGTGGTTCACCCAGTTTGGGCTACGTCCACCCCGAACAACCAGTCCTTCTATTTTATTATCCAGCAAAAATTGAAGAGACAAAACCTACAGCAGATCCGCTATAATATCCTATGTTCTCTCTCACAATCTCCCTCTCTATTTCTCGCTCTGAGAATACACATACAATGCACAGCCGCAATACAATGCCCTCATAAAAACGAGGGGTTGCCTTCTAGGGAAAAAAACCCTAATCTAAACATAACTTCTATTGTCAGATCATTTGCCTAATGAACGGCCCAGATTGACTAGAAATTACTATACTTTTACAACGCTATTTTACATCTGTTTTTAGCTTCAGGGGCACTGCCCCCGAAAGCCCCCGCCAGGGGGGAGCTCCGAAAAGCGCTGCCGCCCCCCCTGGACCCCCCATGGTAGCGATTAATTACGGGTGGCATTGCTGCCCCTTTTAAGGTACAGGGGTCCAATGTTGTGATACAAAGTAAACAAGATAATTAGGCTCCACACCCAACAGAATTTTTCATTTATGTAATGTATTGGAGGTTGCCCCCTCGAAGTGGCTTATTTCTAAGGCGTTGATATCTCTTTTCTTCTATTTTTGAAGCTGGTTACACAACATAATTCTTAAAAAACTTTCTATAATACCTTGTTAACCCAAGAAATCCTCCCAACTGCTTTATGGTTGTGGGGACTTTCCATTCCTTAATGGATTTAATTTTGTTAGGGTCTACCTTAACACCCTCGTGAGATACAATATGACCGAGATATTCCACCTCTTGTACTCCAAAGAAAAATTTGGATTTTTTTCATATAATTGTTTCTCCTGCAATAGTTTGAGCACCCTGTCAACATGTTGAACATGATCCTTCCAATACCTGCTGTCGATTAGTATATCATCAAAAAATACTAGCACAAATTTCTAAGGAAGGGTTTGAAAATGGAATTCATCAACCCTTGAAATGTAGAAGGTGCATTGGTAAGGCCAGAAGGCATCACCAAAAATTCATAATGACCCTCATGAGTTTGAAATGCTGTTATCAGAATATCTTCAGTCTTCATTCTAATTTGATGATACCCTGAACGAAGATCCAATTTTGTAAAATAAATTGCTCCACGTAATTCATCCAATAATTCATCAATCACAGGAATGGGAAATTTATCTTTAATGGTGAGCTTACTGAGCTCCCTATAATCCAAACACATGCGCCGTGATCCATCCTTCTTGTGTACCAATACTACAGGAGCAAAGAAAGAACTTTGACTAGGTTGAATTATACCAGCCTCTAACATTTCTACAATCATACGTTCAATTTCGCTCTTTTTGACATAAGGATATCTATAAGGCCTGATGTTTGGAGGAACACTTCCTAGAATCAAATGAATAGCATGATCATGATCACGAATAGGTGGGATTCCTTTTGGAGTTTCAAAAACCTTGGAATAATTGTCCAAGACTTTTTGGAGATCTACAGAAATAGATGATTTTGATGTTGGAACTTCTAGTGAGCATAATTGTGCAATTATGCCTTGTTGTTCTTTCATTAGAAGCTTTGTCATGAGATTAGAGTTTATCATCTTTCCCGGCTTCCCTGCAATACACCGTAATTCGACTTCCTTTCCTTCTGAAAAAAAATTCAAGAAAAGTTCTTGAAAATTAAAAGCTATCATTCCCAAAGATTGTAACCATTGTACTCCTAGTACAACATCAGCACCTCCCATAGGAATCGAAAGCATTGGACTATTCAATACATATTCCCCCATGGTTATCCTTATATCATGGAATTTTCCAGAGCAATTTATATTTCCTCCATTTGCAACCATCACTTTACATTCTGGTGCTGGGTATAGGAAACAATTCAATTCCTTGGCTACCCTATAATGAATAAAATTATGGGTACTACCTGAATCAATCAACACTATTACCTTTTTTTTCTTGATATGTCCTTCTATCTTGAGAGTTTGAGGAGTGGTAATTCCTGCCATTGCATTACACGATATGGTCAGACTCATTTCTTCCTCTTCTTGGGTTGGTTCCTGGTGTATATCCTCTTCTTATTCATTTTCTTCTTCCTCTTCACAATCTATGTAAAATAATTTCTTCTCAGCACACTTATGACCTTTAGTGTATTTGCTATCACAACTGTAGCAAAGCCCTTTTTCTATTTTTTCTTCCAATTTTTGTGGTCTCAACCTTGTAGGTTGTGGAAATCTAGGAGTAGCAACACTTCCCTCTTTATAGAAGTGAGTGGTAGGCTTCCTTGTCGCCATAATTTTACATTCAATTTTTCTTGCTAACCTGAATGCCTTCTCCAATGAATCAGGTTCTAAAATGTGAACTTCATGTTGGATGTTATCCTTTAAAGTACTTATGAAGAGATCAATCCTGTGTTTCTCTGGAATATCAGTTACCCTTATATTCAATTTTTGGAAGTCCTCAATGTGCTCCCCCATTAAACCCATTTGTTTGAGTCATAGTAGAGCTTTCTAAAGTCTTAATGGGTGTTGAATTATTTTTAGGGGCCATTTTAGAATCCAATACTAATATATATTCTACAGTATGCCCTTGGAATCAATTCAACTTGATTCTTCAAACAAGACTTATTCAATTCGAAAAAAATACACACCTTTTACTTGCTTTTGAGGAGCTTGATATTGAAATTGAATTATCTCTATAATTTTGGATCATCAATATCTAAAATTCAGCCCTGTAGTAGCCCTCTGAAGCTTCTTTCAAATGCCATAGGTCTGATCTAATTTGGATTCTTCAAGGAAAAGTTATGTCCAATCTCCCACAATGACCCAATTTTGGACTGGTTCAGTAGAGTGAACTTGTACTACTTTCCACGTGTCAATGTTTCCTCCTTTGGCTCTAAAATTGATAGAACAAAAACTACAGTTATTTTTATTTTCAGCCACTTTTTCCAGCAATCCAATCTGATTCTCAGAGAGAGAGTTATGAAGATTTTCCCATGATCACCTCTTTGAGATGAAATTCAGAAGCCTCAAAAAGCCCTAACTTCCACAAATCATACCTCCAAAAATATTGTGAACCAATATCTGAAATTTTTTGACGATTTTCCTTAGGATTGTGGCTTCGCACACTAAAAATTTCAGCTTCTGAACCTTCGTATAAAAAAAGTTATTACGAAAATACCAGGATGACATGTTTAGATTAAATTCAAGAGCCTGCAAACTGACCTAACTTGCATAGATCATATCTCTAAAAATATTGTGAACCAAGCTCTGAAATGTTTTTACGATGTTCCTCACAATTTTGGCATCACACTCTAAAAATTCAGATTCTAAACCTTCGTAGAAAACAATTTATAGTGAAAATGCCACGCTGACCTGTTTGGAGAAGAAAAACCCTAGAATCTCAAAGCTATGATACCAAATGTTGTGAAACCAACTCCAAAAAGACAAGAAAAGAGATATCAACACCTTATAAATAAGAAAACTCGAGGGGGCAACCTCCAATACATTACATGAATGAACAATTATTGGATGATTTAAATTACAAAACCTCCTTTCTATATATAGGAGTCCATGGGGCCATAATGTAATCCTAGTCGACCTAACAATAATAATTTAAGGACACAATAATAACAATATGAGGGTTACAAGGGTACAATAATAACAATAAGGGGGTTACACTAACAACAATAAGGGACTATACTAGTAATATAGGGACCTAACACATGATAATGATAGATGACTATACCAAGATGACAACTGTCAGTTTGCTAAAGAAACAATCTGAAGCATTGGAGTGCTTTAAGATCTATAAGGAATTGGTCGAAAATGAAATTGATTTGAAAATAAAGTGTTTAAGATCAAATAATGGCGGAGAATTCACTTCCAAATTATTTCAGCAATACTGTGACGAAAATGGAATAAAAATACAATATTCAACAACATGAACACCTTAGCAAAATGGAGTTGCTAAAAGAAACAATAGAACTGCACAGGAAATGGTTAGAACAATGTTGAAGGACTCAAAATTGGATGAAAATTTTTGGGTTCAAGAAATTGATACGGGAGTCTTCATTATCAACCAAAGTCTTCTCAGAAATAATTGCAACAAGACCCATATGAATTATGGAAAGGAAAACCAGCTATTGTAAAATATTTCAGAATCTTCGGAAAAAAATGTTATATCAAAAGATAAGATCAAAAATTGGGTAAGTTTGAATCACATGTTGATGAAGGTATCTTTGTTGGTTACTCACGCAAAATAAAGGCCTATAAATGTTATAATCTAAGACGAAAACAGATAGTGGAGAGCATAAATGTTACATTTGACGAAGATGGTCTTCTAATGAATAATGATGAGGATCTAGAATCTTTGAAACTTGAGACAAAGGTTGAAAAAGACACAAATAAAATTCTAGAACAAGAAGCAACTATCAACCAGGAAGAAGTAAATAATGATCATCAAATATACCATAACAACAACAAGAAGCTCCTCCAAAGAGAACAAAAGAATGGATTCAAAAAAACCATCCATCAAATCAAATCATTGGTGACATAAATGAAGGTCGACGTTTTTTTTTATCACAACAAGCTCACATGGCTTTTCCAGCAACCTTTGAGCCTAGTATTTTTGAGGAAGTGAGCCAGAATGAACATTGGGTGTCAGCTATGAATGAAGAATTAGATCAAATCGAGAAGAATAACACCTAGGAATTAGTTCCACGGCCAAAATATAAAAATTTCATTGAGACTAAATGGGTGTTCAGGAACAAATTGAATGAAGATGGACAGGTTACCAGAAACAAAGCAAGATTGGTTTGCAAAGGCTATGCACAAGTGGAAGGAATTGATTACGACGAAACATTTGCACCAGTTTCCAGAATGGAATCCATCCGAATGTTTCTCGCCTATGCATGTTCAAGAAAAAGCAAAGTCTACCAAATGGATGTTAAGTCATCATTTTTGTATGGATAATTAGAAGAAGAAGTTTACATCGAACAACTTGAAGGTTTTCTACTATCAGAAAAAGAAGACTATGTTTGCATTTTAAAGAAGGCTCTATATGGTCTCAAGCAGGCTCCCAAAGCATGGTACGCTCATCTTGATGAATATCTATGTCAACAAGGGTTCAAGAAAGGTACTGTTGATAGCAATCTTTATGTACAAATAGATCAAGATAATTTAACAATAATTGAGGTATATGTGGATGATATAATATTTGGTAGCAATGATGATCAACTAAGTAAGAAATTTTCTACATATATGCAAAGTGAGTTCGACATTTCTTTACTTTGTGAGCTGACATATTTCTTAGGGCTTCAAATATATCAGTAAGAGAAAGGAATATTTATATGTCAAGCCAAGTACATCAAGGAAATGCTCAAGAAATTCAAAATGGAAGATTGCAAACCCGTCCTTACTCCGATGGTAATAGGTTTAAAATTGAGCATAGATGACTCATATAAGGATGTGGATCAGAGGTTGTACAGATCTATAATTGGTAGTCTTATATATCTAATAGCCTCCTAACCAGATGTTATGCAAGTAGTTGGACAAGTAGCAAGATTCCAAGCAGCACCAAAAGAATCACATATTATTTTTGTCAAAAGAATTCTTCGATATCTAAAGGGAACAGAAGAATATGGCTTGTGGTATCCCAAGGGTAACAATCTCATTATTCAAGCCTTTACAGATGCAGATTGGGAAGGAAGAATTGATGATCATAAGAGTACTAGTGGAGCAACATTCTATCTAGGTGGTTGTCTCGTATCATGGTTGAGCAAAAATCAAACCTCAATCTCGTTATCTACAACGGAAGTAGAATACATTGCAGTGGAATCATGTTGTACTCAAGTCGTTTGGATGAAACAAACTTTGCAATATCTTCAACTACAATTCAGTGAGCCTATTCCCATATTCTGTGATAACACCAGTGCCATCAGCATCTCCAAGAATCCTGTCATGCATTCAAAAACAAAACACATTCCGATAAAATATCATTTTGTTAGAGAACAAGTTGTTGAAAAGAATATCAAACTTGATTATGTTGGTAGAAAAAAAAAATCGCTGATATCTCTACTAAACCTTTACCTCGTGAAGCATTTGAATATCTTCGCCATAAACTTGATATTCTCCCAATTTATCATTATATTTTCCTTATTCATAATATAAAGGGGGAGTGGAAGTGTGTACAGGTTCGTAGGATGGTTGTGTGTCAGGGAGAGTTACCCTTTGCCGTTGATGTCAAAGAGGGAGAGAATGTTGTAGGAAGAGGTGTCATGATCGTAGGGGGAGTACTTGTGTTGCCATCAATGCCAAAGGGGGAGATTGTTGATCAACGGTTGTCATTGATGTCAACCTAGGCATTTATATAAATTGTGATCCTCATATCTTCCTTATGTAGGGATTTCGCTATCTGAAACAAGTCATCATGGAATTTTTGCTCTAACTTTTTTCTACGAAGGTTCAGAAGCTGACATTTTTATGAGGTGAAGTTGAAATTCTGAGGAAGCTATTGTAAAAATTTCATATCAAGGTGCACAATATTTTCGGAGATATGATCTGTGGAAGTTAGTTTTTATGCAGGCTCCAGAAACTCATCTCAAAGAAGTGACCTTGGGAAATCATCATAACTCTCTCTCTGAGTATCAAATTGGAATTCTATAAAAAGTGACAGATAGTGCACAGGTTATAACTTTCTCTATATCAATTTCAGAGCCTAATGAAGAAACAGTGACATGTGGCACACCGTACAAGTTCTCTCTACTGAAACAGTCCATAATTAGGGCATTGTGAGAGACTAGGCATAACTCTCCCTTGAGGAATCCAAATTGGGTCAGGCCTATGGCATTGGAAATAATACTCAGAGGACTAATACCGGGCCGAAAATCACATATTGGTGATATAAAATAATAAAGATACACTAGATTCAATATCGAGCTCCTAGAAGGCAAGAAAAAGCTAGATCATGTGTTGTCAAGGGCTGCAAAGGACCAGACTTTCTAGGGTAGAAAAAAAAAGCAAGGTGCAACAGAGGGTAGCATGACAAGAGTAGAAAAAAAGGTGCAAAATAGTAGCAAGAAGTTCACCACATGAAGTCTTCAAGTGGGCAGCACTGCATACAGTTATTGTAAAGGTATCATTGTAGTAAGTCATTGTAAATGCATCATTGTAAAAATTGTACAAGTGTCTATCTGCCAAGAGTTGAAGAGGCAGTATCAGTAGGTCTAGGATCATCTTTAGGTGGTTGTGTCATAGCTGGGGTTATGGTCTAGTCTGTCTTCTTCTTCTACATCATTTTATATCATTGTAAATTGGACCATTTTCCCTGGTACAGGAGTCCACTCTTGTTTTATTCTTCTATAGGGTGGTAGGGTGGTGCTAGGGTGAGTTGTAGCTCATTGGGTGTTGGGGCATCCGTTCAGTTGACTATTGAAGAATCTAAGGCGTTCGAGCACCCATCCAGTGGGAGCTGGAGAAGAATGTTTTTCTAGATTCTAGGAAGTTGGAGCTTTATTTTCAATTGGAATTGGATATTAAAGAATTATTAGAAAAGCATTAGCTGGTTGTTGTCCCAGAGTGGGTTTCCACCTTAAAAACTGTGTGCATTTCTGTTCCTTTTGTTTACTGCTATCATTGTACAAACACTGATAATAATTGAAGATTAACTAATGCTCTAATTGAAAGGAATATTGATTCACCCCCCCTCTCAGTATTTCCAACACACTTCACCCTCATCCTTGAAAGCCACTTACAGACAGCAAACCATAAATATTTTCAGTTCTATAGCTACATAAGACCTAGCCTCTGCACTTAAAACAAAATATTTCTTTATGCTTGATAAACATATTTCGCTATTTGAATATTTCACTATTTCACATTACACTATTTAACTATTTCAGGCCAAGCATGAGAGAAAAATATTTATTCTAAAAGAGGCTACAGTGGACGATGAGCCACAACTCACCAAGAAATTCTCCACATTGTTAAATAAAGAGTATGTCTCACTCCTGGATTTAGAGGAGATTTCCACCGATGGTTGGTATCTAGAGGATGGTGCCACATGCCATATGACAAGGGAGTGTGATCTATTTCAGCCACCTGGCTCAATTGCTACTGGATGCATAGTGAGGTGTGGAATCCACACCGAAGTAAAATTCGGTACAAGAGATGGTTCAATTTTATTTGGGTTAGAATCAGGATGGACTGTGTCCTTTCATCATGTTCTATATGTTCCTCGTCTAAGAGTGAATGTGCTCTCTGTTTCAGCCTTGGCGGATCAAGGCTATATCATTGAGTTCATAGGAGAGTTAGTACAGTTATGGCCAGAGGGAGTTGTGTATGTTGAGGACTCCATCATATTGGGGATAAGAGAGGTACAATTGTACTGATTATGGGGTCGACCTCAAGTTCGAGAGGGAAATAGAGCTAGTTATGCAACATTTTTTAGTAGGCACGAGGAACTTCTTAGCAGACCCACTTGGTGGGAATGGACCCAACTGGAAGAGATGGGATACTCAGATGAATTCAACAGAGCTTTAGCTAGTATCTATAGCACATATGAGGTCGATTTTCCAAATTCAGAGGGAGCAATATTTTGAAAAAATTATGAAAAATGATTTTGAAATTTTTTTTGATTCCACTCTCATTGATGAAAAGTGATATTAGTAATATGTTTAACATGTAGATCCAAACCAATTTTATTCATGTTGGTTTCATTATTTTTCACCTGAGAATGTCATCATTACATCAATCCCGCTCCCAAGTCGTTTATATCAAGTGTGATCAAGTTATATGTATATATGGTAGCATATATTTTTTTAGCATGGTCATAGTTTTTCTGAAGGACATATTTACAAAACATTAAAAATCAAGGAGCCTAGTAGTGTTGATATCCTATCTTACATGAAAATATATATGAAGTTTTCCCTTATATTAAATCTAGGTATATAGTTGCAAATGTTGCCATTACAAAAGAATTTAATGACAAGGATACACTGCACATAATTGATTTTCAAATTTATCATGGAAGCCACCACGTACTAATGACTCAATCATATGATTAAGGTGGATCACCCTGTATTAGAGTTTACTCAAAGTCAAGTAATACACTTACTTGGCCAAGGATTATCAAATATTATTACAATTTATCAAGTTCATTTTGAATTTCATCCTCTACCTGTGTTCTATCATAATGTTAATGTCGATGTGCATGAGAATCGGAATGGGGAAGCGTTGGTTGTAAACTTATTTTTACAATTCCATCATATACCTAATTAGAGTATGAGTCCAAGAACCATCAAGATTCGATTTTAGGCTTGTGTCCCATAGAATGATATGCATATTCAAATAGATTTCACTCACAACTCGTTGTCCAACAATCACATAGCACTCACATCGATTCTCTTAGAGAAATAGAGAGTTACCACAACAAGAAATTTTCTATTTCTTTCAAAATTGTTGAATCTCCCTTTACACAACAAAATTCCATCACATATATAAAAAAATATAGCTAACTTCTCTTCCTCTTTGAATGAGGAAAACAAAAAGATCGAAATTTATAATTTCTATCCCAAAATAATCTCTAACCAACTACCATGTATTTGATCAACAAGGTAACAAGGGGAAGGCACCAGCCTCAAACCAATCCACAGATGATCTTGAGGAAGTGCTTAATGAAGAACAAATTTATATGTCGATCGATTCGATCCAAACAATCAAGAGGCTTCTCGTAAAATTAAACAAGTGACTCGGTTTTTTAATTACAATTGAGCCATGGACATAAGATATAAGATACCAAATCAGAACCATGATGACCCAAATCCGTCAACATGGGGTAAGAAACTCATTTAATTATCTTGTTTCTTTATTTATGATTTTAATTTTCTCATCCTTCATAAAATAACTCTTTATTTTACAGGGTTTTTTGAGGGGTTTTGATCCTCATGGTGAGACTATGGGGGTTGACGTTGGTAGCAGCACCGTTGCTCTGCTTGTGAGTGATGCACTGAACACACCGACCATTAATGAAACTCCTGAATAGGGTGACATGCCATTATATGCACCCACTGAACAACGCATAGAAGGAAGTGCACATGATGCAGACCATGATTCCATAACATCAGTCAAGCAGGCTTTCATAGGCATACTCATGTTACTAGCATAGGAACACTACCAATTACATTCTTCATAGATGATAACCATGTTCCCATTAAATTAGAAAATATTCCAGGTATTTAATAAGTGTTTTACATATTAAGTATGATCAAATTGAAATTTACGTATAGAGTGTCATTATTTTCAAGTAATTATAATATCGTTTTGCAGGAAACAATACCTTATATATGCCCTTGAATGAGGCAGCCTTGAAACTCTTTGGGCCCACCATTCGTACAAGGTGGAATTCGAAAAATTCAAATTTGAAGGAAGAACTTATCAATAGGTTGGTTGGCCTGTCCGGAGATGGTACCTTCAAAAAAAGTGAACTTACCACAAAGGCAGGCTTATATTTAAAAGATCTGCGAGACCAATATAGGGTTCATTTGCAAAAGAACCCTAAGTATGAGTTCCCTGTAGCGATTTCAGAAAGTGAGTGGAAATCCATCCTAAAAGATGCAAAGGAGAAAAAACTTCGAAAAGAAGGGAAGACGCCACCTAGACCAAGAAGGTATGAGGCACTTTTATAAATGTAATTATGATTCTTTCTCATCAATATTGCAACATATAATTAAGCTTATCAATACCATAAATGTAGGCTCCTAGATACATCTAAAGCCACGAAGGCGAGAATACAAAAACATGTCCAACATCATCTTGGCCCTGTGGGGTTACTCAAAACTGGCCGCAAAAATTGTAAGTAAATAAAAAAAAAAAATTTGCATCCAAATTTTAGATTCTTAATAATTTTAAAATAATATTGCAGAAGAAAAAAAATTCATGTTGTCATGCAAAAATGAAGGGAGAAAAATTCAATGAAACTCCCACGAATGAAGACCTCAAGCTTGGTTACAAGCACGAATATCAAGTCATTGTTGAACATAGGACAAGCACGGGATCTTCACGTACTGGTTATGATCCCCCACCTGATACTGATGTAAATAAAAGAAACGAAGAGAATTTATAAATTAATACTTGTATACAATCAATTAGTTTTTTTTTTTTTTCCATAAAGTAATGTGCTTGATTGTAAAAGTAGGAAGATAGTGTAAATACAAATGTCCCAAGCAATCATGGAAAACATGAGCGTAGCGACAGTGGAGTGAAAATTGAAACTGATGTTCAACTTGATTTTGGAGCTATTTCATGTGAATTATAATTTTTTTTAGTATGGATTAGAATTAGAAATATTTAAATGCAAATGGTGTATTAATTAGAAATATTCTTGATTCTACTCTAGAGCATGTACGGGATGAGGCCAGACAAGAGGAGGAACCTATGGCCACATCCGAAATTATTCCGCTTCCCTCCACTACCGAAGCAAGTAACAAACACTCTACTAACTTTTATTAATAAATAATTTCTATTAATAATTACTATAAATAAGAATTCAACATTTTATTCTTATTGCAGTTGATGCTCTGTCGCCCTTACAATAGCATAGATGTTTCACCAAGTTGGGAGCAAGAGATCTTACAGTTGAAGGGCATGACATCCTTGCTTCATATATGAAAAATTGAAAGAAACCGAAGAATAATTTATTGTACTAGTAATTTAATTAGAATGAACTTGTTTTAGTTTATGTATACCATAAATTTTATTATAAATCATATTAAGGTAAAATATTTTTTAAACTCTATGAATGAATGAATGGATGAATGAATAAATTTTTACTATATATTTCTTTATTTATGACGTATCTTAATATATTTATTTCAAATATTTCCTAGTAGATAGATTGGGTACTGGGGAATTGAGAGTGATGTGAGCAGGGGGAGGGGCCATGAGAGCTTCCACCTTCACGTGGTTGGCCCTATTCATTAGAGAATAAATTAATATTTGGACAATCTTGGAGTAAAACTATGATATCAACAGAGCAACAACAAGGTCAATGGTGACTTCATTGCTACTTTGTCGAGTGGAGGGAGGTTTGCTCCAAGATTAAACTACACCAATAATTTATTCTCGAAAGCAAGAGGATCTCATTCAGGTATTGATGCACTCAAGTTTTTTTAGTTATTATTTATTGGTGCAATTAAATTTAATAATTGGTCAAATTTAATTTAAGTTTGCCTCATTGGTCTCATGAATATGTGTAGGAAAATTTGTGTCGATTTGGATGTTGAAGAGGAACAACTATCGAAAGGAAATATCTCAAAAAGGTAACATTACATTTAGCATTCAATTTTTAGTTATTGTTATTGGGAATTTGTTTGGTGGTTCTTATTATTTGAGAAACCTATGTTTTATCCCTTTTATATATTTTCATGTGTATCCTATTTCTTAGAATTAGAGATTATTTTCCTCTCTATCTATTCATTATTGTCTGGTTTTCAAGTTGAAGTTTGGGAAAATGGAGGCTCCAAGGAATGGTCGTTAAATTTAACAACGTTTTTTCCTTTTGAAGTTCTAGAAAATTTGATTTCAAACTAACTCAGACTACACCTTTAATGTAGATGTAGCCCAATTACTTAGATTATGGTTCAGGCAGCAAAAATTGGAGAATGTGTAATTGTCACATGTTTCAATTCAATAATTTTCTCAAATGAAATAATGTACATGGGTTGTTAGGTTCATCAATGTTGTGCTAGAAGAGGATTGCACTACAATTGGGATCATTCATGGATTCATGCACTCAATTTTTTTTAATTATTATTTATTGGTGCAGTTAAATTTAATAATTGGTCAAATTTAATTTAAGTTTGCCTCATTAGTCTCATGAATAAGTGTAGGACAATCTATGTCAATTTGGATGTTGAAGAGGAACAACTATCGAAAGAAAATATCTCAGAAAGGTAACATTACATTTATCATTCAATTTTTCATTATTGTTATTAGGAAATTTTTTGTGGTTCTTATTATTTGAGAAACATGTGTTTTAGCCCTTTCATAGATTGTCATGTTATCCTATTTCTTAGAATTAGAGATATTTTTCCTCTCTATCTATTCATTATTGCCTAGTTTTCAAGCTAAAGTTTGAGAAAATGGAGGAGGCTCCAAGGAATGGTCGTTAACTTTAACAACGTATTTGCCTTTTGAAATTCTGGAAAATTTGATTTCAAACAAACATAATCTAGAGCTTTAACGTAGATGTATCCCAATTACTCATATTATGGTTCGGGCAACAAAAATTGGAGAATGTGTAATTGTCATGTGTTTCAATTCAATAATTCACTCAAATGAAATAATGTACATGGGATGCGAGGTTCAGAAATGTTGTTCCAGAAGAGGATTGTACTGCAATTCTATGTAGATTGCATGCCAATCCTCTTTTGGCACAACATTTTTGAACCTCGCATCCCATGTTCATTATTTCATTTGAGAAAAATATTGAATTGAAACACATGACAATTACACATTCTCCAATTTTTGTTGCATGAACCATAATCTGAATAATTGGGTTACATCTAAATTAAATGTCTAGACTGAGTTAGTTTGAAATCAAATTTTCCATAACTTCAAAAAGCAAATACCTTGTTAAAGTTAACGACCATTCCTTGGAGCCTCTTCCATTATTTTTCAATAATAACCCATCAGATATTCGACGTACATTTAAAAAGTATCAAATTTTCGTCAACCCTCATCAACGAACTATTTTCAGATATCCATCTCTTGTCCGACGTAAAATATCATCAAATACATAGCATCTTCATCGAAGGAACAGAGATAACATCGGCTATCTGACATATACACAAACCGTCAGACTGATAGTTTGGTCGTTGAATGAAAAGTCACAACGTCAGCTAACTGACATATGATGGTTGGATATTCAATAAATATATCCAACAGATGGATGTTAGGTATTCGACCTTGGTTACAAATTAAAACGTTTCCTATTTGGTATCAAGGACGGTGGATATTCGACATACAGGTCCGAAAATTTCCTGGTTGTCGAATATCTGACGAAATCCCACTGATGATATCTATGTCTCAAGTTCATTAGATAGTAGACGAGGTTGAGTCGTATAAATGATGAAGCGACGTCAGATTTTGGCCCCATTTGTACTAGTGATGAGAACTTCTTAGTGCTCACAGTCTTCGTCAATGCATCTGTAAAATTCGTCGAAGTGTCCACCTTTACCAGTAACACCTTTTTTTCCTCAACCATATCTCTTACAAATTTATATTGAACATAAATTTTCTTTGTCCTTGAATGTAAGCAGGGTTCTTAGCCAAGAAAATTGCACTTTGGCTATCATGGTCTATTCTTATATCCCATTACACCAACCCCATACCGGAATACAATCTCTACAGCCAAACTAATTCCTTTCTTTCATGAGTGGTTTCCATGTATTCTTCCTTTGTAGTTGAAAGAAACATTACATATTGTCTTTTTCTCATCCAACTGACTACACCTCCAAATAGGCTAAACACACACCCACTTGTAGATATTCTTTGATCCATATCTCCAACCCAGTCTACATAAAAAACTCACAAATGTCCAAATTTTCTCCAATTTTGGTCTTCCTTGGTAGCACAGACCATAATCACTAGTGCCACGCAAGTACCTAAAAACCCGCTTCACTGCTTTCCAATTCTCCTTCCCTTGTTTTTACATAAGCCTGCTCAGTACTCCCACTGTAAGTGAAATTTTTGGTCTAGTACAAACCATTTCATACATCAGGCTACCCATTGCACTTTCATATGGAACACGAGACATTTCCTCTTCCTCTTCTTGTGTCTTGGGGCACTGTTCAGCAGATAAATTTACACCTACAGGAATAGGAACCTTCATCGGTTTACTATCTTGCATATTCTGAAATATTGTTGCAACATACTTCCTTTGGTTTAACCAGATCTTCCTATTTTCCTGATCTCATTTAATTTCCATGCCCAAAATATAGTTTGCAGCAACAGGATCCTTCATGTCAAATTTGGAGTACAATTGGGTCTTCAAATCCTGGATAATTTCTTTGTCATTTCCAATCAGCAACATACCATCCACATACAAAACTAAATAATAACATGGTCACCAATTAATTTAAAATATACACAATTATCTTCTTTGCTTTTGGTGAAGCCAAGCCCCCATATATATGTATCAAATTTTTGATACCACATCCTTGGTGATTGTTTTACCCATACAGAGATTTTTTTTAACTTGCATACCACTTCTTTCTTACCCTTCAACACAAATCCTTTAGGTTGATTCATGTTGATCTCTTCTTCTAGATCCCCGTGAAGAAACGTTGTCTTCACATCCATCTGTTCTACCTAAAAATCAAATGCAGAAAAAATAATTAAAATTAATCTAATAGAACTTACCTTGGCAACAAGAGAAAAAATATCGCCAAAATCAATTCCCAACACCTAGGAATAACCTTTTTATACCAACTGAGCTTTGTATTTCTCCACCTTTCCTTATGCATTCATCTTCTTCCTAAACACCCATTTGCTACCAATGGGTTTCCTTCCAGTCAAAAACTCCACCAGATACCAAGCCTCAATTTTGTGCAAGGATTCCATTTCATCAACCATGGCCTCCTTCCAGATTTTTTCATCCTCTAAATCCACTACCTCCTTCACATTTCTGGGATCATCATCAGTTATAGATAAAGAAAATTTTGAAAAAATAGAAGATGGACTATACCTTTCTGGTTGCCTTCTTTCTCGAACTGATCTTCTCAAATCTAGAGTTTGTGGCTCTTCCTCTTCTGAATCTTGTTCTGTTGTAGAGTTTGATTCTTCCTCCTTTAGCTCAATCTTTATCTTCTCAGGTTCCTTTGGTAGTACTTCATGTTTAAAAAAAAATTCACCTCTCTAAACACCACATCTCGGCTATAAAAAACCTTCCTTTTTTATGGGTTCCAAAGCTTATAAACTTTTAAACCATCTTTATACCCAATAAATATGCACCTTTCATATTTACTATCCAACTTGGTTATTTTCTCCTTTGGAACATGTACATATGCATCCCAGCCAAATAACCTCAGATGTGAAGGAGACAGTATCTTACAGATCCATACCTCATGTGGAGTATTGACCTCCAACATCAATGAAGGTGATCTGTTAACCAGGTAACATGCAGTTTCCACTACCTCTGCCCATAATTTCTGTCCTAACCCGACACCACTGAGCATGCTTCTTGCCTTTTCCATCAACGTCCTGTTCATTTTTTCTACAACTCTATTTTTTTTAGGTGTGTATGGAGTATTCTTCTATCGTGCTATACCACACTTCTTACATAACTCTTGAAATTCCTTCTTGTAGAACTCTCCACCATTATCTATCCTTAACACTTTCATCTTCTTCTCTGTATGGTTTTCCACCAGAGCCTTAAATTCTTTAAAATTTTCAAAGAATTTAGATTTCTTCCTGAGGAAATATATCCATGTATTCCTTTAGAAGTCATCTATAAATGACACATAGTATATAGAATTACCCAGTGATGGAACTGACAGAGGTTCAAACACATCATTGTGCACAAGCTCTAATATCCCTTTCACCCTCTTAGCACCAGAGAGGAAACTCACCCGATTTTGCTTCCCATGTACAAAATGTTCATAGAAATCAAAATCCAGAGAGAAATTAGACATACCTTCTACCATACCATTACCATGAGGTATTTTAAGGCCCTTCTCTCCAATATCTCCAAGCCTTTGATGCCATATCATGGTCTTTTCCCCAGAGACCACAAGGTTTTCAACTCTACTTTCAGGAACCATAGAATTGTTGCACCCATCAATAACAGTGCTACCCAAAAGCTTGTACAGAGTTCTAATCTGAACTCCCTACATCAATAACAGCTCTCCAAAAACCATCTTGCAGGTATCCTTATTGAACATTTTTTTTACACCTACATCATTTATCTTTCTGACATAAATCATATTTCTAGCCAATGAAGGAATATGCAAAACGCCAGGATGTTTCCTAATCCTTCCACCTTGCAAATTAATCTTGAATTTTCTGAATCTAATGATTATGGAGTTCATATCATCCCCTAGGAATACATCACCACCATCATATTTCTCATACTCACATAACCACTCCCTATGGGGAGTGAAGTGAAAGGATGCACCTGAGTCAATCAACCATGCCTCATGATATGCATGAGTACTTGAAGAAGAATCCAAGTGCACATCCCCACCTTCATCTTAGGTGGTTTTCACCTCTGCATAAGGAGAATCATCAAATATGTTTCCTTTTTTAGGAGCTTTAGATCTATAGTCCTTTTTGAAGTGCCCTTTCTTTCCGCATTTCCAGCACATATTCATAGGTTTTCCTAGAGATTTTGATCTCCCTCTAGATTTATATATACCACTCGAGGAGTTATTTTTGTTTCTATTATGGGACCATCCTCGTATAGACAAGGCATATCCATTTTTTCCCTCCATAATTTTCCATCTCATTTCCTCTGACAGCAAGGATGAGACAATTTCATCAAAATTTGAGGTATTTGTATTGCTACCTATTGCAACAACCAAAATATCCCACGAATCTAGTAGAGAACATAGAAATTTTATGCACTTATCTTCATCTAAATTTTTAATATGAACGTATAAAAATTGACTTACCACAATATTAAAGGTGTTTAGATGCTCTGTCACCGAGTCTCCATCCTTCATCCTCAGGTTATCCAGATTTTTCTGTAGGAATAATTTGTTCACGACAGACTTAGATTGATACAAATTCCCTAACTTGTCCCACAAATCTTTCATCGTAGCTTCCCCAGATACATTCAATAAATACCGAATCTTAGATACATAATCGTATTGTGCTCTTTCATTTCTGATTGAACTTCACCTCTTCTTCATCTGGCATTGTTGTTGGTTTAGTACATGGATCTACCATAATCGATTGATATTTATCCACTAGTAGATCCTCCATCTTGAGCTTTCGCAACTCAAAACTTTGACCATTAAATTTACCGATCTCTATCTTTACACTGCTCACCATCTTCTTTCGCCACAAGAATCAATCCTATGAATCTCCCACTTAACACTGTCTACCATAGGCCTGAGAAAAACCTCTCAGCAACAAAGGCGTCTCCTTGAAGATGAAACAACTCTGATACCAAATGTAAGCTTTAACCCTATATAGAAATTACCACGAAAAAAATTCTTAAAAATAGAAAATAAACAATGGTGAGAACATAAACATTAAACACATATATAAAGATATTTTCCCCTGGATCCCAAAACTGGGACTACCATATTTATTTTTCTTTATATTCATTTAAAGGTTACAATACATATATATATGTATGTATGTCAAAGCATTCATAAACCCCAATCCATTAACCCTGTATTAGAACATAATCGTAGTTCCCTTAACCGGATCTACAAAATACCATGGAATGAAAACCATCATGTTGAAAACCATGTGCAAAACACATGCACAAAACCATAGGTAATTCTGGCCACCTAATATAGGGTCAAAAAAAAAATTCCTGGGGCACTGCCTCAAACCCCATGTAGGGGGGCTACCACCCCCCGATAGGGGGGAATACGCCCCATGCAACAAAGGGGGAGAGCTCATGTGTGAGGCTAGTCATAGAAAGAATATAACACACACTCAACACATTAGACCTTCTTGGTTATTCTCATATACGTTTTAGACCCCTATGTTTAGATATGCATTCATGACCTATAGATTACTTGTTCACAATATGTTTGACGAAATGATTGTCATATGTAGGCATGGTTAGGTCAATTCCTTGATCAATTTTATTATGAATAACCTTATCCGAATTTTATATATGATTATAGAAATTTTCACTAAGTTTTGGCAAGTGGTATAGAGGCTAGCCTGAAATTGTGGATCAAAATTTGAGACAACAACCTCTAAACTAGAGAATTTGGGCTGCAACCACATGGATGCAGTGTTATGCATGCATTTGGAGGCTTCCAACTGCATGGAGGACATGTCATGGGTGTGGTTATGGGCCCAGGTATGATAAGAAGGGGTCCAACTTAGGGTTTGGCCATCTGGGGTGGTTTTTCAGCCTCTAAGTGACCTATAGTCACTATGGGATGTTGTGAGTTGTCATTTTGTCATCAGTAGTTGTACCCACTTCCTTAAATGGATCTAGGAGGTTGAGTCGGGTCATAGTATCTCTTCCTCTCATGTCTACCCCAATATACTGGTGAAACTTGTTAAATGTGGGTGGGGTGGTTACAGGGTGGTATCAAAGCCAGGTTTCCATTCGCTTTGGGTGAAATTTGATACCATAGATTCGTATAAGACTTTCCAGGTTCAATCACTTGGACTAGATGGGAGGAATTTTTTTTTCATACATGCATTTTAGTTTTCTATGTGTTGTTATGCATGCATTTTGATAGTCATTGTTTCATTTTATTTCATCATAATGTTGTTGCTATGTTATGAGACTGACATGTTGGCCAAGATGGAGTAGGAGATGCATATCATGAGAGTGAGGTTGCAGCACTGGACCTCGGGGTAAGAGAAGATCATCATACAAGATTGTATGTTGGACATACAAGTATGATGGTTAATGGGTGGTATATTCATTATGGCTATATACATGTCTATCACTCTATTGTAGTTGTGGTTACATACATGATAGGTCTTCGTTAATCAATGCAGTCATATGCACATGCGTCGAACATTCGTGAATGATAGTAACTTGTTGTTATATGAATTATAGTCATATGAATGATAATTATGGTCTTTGAAGCTAAGATCCCGATTTTATTAGGTATCATGTTAATTTGGATGGTCTGTGTAGATGGTTATGGTTATGATATTCAAGTATGAGTCGATATACTTGTGATGTTGTGTCATACTAATATAGATTGACTTGTGCAGATGTGATAGCCTCCCATAATATACATTGAGGTATGATTTTGATTGTGTTGTTGAAAATGACAACAAGAAATATTGAAAATGGCACCCAGAAGGATTCTAGTTTAATTTTCCCTTAATTAAATTGGAAGTAAATTGTAATTCCACATCACATGACAACTTGTACAAGTTAACTGAGTTGGGAAGACTTAGTTAGCTCAGTCAATCCAAGTTGTTGGTAAAACTAGAGGCATGTAGAGTTCACTCTAAGTTTTATAGGGTCTAGTTAGAGTTTATTTTGAGTTGTGATTAGTTAACTCAATTATTTGAGTCAAATTCAATTTAACTAGTTCTAACTAAGAGAGGAGCTAGTGATAGTTCTAGTGAATTAATTATGATTTAATTCACATGTAGTGATCAATAAAATAATTGATAATTCACTATAAATATTTGTTGCATTTCAATTCTAAGGAAGGCCCAATTGAGATTAGAGTTAAAGGGAAGAAGACTATCAGTTGTATAAATAGAAAATTTTACAACTCATGCATGAGGTCATCAGGAAGACTTGGATGTATTGCAAAATATGTTGATGGGAATTTCCTAATTAATAGAGGATCAATTAGCCAATGAATGCATGAGCAATGCCGGTAAGATAGAAGCAAGAAACCGGTTAAATATTGGACCAAACTTGCTTAGATCAAATTGAGACAGTCATCAGGGTGGAGAGGTTTCTCAAGAAGAGAAATATCATTGCATTGTTTCATGTTCTTGAATTTATGCAATATACTGATAGCGGGGTTTTTAGTTGAGGGTTTATGCAGATACATATTTGTGTTTTTCGACTGATATTCTTTCTCTTTCTTGTTTATGTGATTATGCAATCGAAATTGGTTTCCACAATTTGTAGAATTGATTGAATATTTTTTTTTAGTACATTAAAAGATAAGTTGAATATATTTGGATTTTCTACATGGTATCAAAGCAAGAATCGCTATAGAAGAGAAGAACCAGAGCTTGTTTTGAAAAAGTGAATCAAATTTGAAGATTTATTCTTTAGGACCAATAGCAGATCAAGATGTCCTTCTATGGATTGAAACTTGAATATTCCCTTGAGGGTAGTTTGAATTACATAGCATGGAAGGATAGGATGGAGGTAGTGTTGGAGGAAAGATGGTTGAAGGAATTCATAAACAATGATATTCCCAAGCTTGCAGCAGTAGATGCCCAAAATATTAATGCATGGAAGAAGAATGTAGCAAAGGCAAGAAGGATTTTGTTAGAAGGAGTTCGAGATCATATTATCTTGAACCTCCATGGAAAGGAAACTCCATATTCTCTGTGGAAGGTGTTGGGGTTCCCATGTTTTGGCCAGATTGGCAAGACCAAAAGATGAGACAACATCAAACCACTTTCAGACCTCAGGATCTAGCCCTCCTGGGTCCAGAGAGGGATCTCTCTATGTGAGCAAAGGTTTTATGTCAATGAAGCTCAAAGTTTAAGATGTTAGGCTAGTTATAAGGCTAGGGGTTTGTTTGTTTGATTTGTTTGGTTTGGTTGCTGGTTATCAGGAAAGGAGGATTCAGTGTAAGACCAGGATGAGCAAAGAGGAAAGAGAAGGCAGAGGTGAAGTATTCCAGGAAGTATCCAAAACCGTTGGGCAATGGAGTTAGGAAAGGATTTACTTGCTACTCAATAGGTAGGCTTTCAATTGGGCGTGTCATCTGAAACATAGGATCTTAAAGATGATTGTGTGATATGATAAAATAGGAGGGGAGGAGATAACACATTTTCAAAGCACAAAGTTACAGACCAGCAAGTCGCACAAGGATCCTAGTGGACAGGGCTAATTCTAATCCCCAATGTTCCCAAATCTTCCAACTAAATCCTTAACAAGAAATATCTAAGAAATGAATGCATTTAATTCATACATCAGAGAGCAGGCAATAACATCCACTACACTGGTTAAACCAACTGAAATCAATTCTTAGATAACACATTCAGAAGAGAAACATTAATGGCAAGGAGAGCAGAAACACAAGGTACCTAACCAGGGTAAATCCTATGCCAATATTCTGATGCAAGCCAGTAGAAACGAAATGAAATGAATGTAAACACAAAGATAGGAAAACATCATCGCTACTTCAGATAAGGATCCAAAGAAATGTGCTTGTCATATTAAATAGCAATACCAGTCAAGTACAAAATTTCCAATAGCTGAATACTTAGTCTGAAAACATTTCCTTCAACCTATCTTACAACTCTGCACAGAGACTATATCTCAAAAGAAACTACTAGCAGTTCTCTGATAACTAATCAACAACCTATACAATGAGTTTCTTCATGAATTTATAGCTCCAGAGGAGCAGAGGAGGTAGGTGAAGAACTAAATGCAGTATTAAACATCTGAAAATAAAAAGGGCCGAAGCCCATCCTGTATAAATCCTGTGCATTAATCTCTGGCATGTCTTGGACGAAAGAATGATCTTCTTCGGCTTCCATCTACTCTGGTCTGGTCCTGATGTACTTTGTTGCAGTACTCTGTAGTACAAAAAGGCAACTAAAGGATGCTAGGGCCTGCCATGATGTGCATCAAATATCGCTGACAGCATAGGACTACTGTCAAGGTGGGAAATCCTTTAGGAACACGATATGGAATAAAATTTGTATGGGCATTTCGACCTTTATGGGGAAAACATTCTGCTGGTGTACAAATCCTGATATGCATGAATTTCTGTATGCTGTACACTCCAGGTTATCCATGATGTCGCTAAACTAGTGTCTTGCCTCTAAACTGCTGCATTAAGGCCCAAAACCTCCAATACTGAACGCTGAAATCCTTGATCATAAGTTGGTTTTTCTCCACGGCTTCGTAAATGTCTTGATCTGAAAAATATGGGCTTTAATGGCACCGGATAGGTTTTTATTTGCAGAGATTGAATTGTCCTTGGATAATATTTATGCCGCCGCTACCTTTCCGGACACCTCCCTGTAGTACCAGCTTCCAAATTCAACCTTCTCTGCTCAACGCGCCATTTACAATGATTCCTATGAATCATGGTGGTTTTCTACCTCTGATAACCCTGCAAAATATGAAAACTGTTAAGAAAAACATGCATGGGATCGGATGGTGTGGATGACTGCGAGGATGACAGTGGGATCGTGGACGAAAGGCAAAAAACGCAGAGGAATGGTGGAGAAATGATATGATGGAAGGTTGGCGGAAAGCAGAGAAATTTAACGTAAAAAACCTTAAACTTGACCTTTTGAATGAATATATAAAATGGGAGGGGTGAATGTACGGTGAGACACGTGGAGGTGGCATGGCAGGACCGGTAGACAGTGGAATAGTCAACAGTGGGGGAAGACAAATGCGGACCATCTGATCCTAGGAGGAGATCGATGGTGAAAAACTACGGAGGGTGATTGAATGTAGACCATCGATCTGAATATCAGATCAACGGTGGAGATTAACCGGATGGCGCGTCATACCCTGAGTTATCGCATGTGCATCTGAGTTAACTATCGTGCATCTTCGGCGAGCGATAACCGTTGGATGGCCCACCCCAGATCGGACAGTCCACGGCAATATCGTTGGGCATCCTCCTCCGAACAATAATGCGCAATGGACGGCGGTTTTTAAAAAGGTACAGGGGACATGTGTCACGCGATGTATGGAATCGCTGGCTGATCGGTAAATACCGCCTACCCCCGAAAGGCGGTGCGATGGAAACTAGATGGTTTTTGAACAGTGAAAGTGGGCAGGGACCACTGGAACGGGCGGATTCCACACCGCCGGGTCTGTACAGATCAACAGTTGAAAATGCGCCTGATATGGATGAACTGTGGACCGTTGATCTGGCGAATTAACGAACGGCGGAGATGCGACTACGGGCGGTGAACGGGTTGCACGGTGAAAGCTGCGGGGGCGGCGATCGTCGTCCATTCTGTGAGGATCAACGACGTGGAACACAGCGGAGGACTTTAACAAAAAAACAATCGCATCAGAGTTTCTCGGTGATTACAAAGGAATTTTAATGTGCCACTCTGTTTCTCCGATGTGATTAGCGCCTAAGGCTTAAGCGCTCGGTCCTGGGCTACGGGTATATGGGGAAGTGGTTGAAATCGGCTTGCGGGAAAGGAGCTTAGGCCTATTATAAGGTCAGAAATTGGGTTTCTAACCATTTTAATGCATTTCAAGGCCTAAGGAGGGTAACAGTAGGGAGATAGAGGGGAAATTTGGGAAAACAAAAGGCAAGGGTGGGATTTTAGGAGAACAAAGGGGACTTTGAAAAAAAGGGGAAGATGGATAGAAAGAGGCATTTTGTAGAGGTACAAGGGGCAGATAATGGCCTTTTGGAGCATAATTCTTCATCAGTAAGGCTCGTTGATACCATAACATCAGAGGAAAAAATTCACAAGGTAGGAAACATGAAAAGGCTGCAAGGATGATGTGTTTTCAAGGGAAATTCATTCCTTGTAGGCTTATAAAACAAACTAGCCCCTTGCTTGCTTGTCAAGGAATTTATAAGAGACTAACAGTGGCTCCACATGGGGATGGCTTCTTCTTGAAGGAGTCAAGAATTCAGAGAATAAATCTTTGGAGAAGATCAGTTGCCTGTTGCTTGGCACATCCCTTTCTTTCTTTAGATCAGCTGCCACAATATGAAGACATTACATCAGCAAAAAAACTTTCCCAATCAATCTACCTACCCACACTATAATCCTAGCATTTTTCTTCCTTTAGGGTGAATTTGAGCTAGCAGACCCTTTACATCATTTATTTTTACAAACAGAAAATAAAACTATTCTAATTCTACCCTTAAATTTCTCCAAGGATTTCCTGAGAACGGGAGCTTGGGTAAGTGAAATTTTCACTGATTCAAAAGATTTCACCCTGATTTGGGTAAGGGGAGAAATCTGGAGAACGGGAGCTTGGGTAAGTGAAATTTTCACTGATTCAAAAGATTGTTTAGCTTCGACAGTCCATTTAACTCCTTCACCTTTCTTCAGCATGTTAGTCATGTTCCTAAGGTGTTCAACCAGATTTGGAATAAACCTCCTAAGGAAGTTAATCTTCCCAATGAAGGACTGCAATTCCTTGATATTTATTGGGTGGGTGATCTATAGTATTCCCTCAACTCGTTGTGGGTCTATCCTAATTCCCTTCTCAGATATAATGTGGCCAAGGATTTTACCCTCCTGTAGTCCAAATACAGTCTTTTTAGGATTTAGGGACAGACCAAACCTTCTACATTTTTCAAACACTTTTCTCAGATGTCTCAAATGTTCTTCTTTAGTCTTGGAATAGACTATTATGCCATCTAAGTAAATAACAATGAAATGCCCTATCTCATCTAAAAAATCTATGTCCATCGCTCTTTGGAAGGTTGCACCAACGTTCATCAATCCAAAAGGCATCTTCACATACATGAAGGTACCCCATGGAGTGGTAAAGGTTGTCTTGAGTTGATCTTCTGGGATTACTAAGACTTGGTTGTAACCTGAAAAACCATCCAGCAGGGAAATCCTCTTAGAGCCTACTACCCTCAGAAGAATATGTTCCATTTTTGGCAAAGGGTAATTATCTTTGAGTGAGGCTCTATTAAGATTCTTGAAATCTATACATAGCCTGATTTCCCCTGTTTTCTTCCTCGCAGCCACTAATTTTGATACCCAATCAGAGAACCTCACAGGCACAATTATACATGCCTCATACATCTTCTTAATCTCTTTTTCAACTGCGGGAAATTATTTTGGATTGATTCTGCGAAGTTTTTGTCTAAAGGGCTTCTGAATTTATTTCAAGGGTATTTTATGTTGAATGTTATTTGTGTCATAGGCCTTTAATTCCTCATAAATCCATGCAAACACATCAATAAATTCCTTTAAAAGGTCGATGTATTCCCTTTTCATGTCTGCAGGTAAAGACTTAGCCAGTTTAATCATTTTGGGCTTATCTTCAGTGCCTATGTTGTATTCTTCCACATCAGAGTCTGCATGTTCTATAGTGGGCTTTTTTGCTACATCATCAAAGTCAAAGAGGTCTTCTAAGGGTGCCAGGCCTCTGGGTATATTCTTATCTTTGGCCTGCAGCACCTCTACTTCTTCACTATCTGCATTTTCACAATTTCCGTCTGGATTTCCAGTCTGTTCATCCAAAGATTTTATTTCTATGTTACAGGGTGTTTCTTCCTCATCCGAGGACTCATCACTTGGGCAGCTACTGTTAGGTTTGGAGTCTCAATCATAAAATTCAAACTCGTTTCTTCCTGCCAGGAAATCCTCAATTTGTTTGTCTCCTTCAAAAACCTGCCAATATTTTTCGTTGTCTGGCACAACAGGTCTGAATTTGGTCTGAATGATGACTTGTTGATTGATGGGAGTCTTAGGATATGAACTAGCTAGGCAAGCTAATCCATTTTCAATGATATTTTGACTCCTAGGAATGAACACTAATTCGTATTCAACAAACGTTTTCAGTAGATCCATAGTGTCATTCCTATATTCTCTCAGTCTAGGATGTTTCGCCGTATATTCACCCTTCACCTGTTTAATAATTAGCTCAGAGTCCCCATGCACGGCTATCCTATGGGCTCCTAATTTTTTTAGCAGAGTTAAGATCAGGATAAGGGCCTCGTATTCTGCAACATTGTTTGTACATTTGAAGTGCAGGTTGCAAGCGTGGCTTTCTGCGTAATCACTCTCTGTGTTATGTATCCAGACTCCTGCCCCATCAGTTCTCCTTGTACATGACCCATCGAAACTCATTTCCCACAGGGGTTCATTCTCGTTTTTGTTATCATTCTTCCCCCTACAGCTAGATTCGCCATTATGTTTCCCTATAGGGTTTGCACTAGGTTTTTGGTTGTTTAGTTTTTCGTTATGTATGTGGAAGTCAGAGAGGTGAATAGTTGGCTGATTGCATTCTATTTCTGGTTCACTTTACGTTGCAGCTTCAGTGCATTGTTCAAGGTTTTCTACGCCTTCATCCTCCAAGTCTAGGGTAGCCATTATGTTAAAGTCCATTGTCTCTGTTTCATCATGTGTACCTTTGCTTGTATCTACGTTTTTAGATTCTGGTCCTCCCAAAGATTCATCATTGCAGAAGATAAGGGAATCCAGATCTGTATGTACAGAGTATAGAGGAGAATTTTCAGGCTTCTCAGGGCTACTAACCAGGAATTTCATTTGTGCTTACCTGTACAGTCTTCTAAGTTGGCCAAAGATTTGGATTGTGGCATAAGCCCCATCCATCTGCAATGTTCCTTGCATCTTGGCTCCCCATTATCTTGATAGTAACTTGCCATACTTGGGTGGCACATTTGCCACCACAACGTCCATGACCATGCACTTGGCAGGGATCTGAGTCAGGCTCACACATAATTCTTTGATCAGGCCAAGACACTTTACTCTACTTGAGTCAAATTAATATAGGTCTTTATAGGGACGGGTTATCTCTAGGCCTAATCTTTCCATCACTACTTTAGGCATTAGGTTGTGTGACGCCCCAGAATCATGCATTGCATTGTGGAGGATCTTATCATGGATATTAAGACTGATATAAAAAGGGGGTACTACCCCTTCCTTAAACTTTCCTTCTATCTTTGGACCAAACAGAAGGGCAGGCTGATCATCACTCAGATTTACAGTGTCACTATTCTCTCCTAAATTTAATGCTTTCAAAATTTGGCCTTTATATACATCCTGAGTGGCCAGCTCAGAGAGTGGGACAGAGATTTTAATTTTTGCAATCTCACTCTCCAAATTGAAAGTGGATTGACTCTTGGGAATGCTCAACTCTGTTTTGTTAGTCACTGCCTTAGTGGCTGAATCAGTGTGTTGATTCTCGTTATGTACAGTGTTTGTGACAGTTTTATCAGGAGCACTAACCGTAGTGCTAGTGCTACCAGCTGGTTTACCTTGTGTATCAGTGTTTTGGTCGTCTTTTTCTTTGTTTTTCCCAAAACTTTCGGTTGATGGTTTGCTACTTTCAGCAGTTGCTTTAGAAGATTTCTCAGGCCTTTTCTTAATGGTGACCTCAGAGGTTTTAGCTTTGGAATTGTCTAGGCTCTTCTTACTTCTGAGTTCATATTGTCTAACCTGCATGATAGCATCTTCAAATCCAAGTCTGTAATCTTCAGATTCTGATCTCTCCTCATCCCAATATGAAGGTAAGGGCTGATCTTCCTCTGAATAACAGTTATGGATTGAATCTTCTATTTCGAACATGTTTATCGTATTCCCTTCAGACTCTTCTATGATTCCCTCATCTTCATCAAGAAAATTCTCTTGGAATGGGGGAATAACTTGTTGATCTGATTCTCTTTGTCTGTTGGGAGTGACATTGTTTCTTCTAAAGTTTTGGTTCTGGTTTTGGTTTCTATTTTGGTTACTAACCGTGACAACCATTTTTTCCATCATTTGGTATAGCTTCTCCACTTTTTTAGATAGATGGTCATGATTTGGATCAGATGTGGAAGCTACATTGTCATATTTATATGTTACCCTCTTCTCAGATCTCAGTCTTGCTCTTTTCTCAATTAGATTTTCCTCTATGTTCACTGCTCCTTTTTGCATGTCCTCTAATGTATTGTATTCCTTATCCCTAAGCTCATAGGCCATGTCAGCATCAAAGCCTTCAGGGTATTTTTCTAGGGCCATGCCTTGTGGGGGTTTCATATGTGGAGGGAGGGCATTGTAAATGATGTTAAACCTTGTTGTGTAATCATGGACACTCTCTCCTACGTTTCTTTTAAGGCTCATGTATTCTGCTAAGAGTTGGTGAGGGTTAGCGTTAGTTTCCCATTTGTTTATGAAATTCTGATATAAGGCTGGAAGATCATTGATGCTACCCAGAGGTAGGCCTTTAAACCATTTCTTCACATCACCCCCCAAGCTCTGGGAAAAGATTCTCATTTTGACTGTATCATCATCTATTTCCATGTAGTCAAAAGAATCTTCCATCTTATCTACATGATGTTGGGCCGTGATAGACTCTTTTGCAGTGAAGTGTGGGATCTTTGACTGATAATCATTTGGTAAGGGTACTAGAGGTTGAGGTAAAACTAGAGGTGCATACCAGGCTACCATGATGATATTTTGATGAGGTAAAGGATTGACTAGAGTAGCTGGTATTTGGATGACAGGGATATTATGACCAGCAAAAGACTGATGAGCAGATCTAGGGTGACTGAGCCCCAAGTTTTGTATGAAATGTATATCAGGTGGTGTAGAAGGAGGGGTCTTTCTATTCCCAAGATGTATACCACTTTGTTGTGGTGAATCAGGGAGCTTAGGGCCTGGCTGGTCTAAGATGCTGAATGACCTAGTTTTAGGTAATCTATTAGGTAGGTCTAGGTCAAGATGAAAGTGTGATAGAGATGTAAGATCTTCTAGTGCAGAGTTATCTCTATGGAGGTGATTGGAAAAAGTTGGTTGCTTATGTGTATGAGATCCTTTGAGGATGCTCTCAGGGTTTTCAACTATTTCTGGTGGGTTTGGGTTGGGGTAAGCTCTCGTGTAAATGGTCCTTGAAGCCAGAATGCTATTTCCAACCAAGCAGCTTAACCCTACTTGTTACTACTATTGTGGTTGATGCTGTTATGGAGGCTGGTCTCCTAGTGGAGTATAATGTGAACCAATATAATCAGCAGGCCTACTAATCACCAGTGGAGTCTGTAAAACGTTTAGGGAATATGGAGTCGCCAGGTGGAAAGGTTTAGGATGTTTTTGGAGGGTGCACTGTCGACCACAGTGCCTAAGAGATGTCCCCCTTTCAGGGATTTCTTTCAAACATAGCAAACTCTAATCAGAGATTGACTGGGAGGGCGTTTACCAGATATGTAACCTCTAAAGAGTGTGAGATCCGGAGGCTACCTGGCCCTTTCCAAACTCTGTCCAAGAGTATGGGAAAACACAACGAATGGTATAGAGGTTGATGTGAGAATAGGAGTGTTTAACTGCCAACCTAACTAGAGATTGTAGGTTTTTGAATGCCTAAGAATGTTTAAGGTGTAATGCACTCAAGGTTTCCCCAGCGGAGTCACCATTATGTTGGGGTTCCCATGTTTTGGCCAGATTGGCAAGACCAAAAGATGAGACAACATCAAACCACTTTCAGACCTCAGGATCTAGCCCTCCTGGGTCCAGAGATGGATCTCTCTATGTGAGCAAAGGTTTTATGTCAATGAAGCTCAAATTTTAAGATGTTAGGCTAGTTATAAGGCTCGGGGTTTGTTTGTTTGATTTTTTTGGTTTGGTTGTTGGTTATCAGGAAAGAAGGATTCAGTGTAAGACCAGGATGAGAAAAGAGGAAAGAGAGGGCAGAGGTGAAGTATTCCAGGAAATATCCAAAATTAGGAAAGGATTTACTTGCTACTCAATAGGCAGGCTTTCAATTGGGCTAGTCATCTGAAACATAGGATCTTAAAGATGATTGTGTGATATGATGAAATAGGAGGGGAGGAGATAACACATTTTCATAGCACAAAGTTACAGACCAGAAAGTCGCACAAGGATCATAATGGACAGGGCTAACTCTAATCCCCAGTGTTCCCAAATCTTCCAACTAAATCCTTAACAAGAAATATCTAAGAATTGAATGCATTTAATTCATACATCAGAGAGCAGGAAATAACATCCACTACACTGGTTAAACCAACTGAAATCAATTCTTAGATAACACATTCAGAAGAGAAACATTAATGGAAAGGAGAGCAGAAACACAGGGTACCTAACCAGGGTAAATCCTATGCCAATATTCTGATGCAAGCCAGTAGAAGCGAAATGAGATTAATGTAAACACAAAGATAGGAAAACATCACCGCTACTTCAGATCAGGATCCAAAGAAATGTGCTTGTCATATTAAATAGAAATACCAGTCAAGTACAATATTGCCAATAGCTGAATACTCAGTCTGAAAACATTTCCTTCAACCTATCTTACATCTCTGCACAGAGTCTGTATCTCAAAAGAAACTACTAGCAATTCTCTGATAACTGATCAACAACCTATACAATGAGTTTCTTCATGAATTTATAGCTCCAGAGGAGCAGAGGAGGTAGGTGAAGAACTAAATGCAGTATTAAACATCTGAAAAGAAAGAGGGTCGAAGCCCATCCTGTATAAATCCTGTGCATTAATCTTTGGCATGTCTTGGACGAAAGAATGATCTTCTTCGGCTTCCATCTACTCTAGTCTGGTCCTGATGTACTTTGCTGCAGTACCCTGTAGTACAAAAAGGCAACTAACGGATGCTAGGGCCTGCCATGCTGTGCATCAAATGTCGCTGACAACATAGGACTACTGTCAAGGTGGGAAATCCTTTAGGAACACGATATGGAATAAAATTTGTATGGGCATTCCGTCCGTTATGGGGAAAACATTCTGCTGGTGTAAAAATCCTGATATGCATGAATTTCTGTATGCTGTACACTCTGGGTGATCCATGATGTCACTAAACTGGTGTCTTGCCTCTAAACTGCTGCATTAAGGCCCAAAACCTCCAATACTGAACGTTGAAATCCTTGATCATAAGTTGGTTTTTCTCCACGGCTTCGTAAATGTCTTGATCTGCAAAATATGGGCTTTAATGGCGTTGGATAGGTTTTTCTTTGCGGAGATTGAATTGTCCTTGGATAATATTTATGCTGCCGCTACCTTTCCGGACACCTCCCTGTAGTACCAGCTTCCAAATTCAACCTTCTCTACTCAACACGCCATTTACAATGATTCCTATGAATCATGGCGGTTTTCCGCCTCTGATAACCCTGCAAAATAAAAAAACTGTTAAGAAAAACATGCATGGGTTTGGATTGTGTGGATGACTGTGAGGATGAAAGTGGGATTGCGGATGAAAGGCAAAAAACGTAGAGGAATGGTGGAGAATTCTCTGTTGGAAGTTTGGCGGAAAGCAGAGAAATTTAACGTAAAAAACCTTAAACTTGACCTTTTGAATGAATATATAAAATGGGAGGGGCGAATGTATGGTGAGACACGTGGAGGTGATGTGGCGGGACTGGTAGACAGTGGAATAGTCAACAGTGGGGGAAGACAAATGCGGACCGTCCGATCCCAGGAGGAGACTGACGGTGAAAAACTACGGAGGGTGATTGAATGTGGACCGTCGATCTACAGATAATATTGACGGCGGAGATTAACCGGATGGCGCGCAGTACCCTGAGTTATCGCGTGTGTATCTGAGTTAACTATCATGCATCTTCGGTGAGCGATAGCCATTGGATGGCCTGCCCCAGATCGGACGGTCCACGGTAATATCGCTGGGCATCCTCGTCCGAACAATAATGCGCGATGGATGGCGGTTTTGAAAAAGGTACAGGGGACGTGTGTCACGCGATGTATGGAATCGTTGGCCGATCGGTAAATATCGCCTACCCCCAAAAGTCAGTGCGATGGAAACCAGATGGTTTTTGAATAGTGAAAGTGGGCGGGGACCACCGGGACGGGTAGATTCTGCACCGTCGGATCTGTACAGATCAACGGTTGAAAACGCGCTCGATATGGATGAACTGTGGACCGTTGATCTGGTGAATTAACGAACGGTGGAGATGTGACTACGGGCGGTGAACAAGTTGCACGGTGAAAGCTGCGGGGGCGGCGATTGTCGTCCATTCTGTGAAGATCAACAGGGCAGAACACAGCGAAGGACTTTAACAACAAAACAATCGCATCAGAGTTTCTCGGTGATTACAAAGGAATTTTAATGTGCCGCTCTGTTTCTCTGATGTGATTAGCGCCTAAGGCTTAAGCGCTCGGTCCTGGGCTACGGGTATATGGGGAAGTGGTTTAAAGGGGTTTGCGGGAAAGGAGCTTAGGCCTATTATAAGGTCAGAAAGTGGGTTTCTAACCATTTTAATGCATTTCAAGGCCTAAGGAGGGTAACGGTAGGGAGATAGAGGAGAAATTTGGGAAAACAAAAGGCAAGGGTGGGATTTTAGGAGAACAAAGGGGACTTTGAAAAAAAGGGGAAGATGGATAGAAAGAGGCATTCTGCACAGGTACAAGGGGCAGATAATGGCCTTTTGGAGCATAATTCTTCATCAGTAAGGCTCGTTGATACCATAACAGCAGAGGAAAACAGTCACAAGGCAGGAAACATGAAAAGGCTGCAAGGATGATGTGTTTTCAAGGGAAATGCATTCCTTGCAGGCTTATAAAACAAACTAGCCGCTTGCTTGCTTGTCAAGGAATTTATAAGGGGATAACAGAAGGTAAGCTCCAATGTGTATGCCATAGTACCAATATTTTGGAACCATAGTACTTTGGCAATAGTTTATTATCCTTCTTAACTTGCTTGAGGGACATTTGTTTGTATGGTTGTAGCCGTAAAAATACCCACTCTCCTACATTAAAAATTCTCTTGCTGCGATGTTGATCTGCCTATTGTTTCATTCAATTTTGTGACAAATTCAGGTTATCCTTTAAGAGTTTGAGAACTTCTTGTTGATGCTCGATGTGATCTTCCACTGCTTGAACCTTTGAATTTTATCTTAAATATGATGTGATGGAGGTGGATGATATCCATAAAGTGCCATAAAAGGGGTCATTTTTGCTGCAATATGGAAGGAAGTGTTATACCACCATTCTGCGAGAGGTAACCACTTGACCCATTGTGTTTGTTTATTAGATACAAAACAATGAAGATATCCTTCCAAACATTTATTTACTATCTCAGTTTGACCATCGGATTGAGGATGATAAGATGAGCTACGAGCTAATTGAATACCCAAACAAGAAAATAACTCCGTCCAAAAATTTCCAGTAAAAATGGGATCTCTGTCGCTCACAATAACCCTTGGGTTTAAATGTAGCTTTTGAATTGTGTCCATAAATGTAATAGCAACTGTACTTTCCTTAAATGGATGAGATAATGCATAAAAGTGTGCATACTTGGTAAATCTATCAACTACCACCATGATGACACTCTTTCCTTCGGACTTAGGTAAACCAGTGATAAAATCCATTTAAATCTCCTCCCAACATTGACTTGGAATGGATAAAGGTTCTAGAAGACCCGGGGTCTTAATTGTCTCAACTTTATTCTGTTGGCAAACCAAACATTCCGCCACAAACTTTTGAATATCAGATTTAAGTCCATCCCAAAAAAATACTTTCTTCACCCTGTGGTAAGTTTTTAAAAATCGTGAGTGTCCTCCTAAAGGATAAGTGTGCAATTCCAAAAGAATCTTTTATTTTAGTTGGGAATTCTTACAAAGATATAAGCGATCTTTGTACCATAAGGAAAAAATTTTCCAACTAAATGTATCAGATGTACTAGGATCTTGCTGCAACTTTTGAATGAGTGTCCACACTTCTTCGTCCTTCTTCCATTCATCTCTTTATTTGGTCATCAAATCTGTTTGGATAACAGAAATGGCACAAAGCAATTATTCCACCTCTTCATTCTTTCTTGAGAGTGCATCTGCAACAAAATTTAGCTTCCCTTTTTTGTAGATTATTTCGAAGTCATAACCCAACATCTTTGTGACCCATTTTTGCTGCTCTTCTGAAGATAGTCTTTGTTCCAAAAAGTGTTTAAGACTATCATGATCAGTTTTTACCTTGAAATGTCTTCCCATTAGGTAAGTTCGCCATTTCTTTAGTGCATGCAGTATTGCTAACATTTCCTTCTCATAAATAGGTTTCTGTAAATACTTTCCTTTAATTGGATGACTTTCAAAAGCAATGGGTCTTCCTTCTTGCATTAAAACAACACCAATTCCATTTTCTGAGGCATCACATTCCACAATAAAGGTTTTTGTGAAGTCTGGCGTAGTTAAGACCGGTGCTAGGCACATTGCCTCTTTAAGATGTTCAAAGGCCTTAGTTGCTTCAGGAGTCCATGAAAATGCATCTTTCTTCAATAATGTTGTTAGAGGTGGTGCTATTCTCCCATAATTCTTAACAAACTTGCGATAATACCCTGTTAACCCGAGAAATCCTCGCAACTGCTTTATGGTTGTGGGAACTTTCCATTCCTTAATGGCTTTAACTTTGTTAGGGTCCACTTTAACCCCCTCGTGAGATACAATATGACCCAGATATTCCACCTCTTGTACTCCAAAGAAACATTTGGACTTTTTTGCATATAATTGTTTCTCCCGCAATAGTTTGAGCACCCTGTCAACATGTTCAACATGATCCTTCCAAGACCTGCTGTAGATTAGTATATCATCAAAAAATACTAGCACAAATTTTCTAAGGAAGGGTTTGAAAATGGAATTCATCAACCCTTGAAAATGTAGAAGGTGCATTGGTAAGGCCAAAAGGCATGACCAAAAATTCATAATGACCCTCATGAGTTCGAAATGCTGTTTTTGGAATATCTTCAGTCTTCATTCTAATTTGATGATATCCTGAATGAAGATCCAACTTGGTAAAATAAATTGCTCCATGTAAGTCATCCAATAATTCATCAATCACAGGAATGGGAAATTTATCTTTAATGGTGAGCTTATTGAGCTCCCTATAATCCGGACACATTCGCCATGATCCATCCTTCTTGTGTACCAATACTACAGGAGCAGAGAAAGAACTTTGACTGGGGTGAATTATACCCGCCTCTAACATTTCTGCAATCATACGTTCAATTTCGCTCTTTTGGAAGTAAGGATATCTATAAGGCCTGATGTTTGGAGGAACACTTCCTGGAATCAAATGAATAGCATGATCATGATCATGAATAGGTAGGAGTCCTTTGGGAGTTTCAAACACCTTGGAATGATTGTCCAAGACTTTTTGGAGATCTGCAGAAATAGATGATTTTGATGTTGGAACTTCTAGTGAGCATAATTGTGCAATTATGCCTCGTTGTTCTTTCTTTATAAGCTTTTTCATGACATTAGAGCTTATTATCTTTCCCGGCTTCCCTGCAATACCCCGTAATTCGACTTCCTTTCCTTCTGAAAAAAATTTCAAGAAAATTTCTTCAAAATTAAAAGCTATTGTCCCCAAATATTGTAACCATTGTACTCCCAGTACAACATCAGCACCTCCCATAGGAATGGAAAGCATTGGACTATTCAATACATATTCCCCATGGTTAGCTTGATATTATGGCATTTTCCAGAGAAATTTATAGTTCCTCCATTTGCAACCATCAGTTGAAATTCTGGTGCTGGGTATAGGAAACAATTCAATTCCTTGGCTACCTTACAATGAATAAAATTATGGGTACTACCTGAATCAATCAACACTATTACCTTTTTCTTCTTGACATGTCCTTCTATCTTGAGAGTTTGAGGAGTGGTAATTCCTGTCAATGCATTACATGATATGGTCAGACTCATTTATTCCTCTTCTTGGGTTGGTTCCTGGTGTATATCCTCTTCTTGTTCATTTTCTTCTTCCTCTTCACAATCTATGTAAAATAATTTCTTCTCAGCACACTTATGACCTTTAGTGTATTTTCTATCACAATCGTAGCAAAGCCCTTTTTCTCTTTTTTCTTCCAATTGTTGTGGTGTCAACCTTGTAGGTTGTGGAAATCTAGGCGTAGCAACACTTCCTTCTTTATAGAATTGAGTGGTAGGCTTCCTTGTTGCCATAATTTTACATTCAACTTTTCTTGCCAACCCGAATGCCTTCTCCAATGAATCAGGTTCCAAAACGCGAACTTCATGTTGGATGTTATCCTTTAAAGTGCCTATGAAGAGATCAATCCTGTGTTCCTCTGGAATATCAGTTACCCTTATATTCAATTTTTGGAAGTCCTCAATGTGCTCCCCCACTAAACCCTTTTGTTTGAGATTTATCAATAGGCTAAAGAAGGTGTTTCTCTTTGTATCCTCATAATCTGCTATCATTTCCTCCATAAAAATTGACTAAGTGACATTTTTTTTACGAGAGAAAAGCCATCGATACCATAAAAATGTATTTTGTTCTAAATGTAAAGTTGCAATATGTACCTTTTGTGTGTTTGCACATTATGGAGATCAAAATATTGCTCCATATGTAGTATCCATGTTACAGGATCCTTTCCATCAAACTTCCTCATATCCATTTTTGGAATATGGTGGTTCTTCCCGCCAACAGTAGATTTTATGAAATCACGATTAATATTTATTTTTTTCTCGTCATGAGTTTCCTCTACTATCTTTTCACCATTAGGAAACTTTTCTTGTATCAACTTTCTCAAACCTTCCATGTCTATTTTTAGATCATTATTCATGTTTTCCATTTTAGCTTCCATGTCATCCATATTAGATTCCATGCCAGCTTCCATGCCATCTATCTTAGATTCCACGCCTTTCTTCAAACCATCCATCTTAGTTTCCACACCTTTCTTCAAAACTTCCATGTCGTTTTTTGTTGCTCTTTGCGAAAGCGAAATTTGTTGCACTTGCTCTTGTAATTTTGATATGTCATGTTGCCATTCTTCGTCTTCATGAGTCATAGTACAGTCTTCTAAAGGCTTAATGGGTGTTGAATTATTTTTAGGGGCCATTTTAGAAGCCAATACTGATATCTATTCTACAATATGCCCTTGGAATGAATTCAACTTGATTCTTCAAACAAGACTTATGTAATTCTGAAAAAAAAAATACACACCTTTTACTTGCTTTTGCAGAGCTCTATATTGAAATTGAATTATATCTACAATTGAATATCCTCAATATCTGAAATTTTTCCCTGTAGTAGTCCTCTGAAGCTTCTTTCAAATGCCACAAGTCTGACTTGATTTGGATTCTTCAAGGAAAAGTTATGTCCAATGTCCCACTATGACCTAATTATCGACTGGTTCAGTAGAGTGAACTTGTACGACTTGCCCCGTGTCATTGTTTGCTCCTTTGGCTCTCAAATTTATAGACAGGAAACTACAGTCCATGTACTTCCTGCCACTTTTTACAGAATTCCAATCCGATGCTCAGAGAGAGAGAGTTATGAATATTTTCCCATGATCACCTCTTTGAGATGAAATTAGGGAGCCTTAAAAAGACCTAACTTCCACAGATCATATCTCTGAAACTGTTGTGAACCAATCTCTAAAACTTTGCAACGATGTTCCTCAGGTCTCGACTTTGCACTCTAAAAATTTCAGCTTCTGAACCTTCGTCGTAACATATTTATAGCGAAAATGCTGTGATGACCTGTTTATGTGAAATTCAGGAGCCTGCAAAAAGCCCTACCTTCCACAGATCATATCTCCGAAAATATTGCAAATGAAGCTCTGAAATTTTGTGACGATGTTCCTCAGAATTGCGGCTTCGCACCCTAAAAATTTCAGCTTCTAAACCTTCGTATAAAAATAGTTATAGCGAAAATTCCACGATGACCTGTTTGGAGCAGCAAAACCCTAGAATCCAAAGATTTGATACCAAATGTTTTGAAACCAGCTCCAAAAATAGAAGAAAAGAGATATCAACGCTTTATAAATAATCCACTTTGAGGGGGAAGCCTCCAATACATTACACGAATGAACAATTCTTGGATGATTCAAATTAAAAAACCTCCTTTCTACATATAGGAGTCCATGGGGCCACAATGTAATCCTAGCCGACCTAACAATAATAATTTAAGGGCACAATAATAACAATATGGGGGTTACAGGGGTACAATAATAACAATAATGGGTTTACACTAACAACAATAAGGGACTATACTAGTAATATAGGGACCTAACACAATGACCATAGGAAGCTGGCACTGAAGGACAAGCTCAGAAAGATCAAGATGGAGGAGGGTGAGACAATACCAAAATACTTGAAAAAGTTCACTAAATATCGAGATGAGCTTGGAAGTGTTGGTTTTATTATTCCCCAGGATGATTTGGTGAACCTAGCACTTCTAGGCCTTCCCAAGAGATGGCACAAATACCAGGATTACATAAATGGGAAGGATAATCTACCAGAGTTGGTGTGACTGTGGTCCGACTTGGTACACGAAGAGATAAGGCGAAGCACCAAAGATGAGACCTCTTTTAAAGACATTGAAGAATATTTTTTATTAGTCGGAAAAGAAAAGAAATCAAAGGGAAAGAAGTCCCAAGGGGAATATGGAAATATATAATTTTCCAAGATCAAGTGTTTTCATTTTCATGAGTACGAGCACTATGCCACGAAACATCCACAGAAGGAAAACAATAAGGAGCATGCAATTGCAGCAGTAGGTGAAGCTCTAGCTTCACAGTTTGAGCTTTATTTTACTCTCATTGCATGCATGGCCATCACTTTAATGGGATGCATGTGGTATCTCAATAGCAGTGCCTCGCTCCATATAATGGGGAATAGAGATCTCTTCAATGACTTAGAGGAGAAGGATCTCTATCAGAACATAGACTTTGGATATGACAGGAGGTATAGCGTGCCTAAGATAGGTACAATTACCTTTTAGAGGGATTCTTTATCCTCTCTCATACTGATAGATGTTTTGTCTGATCTAGGACTAAAGAAGAATATTTTTTCCGTAGTATTATTGGAAGATAGTGGCTATGATGTGATATTTAGAAAGGAAAGGTTTTCCTTAGACACATCGCCACGGGACAAGTGAAACAAATCAATGTGTGAGTCAAGAACCTATATGCTCTCAAGGTCGAATATGCATGCAAATATTTGAGGAGAAAAGTATAGGTTAGAGACTCGGTGGCTGAGAGGGAGCATGAATTACCTCTCAACATGCACTCTCATTATGTTGTGGAGCATCCATAGTTAGAGAAGAAGAGAAGAGATCTAGTGGAGGAATACATTCAAGTAGAGACCTCTAGTAGGGGAAATTTTTGATCCAAGTGGGCAGAGAGAGCATATACAGCCATACCTCCAAATGAGAGGTGGGGCGATGTGAAGAAGTCCCAAGAGTGCAGAAATTGGGAAGGGTCCATTGAGATGTCTTGTCTCATGTATCATTACCTTACTACGAGAGCCCATAGTACATAGTAGCAGGATGGATTAGTGGTGATTGATGCATTCGGATGTGAGAGTGATATATACAAAGATTAGTAGCAGTCAAATACTAGATTGCATAGTAGATTTGGTGGCAATGTAGATGGAACAATGCAAATTCAGCAACAGTGCAGAGTTTTCAGTTGACAGTGCAGTAGCTAGTAGTAGTCAAAGACTCTAGTGACAGATGCATCATACTAATTCATCTTGGATGATTTTCAGTTTCATAAGTTACAGTAGCAACAACACTAGAGAGAAGTGTTTCATGCAGAAAATTCCAAGGGTACCAGATCAGGATAGAGTTGAATACCTTTCTTGTTGAGAGGGAGTGTTGAAAATGGAAACAAGAAATATTGAAAATGGCACCTAGAAGGATTCTAGTTTAATTTTCCCTTAATTAAATTAGAAATAAATTGTAATTCCACATCACATGACAACTTGTACAAGTTAACTGAGTTAGGAAGACTTATTTAGCATAGTAAATTCAAGTTGGGGATCAAACTGGAGGCATGTAGATTTCACTCTAAGTTTTAGAGGGTCCAGTTATAGTTTATTTTTAGTTGTAATTAGTTAACTCAATTATTTGAGTTAAAACAAGTTTAACTAGTTCTAATTGAGATATGAGCTAGTGATAGGTCTAGTGAATTAAATATGATTTAATTCACATGAAGTGATCAATCAGATAACTTATAATTCATTATAAATAGGCGTTTCATGTCAGTTCTAAGGAACGCCCAATTGAGATTGGAGTTAAAGGGAAGTACTATCAGTTGTATAATTATAAAATTGTACAGGTCATGCATGAGGTCATCAGGAAGCCTTGGATGTATTAATAAAAATATTGATATTAATTTCCATATTAACAGAGGCTCAATTAGCATAAGAATGTGTGAGCAAGGTTGTTCAAAAAAAGGCAAGCAATTGGTTAAATATTGGACCAAACTTGCTTAGATCATAGTGAGACAGTAAACAGAGTGCATAGGTTTCTCAGGGAGAGAAATGGCATTGCATTGTTTCATATTCTTAACTGCATAAAATATATAGATATTGGGGTTTTTACTTGAGGATTTCCCCAGATACATCTTTGTGTTATGCGATTGATATTCTTTCTCTTACTTGTATATGTGATTGTGCGATCGAAATTTGTTTCCGCAATTTGTAGAATTGATTCAATATTTTGTTTTAGTAAATTACAAGATCAGTTATGTTATCTCTAAATTGGTACTGATGGACTGCTCCACCAGACAACTTAGAGTAACTCTTTCAAACCAACTTTTGACTGAGGATTAGCCTCTTCAGCCTGAGAGGCCTCTCTCAATTTATCAAAGGATTTGCTCAATTAGGTCTTAAAACAGATGGTTAACTCTATGAGTGTCTTAGTTTATTTTATTGCATGTGAAGAATGGGAAAGATTCAACTACCATTGGGCTCATGGAGTCAGTAAAAGGAATTCAATGGCAAGTGTTTCTACTTATGGAAACTGAGGCTTTTTATGTTTCAATGATAGGACATCATTAACACATGGGAATAATCAATAACTCAATGATAAAAGGAAGTGAGAGCATGAATAACATGAATTCTGAGTAATTTAACATCAATACTATTGGAAGAAAGATATAAAGGAACCTCATAAACTCATTGAAACATTTCAAGAATCTGAGATGAAGCAGAAAATAATCATTGTCTGTCTATTACTGATATGAAATATTTACAATAGTAGCAGTTTCAAAAGCATTATCCAACCCTTTATCATTCGATTTTTTCTCTATAAATAGACTATTTTTTCTTACATAGAATCTACCCAGCTGGCTAGATCATCAAACCATGACTTTGACACCTAATCATAACTAAAAACTACATTTTTGGAACATAAAAAGACACCTAGTCATTTAAGAATTACTCTCCTAATAGGACTCTACTTACATTTATTTCATCCACTTCTCTAGTAGTGTGACAGTTACATGGATAAAGATGAGATGCTCGAGTGGAATTCTCCATCACCAAGACATGAATGCACCCCCAAGAATTTAGAAACAACTGTCCTATTTTTTAGGAAAATATTAACATTATCTAGAAATTTTCTTCATGTTGATTTGGATGAGTGACACATATGCCAAGTAATGGATCTCTACTGGGATGGCCCACTGTCTATTTGGATTCCTCCAGGTGGTTGGCTATCCTTCCATATGCCATTCAAACCTTCAAAAACTCTTTAATAATATCTCACTGCAAAACATAGTGTCATTAGGCAGTTTCGTAATGAAATTTCACAACGTGCCCACTTCTACCTTTTAACCTTATCTTCTACCACCTTTGCTAATAAAAAAGTGTTTTTCAAGTAAAAATAAGTAAATACCGTCAATTTCCTTCCTTGGATCTCCATAAAACTGATTTTTTAGATCAAAAACATTCTTTATAAATTTCATAGCGAATTTCGGCCCTCAAGCCTGGAGCTCGCTACGAAATTGCCTGATTTGGATGAAACTACAGATTTTGGTAATTTTCTTCAAAAATTCATCTTCTAACACAAAATTGGTGTCACCTGCAAGCTGTAAAATTTTAAAAAAATGATTTATATCAACTTCTCATTCCTTAGGTGCTTCATCTTCAGTAACAACAGGTTGTAACTCAGGTTCATCTACCAATCTAATTTTCAGCCCTCTTTTCTTCAGTTCTTCTTAAATCATGTCCATTTGGTCTTCCAACTCTTTGACCTACCCTTTGAGCTTTTTACTCTTAGGCTGTAACAAGAAATTCATTTTCCTTGTGTTTTTAACACCATTCTTAGGGGAAGACTTCTCTTCAGCATATTTTTGGCACTTGACAAAGTCTTATCATACTTATCCAGCTAATCCTTCATCTCTTTCTCAAAATCTGCCATTATTTGTCTATCCACTTTGGCTTCTTTTAATTCTAGCTTAACTTCAACTACTTCTTCCCTGGTCTCTCTTAATTTTTCTTGCAAAATCTGTACTTCAGTATTTTCTTCAACATGTTATTTTCCTTTTCTTTTTATAAAGACTTCTTCTACTACCGGAGATAGGTCTATCATGTTCTCTAGATTCTTACCTTCACTGATCTTTTCTGCTCTTTTTCTTTCTGTTAGCCCCCCATAAATTTTTTGACAAGCAAATAGGGGGCTAAATTATTTTTGAGCCTTCAAGGAATGCATTTCCCCTGAAAACACATCATCCTTGAAGCCTCCTTGTGCCTTTTGTCCTTTGATAAAATCCCCTCTGCTGATTTCCCTTATAAAACCTCTCTATTTGCGAAGAAATGCCCAAAGGCCCTTTTTTCCCTCTTATTTCACCCCCATTTAGCTTCTATTTTGTCCCCCTTTGTCCCCCCTTCTATTTCCCCACTTACCCCTTTCAAGTCCCCCCAAAATCCCCTTTAAATCCTTCCCTTACCCTTTGTTTGTCCATTTTCCCCTTTTGTCCCCCTATCGTTACCTTTTCCTAACCTTGGAAAGTGTTAAAATGTGCAAAAACCCACTTTCCTACCTTATAATAAGGTCTAACCCCTTTTTCCCCCTTCTCCAATTATAAATCACATTGTAAATCATTTCAAAACAAAATATGCAATTTGTAAACCACTTCCCCTTGCCATACCCGTGAACTTTATTATAAAGTTTCATTTTATATATATCCCCGCCACATAACCCAAAGTCCTTAACCCGCAGTACAATCGAAAATCGCAAACTTTCTCGATTTCATGTTTTATGTGGAACGCTCCCATCTCACGTCGCAAATATTTGTGATGCGATCAATCGCGTCGCAAATATTTGTGATGCGACTGATCGATCGCAAATCCCTCCAATCAATGCATCGCAACTCCGCCCGATCGTGCAATCACAAGTCCCTTACCTCATCCTCCGATCGCGCCATCCCTCCGATCCCCCGATCGCACCTCTGCTCCGATGATTCGATCGCTCTGATCTGCGATTGATCGCAACTGCCCTCCGATTGCGATTGTGATTACCTCCCGATCCGATCCTGACCTTCCATCCTCCCGCCAATCCAACGGCCCGTGCTAATCGCAAATTATCGCAATCACAACATCTGTGTAGCGTCCCCGGATCGGTCCACCGCAAATATTTGCGATGCGATTGATCACATCACATGTTTCCCCCTCTGATCGCAACTCCTCTCCCCGGCTCTCCTGATCGCATCGTAGCTTTCTATTCTCCCAATTACGATTTCTCTCCCGCTCCGATCTCCGATTGTGATTGTACCCCGGGTCCCACATCCGTGGCTCCGCTTCATTGTTTTTACCTGTTTTCCTTTGTAATTCGCTCAAGTGAAGACCTTTGAGCCTTTACACTATTAACCATTTCTTCCGCCACTCCCCACTATTTCCACCGCTCCCACAGGCCTCCGAAGCATTCCTCTGCCACCACTGCCCGAGTTTGTAACAGATTCATTTTATTGTGCAGATAGCACAGAGAGGCCATTTCAGAATTTTCCAGCGGATCAGCGAAAGAGATTCAAAGGGGGTTAACACCTGTTATTGATATAATTAATGTTTAACCCCGCATTCAAAGGAAAAGGCGCAGTTTGAAAATTTAATCACACTGTCAAAGTATTATATGTGTTTAATATCAGCAAAGTACTCTTCTCCAGACAGGGCACCTTCCTAGAAGAAATCTCCATGCCTCCTTGAGCCCTTAAACGTATGTTACGGATAGAAGCTTCTTTAAGAGTGTCTGGATAGCAGTTATTGAGGTATGGAGAGACCTGCAGATTTTTATCCATGTCCTTTATTCCAAAAGGCTACCACAGAATTCCAGATGCCATAGGAACTCCGAATAAACATCAAAGGTCAAATCTCAACCTGACAGAGGCCTCCCATGCAACCTACAGAGTACTACAGCACCAGAGTGCATCAAATCCATTCCAAACATAAATGCCGAAAGTTAAAAAAGAATGGGCTTCGGCCCTCTCTTTCTTTTCTGAGTTTAATGTTTCATTTAGTTTCCACCTACCTCCTCGGCTCATCTTCTGCTATAAAACTCATAAGAAAATATTGTAATGGTGGTTGGGCAGTTGTTGTTTGGTTGTTTCCGTTTCTGTTAGATGGATTCATTTTGGACTGTTAGAACAGTCTTGGGAGGGAGTAGCAGAGTATTTTGTATTGTAATAGGCTGGGAGGAGAAGTCTATACTGTATTAGCCATTGAGCTCAGTTTATATGACTGGTTTTGCATCATTAATCAAGCACATTTCACAGGATCCTGGTCTATTACTATTGGTGATGTTTTTCTTACTTTGTTCATTACATTTCATGTTGTTCATTGTTCTACTGGCTTGCATCAGAATCTGGCATGGGATTTTCCCTTGTTAGGCACTCTATGCTTCTGCTCTCCTTGCCTTAGATTTTTTCTACTTAATGTGTTATCTAAGGGTTGGTTTCAGTTAATTCAACCAGTGTAGTGGATTTCATTGCCTGCTAGCTGATGTATGGATTAAATGAATCTTTCCTTAGATGTTCTTGTTGGGTTTAAGCTGGAAGATTTGGGAACACTGGGGATTAGAGTTAGCCCTGTCCACTAGGATCCTTGTGCGACCAGCTGGCCTTTCTAAGATCTCTTTGTTAAAATTATCTTTGTTTTTCCTTTGGAGCATGCTAAAGCTAACCTGGAGTTAAATTACCTCTGGTCTGATCTACAAGCTACCCCTTCGTCCCTTCTTTGAAAGCTGCCTTCGAGTATGTCCAAGAAGTTCTGGAGTTAAATGACCTCTGGCCTAATCTATAGACAAAAATTAGGCTATTTTCCTTCTCTCACTTTCAATCCTTAATGTTTCCACCCCATCATCTATATAAAAGATCCTTTAGTGTAGATGACTTGCGCTCTGAAAGCCTTGGCTAGTTGTTGCAAGTAATTCTCCTTTCATGACTCCATAGCCCAATGGATGGCACTTTCTTGACCCATCCTCTTTGCTGAAGCATCCTACTGTTTTTTTCCTTTCCTCCCATCACTTTCTCAGTCCATGATCTCATGAGAAACTCAGCAACCAACCAACCAAATCATTTTAAACCCCCTTTGTGCTTCATACCTAGCCTAACATCTCATTTGAGCTTTCAAAGATATATCATTCTTTGTTCTATTGGAGAGATCCCTCTCCGGGTCTAGGAGGGCTAGATCCTAGGGCCCCAAAGTGGTTTGATGTTGTATTATCTTTTGGTATTTCCAAATCTACTAAAACATAGGAACCCCAACACTTTCCATGGCATCCTTTGCAATTTGTGACCTATTCATTCGTTTTATTGGCTGGAAAATGAAACCAACATCCTCTCCTACAAATCTTGACAGAATTACCTTTCATTAATTGTATTGTGTCTCCTTCATTGTCTTCTTCCTATACAATTGGGGATTCTTCAATATCTATTTCCTGGAGGATGTCTTCCAGGTTTCCTTTGGAAAATGTTTTGCTTATTGTTACCCTCCTACTGATTTTTTTACTAATTCTCTATTTTTGTCTTGCAGGTGATGGCTGAGGGATATTAGTCTCTTGCATATGTTCAACTTCAATGTCCATTGGTTCTACAGGAGGCTATCCTCCTTCATCAATATCTTCTATTACAGCTGGAGATGGAGTAGTCATTGGTTTTAAAACCTTCGTTAGTGTCACTAAATCTACTTCATATCCTATAAAAATAAAAGAGGCCCAATCCCTATTTAACCTTTTTAATTCCTCCAGTACTAACAATTTGATCAGACCATGGTGGAAGACTGATGTTTCACTACCCTCTGCCTTGTTCTGGACCTTATCTGACATCTTCCCCAAACTTCTATATAAAGAGAAAGGTAGGTCAAGTGGTTTCTTACCAACAAAATGAAGAAGGAGTCTAAAATGATAAGAATAAACCATGTGGAGCCTTCCTTCCCACATAAAGTATTATTGGACCACCAACAACAATTTTGTAAAATTTTCTTTCATATAACCCTCGAGGATGCCATTTGTCATGTTAGCTCCTATGTGCTCCTGTTTGAGAAATTATTCACATCTTTGCATTCTGAATTTTTTACCTTTGAATCATTCCTAACCACCTCTGTGTATTTCTGTAGCTTGATAGATAGAATCAAGTGACACTGTGAGGTTCAAAACTCCAACCTTTGAGGTTGTCCATGTAAAATTTGTTGCAAAGTCTTTGGATACGTGGACATGGAAACCTTGCAGTTTTTGACAAAACTGTAGGAAACCTACCTTATTGAAGGCCTCCATAGCACTGGGATATTCATTTAAAAACTTCAAATCCATAGGTTCATACCTCACACAATAACCACCCTTGGTTGCTTTCTTCTTCGATGACATTGATCCATTATAATGTTGTTGCCTCCTTGCTTATGACACTTGTAGAGTCAAAATTAAACAGCAACCTCCTTTGCGTGGTGAACCATCTCTCAAATAGTGACACTGAGATTCTTTACATTCAATAATTTGGATGTTTAATGACAAAGAACGTCTTAGGGGCAAGGTTTAAAAATAAATTTGACAACTCAAGGGAAAAATATGACACATGTGACCACAAGAGGCAATGATTACAAAATATACGACCTTGCATGATTCAGAATTATGATAACTAACTTGCATGACCTCACCTTTTTCTTTATCCATCAACAATTTGACATCTCACACCGCTCTGTCAATCTCTGCAGAAAAAACCCAGTTTCGTAGCGAAAGCAGTTAAACTGCTAAAAGATTCTCTACGGAACTGTCGGGCAGTTTTGTAGCGGAATTTGTTATTTTTCCATATAATTCGCTATGAAACGGTGTAAAACTAAAAGGTGGATTATATTTTTTATTTGAAAGCGTGGGAGAAAAAACTAAATGATATGAGGCGGACTTGACTGTTATGACAAGGCTCAAGATGGGTTTAGACTTTGGGTATGTTGGCTCCCCATGATTTGCAAGATTGGCAAGAACAACTTTGTAGGGAACCACATTAGACTGCTTTGGAGTCCAAGGACAGAGCCTTCCTGGACTCAGAGAGGGCTCTCTCTATTTTGTGATGAAAATAATTTATATGTATGCTTATGTTTTCTGATTTCAAGCTAGTTATGAAGTTCTAGGAATGTTTTTTTTTGTTTTGATTGATTGATTGTTTTATTAACTGATTGATTATTTTGGTTGAATAGGTAGAATGTGAGAAGAATTAATCCATTGGGCTATGGAGTCATAAAAATTTTTAATTTCACATCAACTCTGCAAGGGTTTTCATAGGTCAAGCTAAGTATATCAAGTGGATATTTTATATTAGATGAAATATGAAATGATATCAAGTTGTGAAATCACTAAAAATGAATGGAAATTAAGAATCCCTTAACTATACTTCAACAATAAAATCGTTTAAGATAATTTTTTAAGAGGAACTAAAGATTAGGGAAAACCATAAATTCCTTTAGCTAAACTCTACTAAGTAAACCTTAAGACAACAATCCTGCAATCCTAGAGAGCAGGACACCCCTAAATTCTCTAGCTATTACTTTTAGACAAAGAAAACATTCAAGATAACATTCAGTGGAACTAAAGATCAGGACGCCCCTGAATTCTTTAATCAAACTTCAAAGAAGGACTTTAAAGTAATAGTTTAAGAAAAAACAAAGAGCAGCAAAAATGGGTCACAAAGATGTTGGGTTATGACTTTGAAATAATCTACAAAAAAGGAAAGCTTAATGTTGTTTGAGAATACAGGAGGATAAAAGTGGCTCTAGCTGGGGAGGGAAACTCCTTTTAAGGAGCTGTCAAGAATCTTAGATCTCAGATCTCTGGTCTTCATATATCAGTGCCTTATTTGTACTTGGAAAATTTTTCATTTTGCAATTGTTGATCTGTTGCAATTCTTTGTAGTTGTGACCCTTTAAACATTAAAATCCATGTTTCCTGCAAATGAATATACCTACCTATTTCCTAATCTAAAAAAAATTCTTCATTTCTGGGTGTATTTAGACTTGCAAACCCATTATTTTTCTTTTGGAAGAAAAACTGTCTATTTCTACCCTTATAACTTCCAAAGGCTCAGATTAGACTGATGAGCTCTTTTATTTCTCTACCTATCTACTTATCTGTCAAGATTAAACAATTTGGTAAACTTTTATCCTCTAACTATAAATATGAAATTTAAAGCATGAATGACTCAAGATTAAGCAGTTTGGTCATCATGTATTGTGGCATTTTGGACAAGCTGCACACAATATTATTTTTGCAAAAAGTAAACTAAAAATTGAGCGCTTTGATCTGGAATTTTGTCTTTTAGCCCTTTCTTCTCTTTCTCATTCAGATTTAGACTTTGGAACCAATATCTTTTCCTGCCTAACCTACTGATAAGCCAAGTTTAAACAGTTTGGTAGATCTTCATTTTCTATCCTATCAGCAGAAATTCAAAAAAAATTCAATCATGATTAGGTTGTATGATTGAACAAGAATTTTTTTTAAATTAGTGGCATTTGGACTTGCACACTTTCAGAAAAAAAAATTTATTTTTTGGTATGGGGCTTTACCTTTTTATTTTTATATGCCCTTGTTTCTTCTTTTCTTTCTTTCCTTTTTGTAATATTTTTCTGAAATTTTTGTTTAAGCAATGTTATGTACAATGAAGAAACTTAAAACTAAGATCTTCAACTGAAATAATGCTTGAGAATCCTGCCATTGACAGGACGTCCAAATAATTTTGTTCCATCCATTTCTTGTAGGAAAAATGCATTTTTACCTCTTGTAGAATGGATGATGTATGGACCTTTCCATAAGTTGTCAAATTTTCCATGCTTGCCTTTGTCCTCTCTTCTAGAATCCCACTTGAGCACTTTGTCTCCAATGCTGAAATCATTTTCCTTGGTCCTTATGTCAAAGAGCTTCTTGATGTTTTCCTGTACTAGTCGTGTTCTATTGTATACTCCTTCTCTGGTTTGTTGCAACTGAATAGTTTGGTTTATTCTTCTTTGTATGTAATTTTCTTTAGACTGCACCTCTTGAATGAGCTTCATCACTGGCACTCCTAAGATTTTTGGGAATACTGCATCTATTCCATAGACTAGCTAATAGGAAGACATGTCAATTGACTTCTTATTTGTTATTTTTTCTACCTGTTGGTGTCTTGTGATTTGGCTGATTGGCAAGCCAAATGACAAGGAAAAATTCAAACCAAGATTTAGAGCTCTAGGATCTACACCTCCTAGTCTCAGAGAGGGATCTCTCAATATGTTTGTAAGGATATAGCTTTCTGCTTTTAAGAGGTTGATTTTAGGCTAGTTATGAAGTGCAAGTTTGTTTGTTTTGGGTTAAGTTGATTGGACATGAATGATCTAGGAAGCATAGGTAGAAAGGGGAAATATCAAATCCATTGGGTAATGGAGTCAAGAAGAAGTAATAACAAGCTCAATCAATGGATATGGAATATCAAAGGGAAAATCTAACTTGGCCAGTGGATCTTGGTTTGGTGGATAAAATGAAATGGACATTAAGGGTTTAGAAGGAGAAGTAGAACTAAGGGCATTTAAGAATCCTTAATTATATGTACTCCTCAACAAAGGGGCTTAAAACATTATCAGAACATGAAGAGACATTCCATAGACAGGGCTAACCATAAATTCTAGAAACCACACTTCAGCGAATAACCATTTCAAGACAAACTTTTCAAATGAAATCTAGGAGTCGAGGAACACTCTATTTCATCCAAAGATTTCACCTTCAAGGAATTTAGAAAACATAAAAGATTCACAAATAACTGCATTCATAGAAGAGGTCTAAGACTGTAATTATAAAGACTTTCAAAACAATTATCTCAGAAAGAACAGAGGGTATGATCAAAATAGACCTCTCTGGCAAACTGCAAACAATGGTACTTTAAAGGGAGACTTAAGAAACAGTTTTCAAGTGGCGGAAAGTAAGCAATGAAAACCATAAATCATTCTTGAGACCAACTATTTGAACTATTTCTGAAATAAACAAGATTAAGGGTTGAAAAGAAGTCAGAATACTCAATAAAACCTTCAGCAGATGAAAACATAAAGATAGTGAAGAGAAAACAGGTCTAAGGTGCTTCTAGGAGACATTTCTTAGCCTAAAATTTTTACTCTACTGTAAGTATATAATGATGGAACAATATGGAAAACAGGAAATAACAGTTAACAGATCAGAATTCTTCACCAATAGCCATGCTCAGAGATCCAATGATAGAGCCTTCTCATTAACAAAACATGTCAAAATATCATCAATCTTCCAAAACTTTCATTTCTTCTTAATCTTCAGCCAGACTATGTACAACTTCAAAGAGTTCGAATGCCAGCAACCAACCCCTAACAAAGAGCTCCTCATAGAGTATTTATAGAAGATTGAGGAGGTGGAACTCTTTTTAGGGTTCAAAATGTTATTAATTATAGAGTAAATGCATTTCTAGCCTTGAAAACCATGCAAGGCATAAGGCAGAAATAGGTGCAACTACTTCTCTATTTTAATAACTCTGTCTTAGCTTCTAAGAGGCAGATGGGAGAAAATATTGACTTTTAAGGCTCTCCTATATCTTAAAATAACTATTCTGACATCCAAAATATGTTTTGTCAGAGTGATAACTGTCAAAGTGTTTTTGTAGGTGAAAAGCAGGCTACAGGTGGCCTCAGATATTTCGATGAAGTAATTGCTTTGCTCTGACGTGCACGAGGCCTTTTGCCTTGTTGATCTGTCCTTGCTGACTGATTTATCCTTGATTACTTGTCCTTACGTTGTTTCATCCATTTAAATGTGGATTAAGGTCTTTGATCTTCAATCTTCGCGCTTTAACCCTTTTTAATTTTTAATTCTCTTCATTGTTCCTCATTAACTTCTATTGTTTGCTGACAGGTACTTTCTTTGTGCGTTGGAGGGTTTTACTGAATGACCAGTGTTTATGACGCACTGGCGGAAACTTGGAATTTTAACCCTTCGTCCCTTTCTACATTGAATTAGGCCCTGAGGATCATCATCCTCGGCTTCTACAACAATTTTTCTGTGGGACGGCTTCAATATTTAACCACCATGAAAACCTGCAACCAAAAAATAAACAATTAAATAAAACATGTGTTTCTGGGTTTAAACTGCTTTCAGAGGCTCAGCGAAGGTGAAGGAGCTATGAGGAGGTGGTGGATGCAATGGAAAAGGGTCTCGTGGCGCAAAACCATGAAAACCAGGGTTCAAAACTGAGTTTGGCGCAAAGAACTGGGAAAAGCGGTTTTGCGGAAAACCGCGAGTGGTTTTCGCACGGGGTCAAGGCGGTAAGTGGTTTGGGGCTAAATGAACGCGATACAGGTTATCGCTCAACACGTGGCTCCTAAAAACTGCCCATTTCACGCTCAAGATGCACGTTCGAGAGGTTTGGTGAAATGGGTTGTGAAAATGATTTTGGGTTGTTCGATCCAGGGGAAATAGATCGACGATTAAAAAAAAAAGCGAAGGAAAAAGAGATACACGGGAGGAAGAAAGGTGGGGCCTAGTGGGTCTTTCAGCAGTTTCATCGCGGAGCGAAAATTTCAATGTGTAGGGTGAAAATTAGTTTGGCGGAGTTAAAATGTGAGGATCAATGGGAGCCGTCGGATCGAGGAGATGGACGGTCAGGATTAAACGTGAGGGGAGAAAAGGCATGTAGGAGGAAGAAAAGGTGGGACCCGGGTGCGACGAGTTCTAGGCCGTTAGATCTGAAGGGCTAGATCAACGGTTGAGATTAACTGTGGGGGAACTAAGGGTATGGAAGGATATCTTCGGCGGGTGCCTCCGTAGTGAATGGGAGAATATGGGCCGTTGGATCGGGAAACAAGCTACGGTGGAGATTTAACTGCAGGGGGACTGGGGAGTATGGGCTACCTTGGACAGGTGCCCCCGCAGTGAACCTGCGCTGTCCGATCTGGGAGATCGATGGTTGTGATTGAATCGTGAGATCAGAGTTTAAGACATGGTGGATGAGGGGAAAGCGGAAGCCCGATGCGATGTGAGATGAAGCGCTGGTTGTTGGATCGGGATAATGATCAACGGCGGAGATTTAATAGTGGAATCGCACTGACAGAGAAAATGAAAGGCGAAAGGGAAAGGGCGATGCGCCAATGCGATGGAGCGCGGACCGTCGGATTGGGATAATGATCAATGGTTGGGATCAAATCGGGGAATCAACCATCGGCAGGAGAGGAGACAAGGGAGAGAGGAAAAACCGAAGTGCGATGATGTGATGGCTGTCGGATCTGATGGATCAACGGTCAGGATTTCATCGCAGGGGAAAAAGAATGGAAGGCGGAATGAAAAAGTTGTGATATGCGATAGGCTTAGCGCTTGGTTGCAGTGTCGGGTCGCATGGAGGAAAAGGGGCCCAGGCCTAAGCCGAAAAGTGCTTAAGGCCCAATGTTTGAAAAGGAGCAGAAAAAGGCAAAAAAATGAGGTTTTTTAAGGCTTCTGATAGTTTAGAAAAGAGTGTTTTAAACCAATTTAAAGGGTTTTGATGATGTTTTGAGGGGATTTAGAGGAAATGGAGGATAATTAAAGGGAGAATTATGGTTTTGGAGGGAATTTGTGGAGATAAAATGAAGGAATGAAATGATGGAGATGAGGCTTTGAAAAATAGTTTTTCTCTTTGGAAACAACAAGATTTTGAAGTGAAAACATCGGTGAAGGTAGGCTTCCTTGGACAGAGAGAACAACTAGGCTTCAAGAACTGACATGTTAACTTGAAATTGTTTCTTGAAGGCTGCAAACTGATTCTAGCCATCATTAGGTATAACAGAAACTATAGATGGCTAACACTGCCCATAGTTCATGAACCAATTCGTTGTGCCATGATTTCTTGTTCTCTTCACGAAAATTTTTGATGATGTTCACCAAGATTTTGTTTGAGGATTCAAACAGCCCATTACCTTAAGGGTAATAAGCTGTTGAATGAACCAAATTGAAGTGATATTTGTGGCAAAAATCCACCATTTTCTTGGATCTAAAAGCATCAGCATTGTCAGTAATGATTTTTCTAGGACGGCCAAATCTAGATAGAATACTTCTTTCAAGGAATTTGATAATTACTAAGTTTGTAGCAGTCCTGGAAGGGATGGCTTCTATCCATTTTATAAAATAGTCAGTAGCAGTAAGGATCCATTTATGTTGGGTAGAGGAGGCAGGGTGGATTTCTCCAATAAAATCAAGACCCCACTGTTGAAAAGGAGCTTCAACAAAGATAGGTTGTAATGGCAAAGGCAGCAACTTTCTTTTACCCTCACATATTTGGCATTTATGACAGGAAACTAACATTTGTGGATGTCTTGGAAGAGGGTAGGCCAATAGTAACTAGCTCTAAGGATTTTATTGACAATGGTTTTCCAATAGAGGTGGCCTCCACATTCTTCTTCATGAAATTCATGCATAATCCTATCAACATCTTCTTCAGGAAAACATTTAAGCAATATACCACCAAAGTTTTTCCAATATAAAACTTTGTCTAGAATGTAGAAATTCATAGCATTTAACTTCAAGAATCTGGCCTTTGTTTTGGACAAACCAGGAGGAACATTTAGATTAAAAAGCACATATAATATATCAGTATACTAGGGTGAGTTCAAAAATTCTTCCTCAATAGGTGGAGTCTCCAGCTCCTCTTGTTCATCCAATGATTCAATCATAGTGATGTTCAGTGCTTGAAAATTTGTTTCAGCCATGAGTTTATCCAATCCTTGTCCTTTGATTGGCTTGGTGGGCTCGATTTCCATATCATACTCTAAGATAACAACAATCCACTTACCTCTTTTTCCATCAAGATCTTGTGTCAAGATGTCTTTAACCACGGTGTGAGGTACAAATGCAATGATGTGTGAATGCAAAATGTAGACTCTGAAATCTTTTAATGCTTTGATTAAGGAAAAATCTTGTTTTTCCATGATGTTATATTTTAGAGGTGCATCTCTTAATGCTTGGATGAAGAATTCTATGGGTTGCTCTTGTCCTTCTATATTTTTATGTAATAGGACAACAACAAATATGTGTTATGATGAAAAGGAGAAAATAAAGAAATCTTTGGTGAAATTAGGGTTGATTAGAACTGGTGCTTGTGTAAGTGCTTTTTTCACCAAATCAAAGGATTACTTTGCTTATATGGTCCATTTGACTCATGCTTCTCTTTTGAGCATGTTAGTAATGTTTCTTAGGAGTTCTGCAAGGTTTGGTATGAGCCTTCTTAAGAAATTTATCTTTCCAATAAAAGACTACAATTATTTGATATTTCTTGGGTGACTGATTTGAAATATCCCCTCAATCCTTTTGGGGTCAATCTCTTCTTAAGAAATTTATCTTTCCAATAAAAGACTGAAATTATTTGATATTTCTTGGGTGAATGATTTGAAATATCCCCTCAATCCTTTTGGGGTCAATCTTAATCCCTTCTTTAGATATGATGTACCCTAAAAGCTTCTCGTCTTGAAGGATAAATAAAGTTTTCTTGGGATTTAAAGACAGACCATACTTTCTGCACTTTTCAAAGACCTTTCTTAACTGAGCTAGGTGTTCTTCATTAGTTTTTGAATAGACAGTTATGTCATCAAGATATATCACAATGAAGTAACCTATTTCTTCTGAGAAAGAAATACCCATTGCTCTTTAGAAAGTAGCTGTTGGAAATATTGTCATTGATGGCAAAGGAATTGGCAAAGACAGGACCTAAACTATCCATAAGGCAAAAGAGACAGAGAGGGTAGCAGAGGCAGCAGAGGAACTAGAGACAGAACAGTAGAGTTGAATTAGGGGTTTAATACAGTTTGCAAAGAAGATGAAGAACTGTGGAATTGTGATAAGTATGGTTGAGTAAATCTGGAATATATATGACCTGTGTGATCAATTTCATAATGGGCATACCTTCGTGATCAATTTCCCTAATGAGGAATCATGGTGGGTTTGATATTTGCAGTCGTGGAACTACTTGGTATCTCAAGGAATCATGGTGGGTTTGATGAGGGGCTCTCAAGGCATCCATTATATCCATTAAAGAACTTAATGGTGGCAAAGATATGATGTTTTTGAATGTACAGGTAGAAGTGGAACTGTGACAGGATAGAACTCCGAAATGAAGGTTGATATAGAACTTAATGGTGGCAGAGATATGATGTTTTTGAATGTACAGGTAGAAGTAGAACTGTGATAGGATAGAACTTCGAAATGGAAGGTTGATATGTTATATATATCATAGTAGAATTGAAGAATGACATTGATTTGTCACGAGTTAATGTTTGTAAGGAAATCCCGTCGGAAGAGAACTACTTTTGTTCATTGAAAATCCTGCCAAAATAGACCAGAGTTATAGCGCAAACCCAGACTAACCCTTTGGAACCATGAATGGAACCTTGAGTGAAGGGCAGAACCATGAAGGAAGAACAATGAAGGCGGTTTATGGTTTTCATCGCACCACTTTCAACAGGAAAGCGATATTCAAGAGGTGGGGAGAGATTCCATAGAACGGACGACACGTGTCCCTGTACGATTTTACAAAACCACTTTTCACTATGCGCCATCACGCATTATAGTTCGACCCAGGATGCCCAGCGATATCGTTGAGCGCCGTTGATCAGGGAAGGGGTCATTGGACGGTCGTCATTTGTTAAAGATGCACGAATATTAACACAAGTACGGCGGACCATCGCACATTAACGTTCGGCATTAGAGGTCGAGCGATATGTATATACGCCGTTGATCTGAAAGCTTGCTAATCTAACGGTGATCGGACGCTAGACTTGCACGACGTTTACTGTGGTATGATGGGCATATTGGATTGGCTTTCAACTTTGTATGTGGGCCTGGGATCAAAGGTTTATCGTAAGATTAATTTGAAAGCGTTGGATATTTCTATAAAGTCCGAAGGCTTAAACTTTAGACATAAGGCTTGGGAATTCAAAAGTTGTAAATATATTTATTTGTCAATTTCTTTAAATTGATAAATAAAAATTAAAAAGAGATCAAAAAGCCACGTGGGATAAACTAAAAGGAATACTGTCAGAGGAATACCATTAGCGGTTCATGGTTTTGTCTCATGGTTTTAATAAAGGGAAAAATATATAAGGAGAAGAAAAATAAAGAATGGGGTGTGCATTGTAAGGGTGAAAAAATTCAAAAGAATATCTGTATGGGCGAGCTTTGTTCCTAATTGATAAATCTGAAACTACGATGCACCCATGAATATAATGATGAATATCTGGTGTGAATGACGAAATAAATCATGAGGAACTGGTGTGAGTATACAGAAAATAAATGAATCTGGTGACCGTCAAGGTATGTCGTATAGAAACTGGTGGATCCTGATGAAACATGGTCCGTAGTGGTGCTGAGGGACGAAGCCTTCAGAGAGGGGGTTGTATCTCCCTTCCAGTGGTAGCTGGTAAACGAGAGCAGGGGGTAGTAGCTCCCTTCCAGGAGAGGCTGGTAAATGAGAGAAGGCTATAGCCTTCTGCAGGTGGGTGTCTGCTTGCTGGTATAAGTCTGCACCAGCATATAATGTAAGAAGTTTTCTCTATAATAAATATTGAAGACTGAGACTACAGCAGCGGTGGTTTTCTCCCGAATTGGGTTTCCATCTTAAATCCTGGTGTTCATATGTGTTGTTTTGTTTGATGGTTTGTTCTGTTATTTCTGTTCATATGCTTATCTATTGCAATGCTCTAAGTAAAGACATAATAAGATATCTGGACATACATATTGGATGCAGTACTGTAACATATGCTTTTAAGAGAAAGAAAAGAAAAAAATTTCAGCCCTAAATATTTATTCACCCCCCCCCCCTCTCAGTATTTTTTCCCAACAATTGGAATCAGAGCAGGTCCTTCTGAAAAATATTAGCCGCTAGAAGGAAGATCAAGCAAGATGAGAAATCAAGATGGAACAGCATCTATCAGGCCTCCGCTCTTTAACGGAAACAATTTAATCTTCTGGAAAACAAGGATGAGATCCTATCTTCAGTCTCTGGGAGAAGAGGTATGGGCAATTGTTGAACAAGGATATCAATACCCTGCTGCAGTACCAACAGATCCAACGGAAAGAAAGAATTATGAAACGAATGCAAAGGCGATCAATGCTCTATTGGGAAGTCTAACTGAATCAGAATTTTTCAAATTCATGCAGCTGAATACAACCAAGACAATATGGGACAAAATCATTCTAAGTTATGAAGGTGATGCAAAGGTAAAAAGTGCTAAACCCCAAACTCTCAAAATTCAATATGAGAATCTAAAAATGGATAATGAGGAGAGCATTGCCAATTTCATTTTACGTCTTGATGATATTGTGAATCGTATGAGAAATTTGGGAGAAACAATAACCGAATCTACCTTGGTTGAGAAAGTCTTAAGCTCACTAACAACAAAATTTGAGTCAAAATTTTCTGCTCTTGAAGAAAAGTAGGATCTTCAAAATCTTACTGTGGTGCAACTTCATGGCATACTAACTGCATATGAAATGAGAAGAGGAGGACCATCAGAATTCAAAGAATCAGTCTTTAGAACTTCTACAAAAGGGAGGGAAGTACAAAAAACAGAAGGATCAGGATATATCTCAGAAGAAGATGAGATAAACTTTGTAAAGAAACTTCAACTTGGCACAGGACGGTTCAGAGGTAAGATTCCTTTCAAATGTTTTGATTGTGGAAGAATTGGTCATTATGCTGCTAAGTGTCCTTATAAGGAAACACCTAAAAATGGGAAGGAAGTAGCAAGAAGGAATAAGAATCGTTTTAGCACTAGAAACAGTTACTATTCTCATGAAGAAAGTGATGGGTTATCTGATAGTGAGGAAGAATGTGAACAAGATCTTAGACTTCTCATGGCATTTGAAAAATAATCTAGAGAAGAAAAGGATACTTTTTTGGATGCTCTAGAAGACAATGATTTTCTTGATGAAAAAAATAAACTCAAAATTTGCTTAGAAGAGAGTAAAATAATCATAGAAACTCTGAAAAATTAGCCTGAAGAGAAAGAGAAATACAATGAGAAATTAGAGTGTGAAGTAGTAAGTTTAAGAAAAGAACTTGAGAAAGTAAAGACTCTGAATCTTAAATTTTCTAAAGGATCTAAAACATTAGATGAGATTATCAAGGTACAATGTTCTCCTCTTATAAAGACAGGTCTTGGATATATTGGAGAATCTTCTCAGGCTTCAGCACCAAATTATCTAAAAGCAGTTACAACTGGTTTACAACATGCTGCCACTCAGCAAGGGAATAAATAATCTTTACAGATAAAACATGATCATTTCAATTCAAAGAACACTAACAGGAATGTCGTTCAAAGAAACACCAATCAACAGATAAATTCATGTAGAAGATTTTATGATCGCAGAAATTTCTTCTTTAATGGACAATGTTTCTCATGTCACAATTTTGGTCATAAATCTATTCAATGTGTAGCATATAAAACTATCATGACAAGAGAAGAAAGAAAGAAAAGGATTGATATTGAAACAAAGAAGAATACCTATAACAACATCTCTCCTCTTCAAAATGAAGTTGAATGTTCTTATTGCAATAACTTTTGCCATAAAGAATCTGAATGCAGGAGCAAAGTTCAGCCAAAAGAACATGTTCCTTCAAGCTCCAAAATATGGAAAAATAAAGAATTACAGGTTGAAAATTGTGGCATAGCGTTGTTTGCAGAAGATGAAGAAAACCAATGGTACATTAACAGTGGATGCTCAAGACACATAACAGGTGATAAAACCAAACTTCTTGCATATAGTGCTATAGAAAAAGAAAAGAACGTTACATTTGGAAATGATACTCCTGTAGTCATAAAGGGAAAAGGGTCTGTTTTTCTAAAAGAAAAGGTGAAATCTAATGAAGTCATGTATGTGGATGGATTAAAGCATAACTTGTTAAGTGTAAGTCAAATGTGTGATAAAGGAACTGAAGTTGTCTTTAGTTCAAAAGATTGTGTGGTACGTGATCTTGATACAGGTAAAACAATTATAAAAGGAAAAAGAACTCCAAGAAACCTGTATGTATTAAAGAACTGCAAAGAACAATGTTATTTGAGTAAATCTTCAGAAAATTGGCTATGGCATAGAAGGTTGGGGCATCTGAGCTTCTCTCAAATCAAAAAATCAAGCAGACTTAAAGTTTTTCGTGATCTTCCCATTATTACTCTACCTGAAAATATCATATGCAAATCTTGCCAATTCGGTAAGCAAGCTAGAGTTCAATTTAATGCCAAGGAAGGATCATCAAGTAAGCCTCTTGAACTCATTCATACTAACATATGTGGACCTATGAGGAAAAATTCACCACGTGGTGAAGAATACTATATCTTATTCATTGATGATTTCTCTAGAATGTGTTGGATTGGGCTGCTTAAACACAAAGATGAAGCATTTGAGAAATTTCAAATCTTCAAAGCACCAGTTGAGAATGAATTAGATCTAAAAAGCAAGTGTCTTAGATCTGATCGAGGAGGAGAATATACATCCAATGAATTCCTTGAATTTTGTGAACAACTTGGCATAAAAAGACAGTTTTTTGTAGCTGGCACTCCACAACAGAATGGCGTTGCAGAAAGAATGAACAGAACAGTTCAACAAATGGCTAGAGCTATGCTTGATGATTCTGGAACACCTGACACATTTTGGGGAGAAGCAACTCATACAGTAGTAAACATTCTCAACAAGGCACATGTTCGTGTAAATAGTGATGAAACTCCATATGAACTCTGGTATGGTAATCCTCCCACTATAAAGCATTTTAGAATTTTTGGAAGCAAATGCTTTATCAAGAATAATGATGAAAAACTTGGCAAGTTTGAACCCAGAGAAGATGAAGGAATATTTCTTGGTTACTCCTCTAGGAGTAGGGCATATAAATGTTACAATAAAATACTTCGGAAGATAGTTGAATGTATTGATGTGGTTATTGATGAGTCTCCTGTAGCTCCAAAAGAAGAAAAGCAAACAACAGATGAAGATAATGATGACACATATCCTTCTACATCAAATAGTAATGATACAAACAGTGAACCCAGTGAAGAACCCGAAGATGATTTGTCTGAAAAGGCTCCATCCAGATATGTTCAAAATAATCATCCAGAATCTCAAATTTTGGGAGAAAAGGGATCAGGTGTACAAACAAGAAGGAATCTTGTGGGATCTTCTAGCAATCTGGCATTTCTGTCCACTATTGAACCTCACAATGTCAGTCAAGCTAGCAAAGATGAATGTTGGATTCAAGCCATGAATGAAGAGCTTGATCAAATTGAAAAGAATCACACTTGGGAATTAGTACCAAGACCTCACGACAAAAATGTCATTGGAACTAAATGGATATTCAAAAACAAGTTAAATGAGAATGGGGATGTTATAAGAAATAAAGCTAGACTTGTTTGCAAGGGGTATGCTCAACAAGAAGGTATAGACTTTGAAGAAACTTTTTCTCCTGTAGCTAGACTTGAATCCATAAGAATGTTTCTTGCTTTTTCAAGCTTCCAACAAATCAAAGTTTATCAAATGGATGTTAAATCTTCTTTTCTCAATGGTGATCTAGAAGAAGAATTTTATATAGAACAACCAGAAGGATTCATTTTTGGAAATGATGAAAAACTTGTTTGTAGACTTAAAAGGGCTCTATATGGTCTCAAACAAGCTCCAAGGGCATGGTACTATCGTCTTGACAAATATCTTCATCAACAAGGATTTTCAAAAGGGTCTGCTGATAGCAACTTATACACAAAAACTGAAAATGACAAACTATTGATTGTGGTTGTATATGTTGATGATATCATTTTTGGAAGTAATGAAGAGTCTATGAGTTAGAAATTTGCTTCTGATATGCAGCAAGAAGTTGAAATGTCTTTACTTGGGGAACTAACATTTTTTCTTGGCTTGCAAGTGCAACAAGCAACAGATGGCATATTATAATCACAAGAAAAATACCTCAAGAAAATCTTAAAGAAGTATGGAATGGAATATTACAAACCTGTAAGTACGCCAATGATAACCGGATGTAATCTCAGTTCTAATGATGATTCCCCCATGGTGAATCAACCAGAATACAGATCTATGATAGGAAGTCTACTTTATCTCACTGGGACAAGACCAGACATCATGCATGCAGTTGGGATTGTTGGAAGATTCCAATCTAATCCAAAGGATTCTCATCTTCAAGCTATGTAAAGAATATTCAACTATGTACAAGGAACTCAAGACTTTGGACTATGGTATACAAAGAATGTTGATCTTACTCTCCATGCATACACTGATGCAGATTGGGCTGGAAGTGTTGATGATAGGAAAAGCACTAGTGGTGGTGCATTCTATATGGGGCCCCGGTTAGTATCTTGGTTTAGCAAGAAGCAAAGCTCTATTGCCTTATCTATAGCAGAAGCAGAATATGTGGCTGCAGCATCATGTTGCACTCAACTTCTCTGGATGATGCAAACCCTACAAGACTTTCAAATCAAATGTTCACCTCCTATCTCCATTATGTGTGATAATACAAGTGCTATCAGTATCTCAAAGAACCCTGTTATGCATTCCAAGACTAAGCACATTCCCATCAAATATCACTTCTTACGTGAACAAGTGCTTGGACAAAAGGATAAATTGGAGTATGTTTCCTCCAAAGAACAAGTTGCTGATATATTTACCAAACCTCTACCCAGGGAAGCATTCAAATATCTCAGACAGAAAATGGGAGTAGTATTTTCCATGCAGAGGAGTAGGTCTACTTAAATATAAAAGATTAAATTGGTTGTGAGGTGCTGTTAGGCATCTCTGAATGCACAGGCTCAGGGGGGAGCATTGGTCATATGAAAAGGATGAATTTTTTATCATATTATGTTTGAAGATGCAGCATGATCTTAGGGGTAGCATGGCATTTTCGGTTCAAAGGATCTTGATCACACTCTTTTCCATTGATGTTAAAGGGGGAGGAAAAGCAACAAAGGGCTTCTATAATGCCATCAGAGGAAGAGTATTGCCATCAATGCCAAAGGGGGAGATTGTTGGAAATGTTGTCATTGATGGCAAAGGAATTGGAAAAGACAGGAGCAGCACCTAAACTATCCATAAGGAGACAGAGAGGGTGGCAGAGGCAGCAGATGAAACAGAGGAATTAGAGACAAAGCATTAGAGTTGAATTAGGGGTTTAATATAGTTTGCAAAAGAGATGAAGAACTGTGGAATTGTGGTAAGTATGGTTGAGTAAATCTGGAATATATATGACCTATGTGATAAATTTCATAATGGGCATACCTTCGGTATAAAATAATTATTGCAGAGTTAGGGATATGTGTATTATATGTGTGTTGACTGATGTAATTATTGTGAGGAATCCCCTGAACCTCTGTATGAGTCTCTAGTTAAAAGTGAAACCTTGTTGAGGAATCATGGTGGTAGGATTCAAATTCCAGGATGAGACCTTCTTGCAATGAAGAACTGGCTTAGTTTGATATTTGCAGTCGTGGAACTACTTGGTTGAATATATGAGGGGCTCTCGAGGCATTCAGTGTATCCATTAAAGAACTTAATGGTGGCAGAGATATGATGTTTTTGAATGAACAGGTAGAAGCGGAACTGTGACAGGATAGAACTCCAAAATGGAAGGTTGATATGTTATTTATATCATAGCAGAATTGAAGAATGACATTGAATTGTCACGAGTTAATGTTTGTAAGGAAATCCCGTCAGAAGAGAAATACATTTGTTTCTTGAAAATCCTGCCAAAGATAGACCAGAGTTATAGTGCTAACCCAGACTAACCCTTTGAATCATGAACAGAACCTTGAGCGAAGGGCGGAACTACGAAAGAGGAATAGTGAAGGCAGTTTATGGTTTTTATTGCACTGCTTTCAACGGGCAAGCAGTATTCAAGAGGTGGGGAGCGATTCCATAGAACAGACGACATGCGTCCCTGTACAATTTTACAAAACCACATTTCACTATGTGCCATCGCGCGTTATAGTTCGACCCAGGATGCCCAGTGATATCGTTGAGCGCCATTGATTTGGGAAGGGGTCATCGGACGATCATCATTTTTTGAAGATGCGCGAAGATTAACACAGGTACGGCGGACCATCGCACGTTCACGTTCGGCATCAGAGGTTGAGCAATATGTATATACACCGTTGATCTGGAAGCTTGCTAATCTAACGGTGATCGGACGCTGGACTTGCGTGAAGTTTACTGTGGTATGATGGGAATATTGGATTGGCTATTAACTATGTATTTGGGCCCAGGATCAAAGGTTTATCATAATATTAATTTGAAAGCGTTGGATATTTCTATAAAGTTTGAAGGGTTAAACTTTAGATATAAGGCTTGGGAATTCAAAAGTTGTAAATATATTTATTTGTCAATTTCTTTAAATTGATAAATAAAAATTAAAAAGAGATCAAAAAGCCCCGTGGGATAAACTAAAAGGAATACTATCAGAGGAATACCCTTAGCGGTTCGTGGTTTTGACTCATGGTTTTAATAAAGGGAAAACTATATAAAGAGAAGGAAAAATAAAGAATGGTGTGTGCATTGTAAAGGTTGTGAATAAAAATTTATGCAACGTAGAGCGAGCTGTTTTCTTAAGTGATAAATACGAAACTACGATGCACCCATGAATATAATGATGAATCTCTGGTGTGAATGACGGACGAAATCATGAGGCGGGTGAGTATCTTTCCCATCTCCACCACGGCGGTGACGTCGAGTGTCGTGTGTCGACTGAATTCACTAACCAGCAGCTTCAGGGGTGGTGCGGGGATGAAGCCGCCAGTGGGTTGTAGCTCCCTTCCCGGTGGTAGGCGGTAGCGAGAGCGAGGGGTAGTAGCTCCCTTCCGGGAGAGAGGTGGTAAACGAGAGAATGTTGTAGCCTTCGCGGTGGGTGCCTTCGTCTTTGGTATAAGTACGCACCATCATATAATGTAATAATTTTTTTTCTCTATAATAAATATTTATTTGAGACTACAACGGTGGTTTTCTCCCGAATTGGGTTTCCACCTTAAATCCTAGTGTTCATATGTGTTTGATGGTTTGTTCTGTTATTTCTGTTCATGCTTAATGCTTATCTAATGCAATACTCTAAGTAAAGACATAATAAGATATATGGACATACATATTGGATGCAGCACTGTAACATATTCAGCCCTAAATACTTGATTCACCCCCCCCCTCTCAGTATTTTTTCCCAATAGTAGCTCCAGCATTAATTAACCCAAAAGGAATTTTAACATACATGAAGGTGCCCCAAGGTGTGGTGAAATTTGTCTTGTGTTGATCATCTAGATGTACCAACACCTGATTGTAACCAGAAAAACCATCAAGAAGAAATATTATTTTGGAGCCTACTACCCTTTGCAATATGTGATCCATTTTTGGTAAAGGGTAGTTATCCTTTAGGGATGATTTGTTTAAATTTCCGAAGTCTATGCATAACCTAATTTCTCCTGTTTTCTTCCTCACTAATATAAGATTTCACACCCGTTCTGAGTATCTGAGAGGGACTATTATTCCAGCATCATACATTTTCTTTATTTCTTTCTCAACAAGTGGCAATCGAACATGATTGATTCTGCACAGTTTCTGTTTAAAGGGCTTCTGGTTTTCTTTGAGAGGAATCTTATGCCGAATGATATCTATATCATATGACTTCAAGTATTCATAGCTCTAAGAAAAAAAATCTCAGAATTCTTTGAACAACTCAAGATATATCTGTTTTATATGTGCTGGCAGTGTTTTTGACAGTTTTATCATTTTGGGTTCTAGCCCACTGCCTATATTGCACTCTTCCACATTTTCTTTAGTTGATTCCATCTTTGGATTCTTAGCAACATCATTAAAATCAAACAATTACTCCAGAGGGACCAGTCCTTTTGGAAATGTATTATCCTTGAATTGCAACACTTCAAAGTCTTCCTTTTCTGGATCTGTACTCAGTTCAGTCTCATATGGGTGCTCTTCTTCTAATATATTTATATCAGCATGATCAGGGGGGCTCCTTTTTGTATGTTTGTTCCTCAACAGAGCAGTCTTCTTCATGATCTGAGTCTGAATTGGGAATTTCAAACTAATTTATGGATTCAAGGAAATCTTCAATCTATTTTTCACCTTCAAAAACTTGCCAATATTTTATATTATTAGGGACTGCTAGTCTGTATTTGACTTGTACTGTGTATTGTTTGTTATGATAAGGTTTTTGACAAGTACTGGTTGCAAAGGCTAGACCGTTGGCAAGTATGTTTTGATTTCTTGGGACAAAGGTAAGATCATATTCTTTGAATGTTTTTAAGAGGTTAAGGGCATCATTCCTATATGCTCTTAATCTAGGATGCTTAGCTGAATATTATCCCTTAATCTACCTAATGACTAGCTCAGAATCCTTATGGGCAGAAATATTTTTGGCTCCTAATCTATTGAGTAATTGTAGCCCTAGGAGGAGTGCCTCATATTCTGCTATGTTATTTGTACATTGGAAGTTCAATTTATATGAGTGACCCTCTACATGTTTGTTCTAAGTTTTGTGCACCCAAACACCTGCTCCTGAACCAGTTTTACCACAAGAACCGTCAAAGCTCATGCTCCAAAGAGGTTCAATTTTAGGTTTACCATTAGGTTGATTATTATGGTTGCCACCATGTTGGTTATTATGTTGTTCATTTTCTATTTGGTCTGACTGTTCTGACTATCTTTCCTCCTTTTCAGATGTTTTCTCACTTAATCCTACTTGTTCATTAATGTTTTCATCATTATAAATGATAAATGAATCAAGGTGTGTGTGGATAGAATAGAGAGGGGAGTTATCAGGATTTTCTTAACTTCTGACCATATATTTCATATGGGTTTCCTTCTATAGTATTCTTGGTTGACTAAAGACATGTATGGTTGCATAGGTCATGTCCATTTGGAGGGTGCCTTGAAGTTTATCTCCCCATGAGTGTGATAGGAGCATGCCATACTTAGGGGGAATGTCAGCCACTACAATATCCATTACTAGGCTCTTGGATGGTATTTGTGCTAGATTAACACAAAGATCTTTGATTAGGCCTAGAAATTTAACTCTACTGGAATCAAAAGAGTGTAAATATTTGTATGGTCTAGTTATCTCAAGGCCTAGTCTTTCCATTACTTTCTTTGGCATGAGGTTATGTGAAGCTCCTGAATCTAGCATGGAATTGTGAAGGATCTTTTCATGGATTTTCAATCGACATAAAATGGACGTACACCTCCCTCTTGAAATTTACCTTCTACTTCTAGTCTAAACAAAAGTTCAGGTTTGTCATCATTTAAATTTACAAAATCAGCATTTTTCCCTATTTTTAAAGCTTTCAAAACTTGGGACCTATATACATCTTGGCCAACTAATTCAGTAAGAGGTATTGAAATTTTTATCTGGAAATTTCATTCTCAATACTAAAAGGTGTCTGTGTTTTTGGAAGATTCAAATCAGTTTTATCAGATAATATTTTTATAGTTTTCCTTTTAGGATTATTTTCAATGGTATTCCTAGCAGAAATTTTTGGGGTTTTTCTCTTGGGAGTATCTTGGGTTTTCTTTCTTCTGAGGTCGTATTGTCTATGTACTTCCATTATGGCATTTTCGAAGCATTTTTATAATCTTCGAATTCTAGGATTTCTTCTTCATTTTGAGTAGGATAAAACATGCCTTGCTCTTCCTCAGTTAGGAAAAAATTATCCTAATTATTAACTCCCATTAGATTAATATGAATTTCCTCTGGTTCTTCAATCACCCCCTCATCCTCATTAGCATATTTTTCTTGGAAAGGAGGCCTGATTTTCTGCTAAGTACCTCTCTTCTTATTTGAGGGGGATTTCTCCTAAAGTTTTGGTTTTGGTTCTAGTTTTGATTTATATTTTGAGGAGCTGTCTGATTTTCTCTGGGGTAAGCTCTCTCATTCATGTTTATTCCCTCCATTATCCTTTCCATGGTTCTAACTAAGTTATCAATTTTAGTATCAGATGATGAGGGTGTATTTTCTTCCTTATATGTGACTCTTTTTTCATTTTTCATCCTAGCCCTTTTGGCAATCAAATTTTCCTCCACACTTACTACACCCCTCTGCATGTCTTCTAATGTGAGAGGGTCTCTTTCTCTTAGTTGATAATCCATTTCTGGGTCAAAGCCATCTGGAAATTTCATTAAGGCTAGGCCTTGTAGAGGTTTCATGTGGGTAGGGACGGCGTTATATACACTATTGAACCTAGTGCAGTATTCTTGGACACCCTCTCCAACGTTTCTCTTGATGTTTTCATACTCTGATAGTATTTTGAGAGGGTTATTCTTGACTTCCCATTTATTTAATAACAGCTGATGAAAATCAGGGAGTTCATGTATACTAGTTGGGGTTAGGCCTTTAAACCATTTTCTTGCTTCTCCACTTAAGCTTTGAGAAAACATTCTTAGATTAACAGTTTCATCATCTATTTATTTTCTCTCAAAATAATCATTCATTCTATCCACATGTTGTTGAGCAGTTGTAGAACTACTTCCATCATATAAGAGAATCTTGGACTGATAGTCCTATGGTAGAACTGCTAAAGGCAATGGTAAAAATAATGGGGCATACCATGTTGCCATGGCTGGGGGATGGGGAAATAAAGGAGGGTTAATAAGTGGAGGGGGAGTGTTAAATGGAGGAAGGTGAACAATGGGTGTAGGGATGTGTGTTGAAGTTAGTACAATAGGATTCTGCTGTAAGGTGGATGAGTCTAAAACTATCTGAGTTATCCAACTCTGAGATCTAGTCCTAGACAAGCTTTGTTCTAGGGGTGAGTCAGATAAGAAATTTTGAAAGTCTTCAAGGTTTTCATGTAGAGAAATTTCCTTGTGAATAGGTCTGCTAACAGTTGGGTTTTTAGATCCAGGAGATTTCCTTAGGATGCTCTTAGGGTTTTCAACTATTGCACGAGGGTTTGGTTCAGGATGGCATCTGGTACAGATCCTTCTAGAAGCCAGAGTTTGGATCCAGAGTTTATAAAGGTTGAGGGTTCATAACATTTTGACAAATAAACCTATCTGAAAAAGAGAATACTTAATTCACAAATTATTTGGCTGGGTTCTATTTTGAGGTTTGATGAAATCAGGATTTCTCAATAATTTCCAAGTGGAGTCAGTAGAAAACTAGTGGAGTCACCAAGTAGATGATTTTTAACTATCTTTAGGTTGGCTGTTGTCCACCTTCAGAAACCAGATACCAGTATTGGCTAACACTTGATTCATCTAAGTTTGAAAAGGGGTTTTCTAAGTTCTTGAGGGATTATTAAGCTATTTTAAAAACTCAGTTCCACAGTATGGTTTCCACTATGTTGGCTCCACCTGATTTGCAGTATTGGCAAGAACAACTCTGCAGGAACCAAATCAGACCGCTTTGGAGTCCAAGGACCTAGCCTTCCTGGACTCAAAGAGGGCTCTCTCTATTTTGTGATGAAAATAATTTATCTTTATGCTTATGTTTTCTGATTTCAGGCTAGTTATGAATTTCTAGGACTGTTTGTTTTGTTTTGATTGATTGATTGTTTTCCTAATTGATTGATTGTTTCGGTTGAATAGATAGACTGTGAGAAGCATTAATCCATTGGGCTATGGATTCATGTTGGCTCGAGGGGTCCTGACCCAGGTTCGAAGGTTAAGGTTTGCCAACAAACCCCTATACTACTAGCCCTTTCAGTAGTGACCTACTTGCACAGGCCAAAGTCTCACCCAAAGCAATATGGGAGGGTGTTGGAACCAAGTTTCCGCACCCTAAGAGAGAGCAGGTAAGTCCAGCAGAGTTGCGTTCCCATCTTATCAGCTTTGTATATAACAAATCTAGTTACAGACTTATATCGTAGAGCTCATATCTACTAACTACCTTCGCATCCATGTGCATAACACCGATCTATCGGTACAACAACTATAATCGCAATAATCAACAGATCATAGATTCATATAACAGGAACAAGGATATTCTCGCAGCTATAAAAAAAATCTATTCGTAGGTTCACTAATCAGTTATATTCGATAGTTACCACAGTTACTATCATTCATAGATTAAATTAGCACCTTCGCATCAGTAATATCACAAGTAATATCATAAACGCACAAAAAATAGATCACAGGAATACTCTGTATTATAAAAAAGACAGATCCATAGCAACAACGGATAATCAAAAGTTTGCATCAACAGTAATACATAAACTCAAATAACGCAGAGATACTCTAACCATATTCGCATATATTAGCATCCAAAACCCAATACAATCCAACATAGCCTGCGCACATAGCCAGCTGGGTCCGCACACAATAGGACTGAGGATCTCCGCGCAAATAGCCAGCAGGAGTCCTTACCCTAGAAACCCAAATAGATCTAACAATTCGTAACTATCATCAATCTCTATTCTTTCCTACCTATGACTCAAAAAGGTTCATATATTTATACCAATTTAGCCTATGCATCCAATGGTATGTAAACCATGGTTTGCTGACTCTTGGTATACCCTTGACCCGTTACAATGCATTAGGGGCTTTGACCCACCCGAAAATCCCTGCGTTAGACTAATTAAGACCAAAATATACAAAATTTATACAAAATTGTAGTTTTTAGGGGACCTTGTTCCAACAGTCCCCCAACACAATATTATGACTCGTCCCGAGTCACGGCAGTCGTGGGTCCTCCATTTTCGCCTGAAGTCGCTTGACTGCATCGACTAGTACTGGAAACACCCCTTCGCTTTGCGCAGCAGCAGTCTGAGCTATCTCTACCAATTTCTGTGAAGTTGGGCCTTCTGTAGCGGCTGCGACACTCTCCAATTTCTGGTTCAACTATTTCACTGCAACATCAACATCATGGGACAGCGTGAGGGCCTCATCCACCCATGGCTAGAGGTGATTACTCAGCGTCTGTTTTCGGTGTTGAAGGGCATCCATGTCGGCTCTGAGGGCCTGGCTGGTGTGCAGTCAGGCCAAGTACTGGGCAGGGACCAATGCGGTCAAGGTAGCCTCCAACTAATCGCACTCCTCTTCCTTCTGGCGCAATGTTTGAGTAATTTCCCATAGGAGAGGATCTCGTTGTACCTTGGTCCAAAGATGCATCGTTGTGTCCAGTAATTCAGTGCCCTAAGAAATTTGGCCTGTGATCACATTCGTGGCAGTTGTAATCAACGTTGCTTGCTGGGCCCTGACTTCCGAAGGTGTTTCTGGCTGCAGCTTGGCCTGCAAGTCGGTGATTTTCTGTTCCATATAAGTTTTAATCGCTTGGATCTCCGCTCGTGAGGCTCTTAGGGCTGCGAACAACCCTTCAATTTTGGCCTGGGGGGTGGCTGTGGCTGGAATTTCATCTGTAACATATGCGCAGATTCTACCAATTAAATGCTCCAACTTCATCTTTTGAGTAGTGGTGAGGTTACACGCAACCTGTACCTTGGTTACCTCAGCCGTCTGTTCTACAGTGTGTTATCCCCCTGTAAATTTTTGACAGGCAAAGTAGGGGGCTAAATTTTTTCTGAGCCTCCAATAAATGCATCTCCCTCAGAGACACATCATCCTTGAAGTCTCCTGTGCCTTTGTCCTTTGACAAATCCCCTCTGCTGGTCCCCATTATAAGGCCTCTCTGATTTTCAAAAGCTGTGCTCCAAGGGACCTATTTTTACCCCTTGTACCCCTACAAGACATCCCATTTCACTCTGTTGCCCCTTTTTCTAAGATTCCTTTCCACCCTTTTTTCCCCCCCTTCTAAAATTCCTTGATTAATCCTCTAATCCTCCCAAAACCCTGTTTAAACCCTTAAAATACTTTTTATTTGGCTTAAACAGTCCTCTTCTCCCTATCGTTTCCCTTTTCCACCCTCAAATTGCTTTAAAATGAGCCAAAAATCCACTTTCTACCTTATAATAGGGCCTAGCCCCTTTTCTACCAGCCCCCTGACCTTTTCTCCACATATCCGTGGCGCTAGAACCTGGCGCCAGCCCGAAGAGCGCTCATCGCAAATCCATATCGAACGCGTTTTAGACCGTTGATCTGTATAGATCGGACGGTCGTCGCGTCTCCCGTAGCGTTCACCGTTCGCCCTGTTCACCACTCAGATCGCATCTCCACCATTCATTTTCCCACCAGATCGACGGTTCGGAGTGTACCCATCCCTGTCGTGCCCGCCGCACACTATGCCAAATCCAGCCGGTTTCTATCGCACCACCTTTCGGAGGAAGGCGGTATTTCCTGATCGGCTAGCAATTCCATACATCGTTCGACACGTGGCTCCTATACGATTTCAAAACCGCTATATCATGGCGCATTATCGTTCGGTACAGGATGCGGAGCGATATCGCCGTTAGCCATCTGATATGTGATCGCCCATCTAACGGTTGTCGCTCCACGAAGCTGCGCGCAGGTTAATTTATGGTCTCTGTACCCCTGGCCCACCGTTCATTGCCCTTTGCCATGTTTTCCACCGTCAATCTCCTTTGAGATCGGACGGTCCACATTCATTTTCATGGCCCGCCATTGACCGGTCCCGCCACATCATTTTCCACGTGTCTCCATCGTACATTCGCCCGCCCCCGTTATATATATTCGTCCCAAGGTAAAAGTTCATTGCTTTTATGTTAAAACGTCTGCCTTGATGTTTTCCCCATGCATTCTCTGTTGTGCCATGTTTTCCTCCACAGTAGCCTCTGCAATCATCATCCTCGTCCACGCCATGCTGCCATGGTCACTTTCATCCATACCACCACCTCCATACATGTTTTTCATAACTGTTTTCGTGTTTTGCATGTTTATTAGGTGGTAAAACGCACCATGGTTCATATATTCTATTGTAATGGCGCAATAAGTAGAGGAAGCTGAATTTAGAGCCCGATATTATAGGGAAATGTCCGGAAAGGTGTATGCGACATATATTTCATCGAAGGATAGAATTAAAGCTCTACAAAACCTCGCCGACGCCATTAAAGCACAGATTTCGCAATCAAAGGAAATCTAGAAAGCGACAAAGAGTATCAGTGGAAAAATAGTGCGTTTAAGGCCTGTAATTGCAGATTTTGAGCCTTAATCCAATTGTTCAAAGACAAGGTACCAGAATCAGAGACCCAGTGGATCGTTCAGACGGTTTGATGCACAGAAATATAATACTATCAGGGTTTCCATATCAGCAGAATGTTATTCCATGAAAGGACATGGTACACATCATTGTTTCAGTCTACATTATGTCCAAATGAAGATTTCCGCCCTATCAGTGGTCCTACGCCATCAGAAGCATTTGTTACATGGTATGGCAGACCCTAGCATCATTATTTCACCTTTTTGTGCAATGCACCAGAACACTGCAATGAGTACCAAAGATAAATGCTCAGAATTAAAACTGAATGGAGACTCGGCCCTCCTGCTGCTTCAGATTTTTAATGTCGCATTCAAGTTTTACAACTACCAGTGTTATTCTTTCTCCTATAAGAATTCCCGAGAACATATTGTAAAAGGTTGTTGTTCAGCTGCTGCCATTGTAGTTAGAGGGATTCGGTTTTGATTGTTAGAACAGTCTGGGAGAGAGTAGCAGAGTAGTTTGTATGTAGTAGGCTGGGAGGAGAAAATCTGGATTGTAACAGCCATTGAGCTCAGAGTATGTGACTGGTTTTGCATCAATTAATCAAAGCACATTTCACAGGATCCTGGTCTATTACTATTGGTGATGTTTTCGTAACTCTTTTTATCACATTTTCATAATGTTCATTTTCTATTGGCTTGCATCAGAAATATGGCATAGGATTTACCCTTATTAGGTACCCTATGTCTCTGCTCTCCTTGCCTTTAATGTTTTTCTGATAAATGTGTTATCTAAGGGTTGATTTCAGTTAATTTAACCAGTGTAGTAGTTCCTTATGCTGCTAGCTGATGTATGAATTAAATGAATCTGTCTTTGGATGTTCTTGTTGGGTTTTAAGCTAGAAGATTTGGGAACACTAGGGATTAGAGTTAGCCCTGTCCACTAGGATCCTTGTGCCACCAGTTGACCTTTCTAAGATCTCTTATGTTGAACTTATCTTTGTTTTCCCATGGAGCATGCTAAAGCTGACCTGGAGTTAAAAGACCTCTGGTATGATCTATAAGTTGCCCCTTTGTCCCTCCTTTGAGAGTTTCCCATTAGTATGTCCAAGCAGGTCTAGAGTTAAATGACCTCTGGCCTGATCTATAGACAGAAACTAGGTTGCTTTCCTTCTTTCACTTTCAACCCTTAATGTTTCATCCCACCATCTAATCTAAAAATATCCTTTAGTATTAGATGACTTTCCCTTTGGAAGCCTTGGCTAGTTGTTGCATGTAATCACCTTTCATGACGCCATAGCCCAATGGATGGCACTTTATTGACCTATCCTCTTTGCTGAAACATCCTATTATTTTTTTCTCTCTCCCATTACTTTCTCAACCTATGATCTCATGAACAACCCAGCAACTCATCAACCAAATCATTTAAAACCCCCTTTTGTGCTTCATAACTAGCCTAACATGTCATCTTGAGCTTCAAAGATATATCATTCTTTGTTTTATTAGAGAGATCCCTCTTTGGACCCAGGAGGGCTAGATCCTGAGGTCCCAAAGTGGTTTGATGTTGTCTCATCTTTTGGTCTTGCCAATCTGGCCAAAACATGGGAACCCCAACATAATGGCGACTCCACTGGGAAAACTGAGTGAATTTATGTTTCATACTCTTAGGCACTCAAAAGACCCAAGATCTTTGGTAATATTGGCATTAAATTGCTGATGGTGGACAACATCTTGCTTCAAACATTCATATACATCCACCTGGCGACTCCACACTCCCTATGATCCAAAGACCTAATGACTCCACTGGTAGAAGACTCTGAACTGGTTGAGAAGATATAGTGACCTCTTTCTGATTTACAAACATGATTCCACACATACAGAGAAGATATGCCCCAATGAGCAGGGAGCATATCCCTGGATTCCCACATAAAATGCCTGAAGTGGACTGGTTAAAAAACTTGCCTATCTTTCAGGGTGAAAACACTGAGGACCCCTTGCTACATCTCATCAAGTTTCATATACATGTGTGGAGATTTAAAGTTGAATGGCATGAAGACTGCCTAATGAAAATTTTCATGGCAACATTAGAAGGAAAATCTAGGGTCTGGTATGAATGGTTAGAAACTCGGAGTTTGTTTTCTTTAAGGGACATGCACCATGTCTTTTACAAGAATTATAAATGAAACTCTCCATCCTTATCATGGGATTGTTGTGATCAATCTCAGAATATCATACAGTATCTGTTGGGTATTGATGAGGATTTGGTTAACATGCCTCCTGAAGATCTATTAACAGCCATTCAAGATTTTCATATGCATCCTAGCTATCACAAGAACATAGATGAATCAGCTGAGGAAGAAAACAGTCAAGAGACTGTAGACATTCTTTAAGATATTCTTGAAAACTCATATGCTGATTTATCATCCCTTATAGTTGAGGCTCAAGATGACATCCTGCCTCAAATCCAGTCTTCAGAGGAAACAGAGAGTTGCTACACTTCTGCACTAAGGAACACAAGACCATCTTCCCCTTTGACAGAAGAAGAAATAGATCAGATCATCAATAGACAGCCAGCCTCTGAATTTTTTTTCAGATCAGACATCCTGGCCCATTCATCTGATGAGCTTTGTTGTACAAATTTGATAACCTCACATGTAAATCCGAATGAAGAAAAATCTGCTGATAATCTAGTATGTCTGTAATTACATTCATGATTTTCCTATTTTTTATCTATCTGATGATGATGTTCTCCAAACAGAAGATGATCTTGCAGGGTCATCAATAGTAGATTTATGGGAGGAAAATCAGTTCCAGTTACTTCCAGAGAGTAATGAGCCAATGCAGGCTATTTATGATACTGATGAAGAAAGCTTTAAGAGTGCAGAAGAGGGTGAAGGATCCCTGGATCTTTGCTTCACTCCATTACAACTCATCAGTAATGGTTTTCACATGATTAGAGGTCAGGAGCCTTTCATCTCAGAAGATGAAGAGGAAAACAAGGAAGCAATTTTTGAGCAGACTAAAAATAGGGAGTTTTCTCTTGAAGAAGAGGAAGAAATAGATCAAACCCCTTCTCAAGAATACATGGATCTTTCCACATAGCTCAGCACCTCAGAGCAGAATACATCAGAGCTCCAAGAGGACAACACTGCCATATATGATGAGTCCTCTAGTTCAGAAAATGAAGAAGATGAGGGAGATTCTCTTTCTCAAGAGAGTCTTATTCTTGATCCAGCGGAAGAAGAGGAAATCCTGGTTGAAGCCTGCCTGCCATATATTCATAACCAGGTATCATTTCATGATCCTTATGTACATTACCTGCACACATTTGAAGAAGGATCAAAGGTCTTTTTGAGCAACGTGTTGCTAACAGAAAGCAAATTTTTCAAAGCTGCTGTTATTGGACAAAAAGAGTGGGAACTGCCCTGCCTATCCAACCTGCTCAAGGCATTGAGAAAGAAAGATCGGTCATGGGATAATTTGATGGACTGGTTGCATTGGAAGACAATTTTTGTAAGCTAGACTTGTAAATATTCTAGTTAGAATAGGGTAGGTAGGAAAAGCTCAAATAAGCTCAGCCTATGAGCATGTAGTTAGGTGTTTTAATTTCTGCAAGGTCCAGCGAGTCAAACAGTCTAATCCTGGATTGACTGTTTTCAATTTTTGTCTTAGAATGTAGAGAATAAATCTGCTAGACAGTCTAATCCTAGCAGATAGTAGTGTAGGTAGAGAATAATATGAGATCAACAGTCTAATCTGGTCTCATGGAGTTATAAGGGTAGAAATAGAATAGGTTTATTTTTTGTTTATGAAATAAATGATGTAAAGAGTCTGCTAGTCCAAATGCACCCTAAAAGAAAATGCTAGGATTGTAGTCTGGGTAGGTAGATTTTTTGGGAATGTTTTTGCTGATATAATGTCTTTAGGATTTGTGGCAGCTGATCTAAAGAAAGAAAGGGATGTGCCAAGCAGCAGGCATCTGGCCTACACCAAAGATTTATCCTCTGAATTCTTGACTCCTTCAAGAAGAATCCATCCCCATGTGGAGCCACTGTTAGCCCCCTGTAAATTTTTGACAGGCAAAGTAGGGGGCTAAATTGTTTCTGAGCCTCCAATGAATGCATCTCCCTCAGAGACACATCATCCTTGAAGTTTCCTGTGCCTTTGTCCTTTGACAAATCCCCTCTGCTGGTCCCCATTATAAGGCCTCTCTGATTTTCAAAAGCTGTGCTCCAAGGGACCTATTTTTACCCCTTGTACCCCTGTAAGACATCCCATTTCACTCTGTTGCCCCTTTTTCAAAGATTCCTTTCCACCCTTTTTTCCCCCCCTTCTAAAATTCCTTCATTAATCCTCTAATCCTCCCAAAACCCTGTTTAAACCCTTCAAATACTTTTTATTTGGCTTAAAAATTCCTCTTCTCCCTATCGTTTCCCTTTTCCATCCTTAAATTGCTTTAAAAAGAGCCAAAAAGCCACTTTCTACCTTATGATAGGGCCTAGCCCCTTTTCCGCCAACCCCCTGACCTTTTCTCCACATATCCGTGGTGCTTGAACCTGGTGCCAGCCCGAAGACCGCTCATCGCAAATCCATATCAGACGCGTTTTAGACCGTTGATCTGTATAGATCGGACAGTCGTCATGTCTCCCGCAGCGTTCACCGTTCACCCTATTCACCGCTCAGATCGCATCTCCACTGTTCATTTGCCTGCCAAATTGATGGTTCGGAGTGTACCTGCCCCTGTGGTCCCCGCCGCGCACTATGCCAAATCCAGTCGGTTTCTATCGCACCACCTTTCGGAGGAAGGCGGTATTTCCCGATCGGCCAGAGATTCCATACATCATTCAACACATGGCTCCTGTACGATTTCAAAACCACTATCTCATTGCGCGTTATCGTTTGGTACCGGACGCAGAGCGATATCGCCATCAGCCGTCCAATCTGTGATCGCCCATCTAATGGTTGTCGCTCCACGAAGCTGCGCGCGGATTAATCTATGGTCTCCGTACCCCTGGCCCACCATTCATTGCCCTCCGCCGTGATTTCCACCGTCGATCTCCTTTGAGATCGGACGGTCTAGATTCATTTTCATGGCCCACCATTGACCGGTCCCGCCACGTCATTTTCCACGTGTCTCCACCGTACATTCACCCGCCCCCGTTATATATATTCTTCCCAAGGTCAAAGTTCAGTGTTTTCACGTTAAAACATCTGCCTTGATGCTTTCCCAATGCATTCTCCGTTGTGCCATGTTTTCCTCCACAGTAGCCTCTGTAATCATCATCCTCGTCCACGCCACGCTGCCATGGTCACTTTCATCCATACCACCACCTCCATACATGTTTTTCATAACTGTTTTCGTGTTTTGCAGGTTTATTAGGTGGTAAAACCCACCATGATTCATATATTCTATTGTAATGGCGCAATGCGTAGAGGAAGATGAATTTAGAGCCCGATATTACAGGGAAATGTCCAGAAAGGTGTCTACGACATATATTTCATCGAAGGATAGAATTAAAGCTCTACAAAACCTCTCTGGCACCATTAAAGCACAGATTTCGTAGTCAGAGGAAATCTAGAAAGTGGCAAAGAGTATCAGTGGAAAATAAGTGCGTTTAAGGCCTGTAATTGCAGATTTTGAGCCTTAATCCAATTTTTCAAAGACAAGGGAATAGAATCAGAGACCCAATGGATCGTTCAGACGGTCCGATGCACAGAAATATAATACTATCAGGGTTTTCGTATCAACAGAACGTTCTTCCATGAAAGGACATGATACACATCATTGTTTCAGTCTACATTGTGTCCAAATGAAGATTTCCACCCTATCAGTGGTCCTACGCCATCAGAAGCATTTGTTACACAGTATGGCAGACCCTAGCATCATTATTCCGCCTTTTTGTGCAATTCACCAGAACACTGCAACGAGTACCAAAGATAAATGCTCAGAATTAAAACTGAATGGAGACTCGGCCCTCCTGCTGCTTCAGAGTTTTAATGCCACATTCAAGTTTACAACTACCATTGTTATTCTTTCTCCTATAATAATTCCCGAGAACATATTGTAAAAGGTTGTTGTTCGGCTGCTGCCGTTGTAGTTAGAGGGATTCAGTTTTGATTGTTAGAACAGTCTGGGAGAGAGTAGCAGAGTAGTTTGTATGTAGTAGGCTGGGAGGAGAAAATCTGGATTGTAACAGCCATTGAGCTCAGAGTATGTGACTGGTTTTGCATCAATTAATCAAAGCACATTTCACAGGATCCTGGTCTATTACTATTGGTGATGTTTTCCTAACTCTGTTTATCACATTTTCATAATGTTCATTTTCTGCTGGCTTGCATCAGAAATATGGCATAGGATTTACCCTTGTTAGGTACCCTATGTCTCTGCTCTCCTTGCCTTTAATGTTTTTCTACTAAATGTGTTATCTAATGGTTGATTTCAGTTAATTTAACCAGTGTAGTAGTTCCTTATGCTGCTAGCTGATGTATGAATTAAATGAATCTGTCTTTGGATGTTCTTGTTGAGTTTTAAGCTGGAAGATTTGGGAACACTGGGGATTAGAGTTAGCCCTGTCCATTAGGATCCTTGTGCGACCAGCTGACCTTTCTAAGATCTCTTTCGTTGAACTTATATTTTTTTCCCTTGTAGCATGCTAAAGCTGGCCTGGAGTTAAATGACCTCTGGTCCGATCTATAAGCTGCCCCTTTGTCCCTCCTTTGAGAGTTGCCTATTAGTATGTCCAAGCGGGTCTGGAGTTAAATGACCTCTGGCCTGATCTATAGACAGAAATTGGGTTGCTTTCCTTCTTTCACTTTCAACCCTTAATGTTTCATCCCACCATCTAATCTAAAAATATCCTTTAGTATTAAATGACTTTCCCTTTGGAAGCCTTGGCTAGTTGTTGCATGTAATCACCTTTCATGACTCCATAGCCCAATGGATGGCACTTTCTTGACCTATCCTCTTTGCTGAAACATCCTGTTGTTTTTTTCTCTCTCCCATTACTTTCTCAGCCTATGATCTCATGACCAACCCAGCAACTCATCAACCAAATCATTTAAAACCCCCTTTTGTGCTTCATAACTAGCCTAACATGTCATCTTGAGCTTCAAAGATATAGCATTCTTTGTTTTATTAGAGAGATCCCTCTCTGGACCCAGGAGGGCTAGATCCTGAGGTCCCAAAGTGGTTTGATGTTGTCTCATCTTTTGGTCTTTCCAATCTGGCCAAAACATGGGAACCCCAACACAGTGGTCTACTTCGTTGTGCTGAGCTGCTAGTGAACCTGATGGTCCCTGTTTGGTCAATTTAGTGTGTTCTAAATTGCTACATTAATTTGTCAATCCGGGATTCGTAAGCTGACGAAGTGTGGCACACTATATGTGCAAGATAACCTATCTCTTACTTTTTTGTCGTTTTTGGTTTTTTTTTTTTATCTTGGTTGGTTTCCTAATGTGAGATGGAAATTCTAAAAGACAAGTATGGTTATGATTGTTCAAGGCAATGATGTCCTTTATAATGATTTACCAAACTTCAAACTTCAAAAGGATTTTGAAACATACAATGAGAAAATTAGTTCCTAAAAAGGAAATGAAAATGTGCTACTATTCTAGTTAAACAAAAAGTGAACTATTGATCATGAAAACCATTACCCTTGTTGTTGTCTAAACACAAAAGAAACTGTTACTCAAAGAAAAGATTGCAAGTAAAGTAAAACTAAAATCAAATTACATCAACTCATATTCTAACCCCTCACCATTAGTCTCGCTATGGCTTTCGGAGGTAATCATAAACAACTTGAGAAATCTGATATCTAATTTGCAGAAAAATAAACTAATATCAAATTACACACTCATACTTCAATCCCTCACCATTAGTCTCGCTATGGCTTTCAGAGGTAACTGATAATGACATGAGTAATTTAATATCTAACTTGCAGAAAAATAAACTAATATCAAACTACACACTCATACTTCAATCCCTCACCATTAGTCTCGCTATGGCTTTCGGAGGTAACTGAAAATGACATGAGAAATTTAATATCTAATCTAACTACTAAAGCAAATGTGCAAGACTGAAATAAACAAAACAGTGCTGGAATTAAACAAACACTAAGAAAAGGAAATCAGCAGAAGGACAATATTGATTCCATGTCATTAGTCATTATAAAAAAAAGATGTGCAAATGCCCGGGCTGCCTATTGTAATCTGAAACAAGAACACTGATCAGTTAACAACAACATAAAACATAAAAGATTATGGACAGAAGTAAAATGTAAAGCATGAAAGATTATGGACAGAGATGAAACGTAAATACCATGAAAGATGTAATATATATATACACGTGAATGACTTATGGCACAATGAACTTAAATAAATGAAGCATGAAACTATACATTAATACACAAAACCTCAGCTTGTGCAGGGGCCCTCTGCACAATCCTCGGGAAGCAGCTTTCAAATACGAATTACGCTTATGAACAAAGTCTTCTCATATATTAAAATGCGGTCATAACAGAGAAATAATGTCACAGCACAATGGCAACGCAATTACATTACAGAGCTAACTATTATGCGTATGAGAACACATTATTTATAACAGAAGGTGATATAACTAATTCCCTAAAGTCTACGCTGATGGAAGACACGTGAACCATCACGTCCAGAGATCTAGCATTATGGCCGCTGTGAGGATTAAATCTATGGAGAGTGGCTGTTGGATTCGGCTTATGGAGCCGTTTACAGGTTTTGATATGTCTCCCGTGATTTAGAAACGGCCACGCAAATCTCCACATGATGAGAAACAGAGTTCTGTCACCGTGGGACTCTTCTGTTGACCACCACTTGGCCACCTTTGACCACAGCCTTCTTAGGTGAATTCGACTGAGCCAATAGGACACGATCCATGTCCACGTCATTTCTAACTTGCCCATGTGGCTCGATTTTCCTGAAGACACCTGCAATATAGACTTTAACAAAATGGCTACGGAAAGTTGCAGCAGCTGCGGAAAGTGACAAGATTCCGCAGCTAAATGAGCAAAAATCTAATTCAAACAGCAGACACAAAACATAGTTAAAAACCATTTTAGATGCTCTTTTACAATTAATATGCAATGTTATTGATGACTTAGAAGGTCCAGGTGAATGAAAAAGGTCTAGAAAGGTGTATAAGAAAGATGCAGATTTGAGACTCAACATACCCGCACTGTGAAGGTGTTGCATGTCCTCATGCAACCAAAATTTTGATAATCCTTCTTCAATTCATATGCCTTGACACTTCAGCCAGTACATCCAGTTCTCTCCTCCTCTTCCTTGATGCTGCTAACATCATGGGCTTCTTCATCAAGCATCTGAATTTGATATTAACCAGTGCTCTACTTAACTTCTGGCATTTCTTCTTCAATTTCATGTTCTTTTTCTGCCATATTCCCAGATGTAGCATGGTATTGTCATGAATGATCTTGTCCAATTTGCTTTGTTCCTTTAATGCCTCATTTTCATTTTTAATGTGTCTATTTAAAACCTCCAACTCAAAGACTTCTTGTTTCAATGATTGGACTAGATCTTCTTGTGCTGTGTGAGGCTGAGTGGATGAAGTACTGGGACCCGTGGCTGCTCTTTCTAAAGATTCTATATAATCATACACTTCTTGCTGCTTTGGGTCTATCTCAGGTGTCATTTTTATTGGGCTGTCCCCAAAATGTCGTGGAGGAGAATTGTCTTCAAAATCTGGCTAAAAAGGGCTCATGTCAACGTCTGGCTGAGAATGAGATGGACTATGTTCAATGTCTGACTGAGAATGAAATGAACTATGTTCAATGTCTGACTGAAAATGAGATGGACTATGGCCAGCTGGAGTTTGTTCAGATGTTTCTTCTCCCAAATCAATAAAATGGGGTCCTTTCGTTTGTGTTTTCCTCAACTTCCCTTTAAGCCTGGAACTTCTTCTTACACGCTATGGACTACTGTTTTTTTTCTTTTGTTTCCCTTTCCCTCTCTTTTTGGCCATAGATGACTGTTCCTAAAGGTAAACTAGTCTCTCAGATAACACTTGATGATCTTCTTCTGAAGAAGGAGTTTGATGCATAGCCTCAATGCTTTTTCTTTCTTTTGATTTTATTGGCTTTTTACCCTTGGTTTCTTCCTTTCTTATTTTTGACAGTCTCTCTTCTCTACTATTTCTTTCAACTGTAGTAGTAGGAGTGCTTTGAGTTTCATCATTTGTTCTCTTTCTCCTGCTCCTTCTTGATGTACTGCCTTCAGGAATTTCTTGGGGTTCTTCAAAGAAATTTCTAATCAAAAATTGTTACCATGTGTCCTTTTTCTCTTTTAACTATTTTTCAATCAAAATTTTCACAAGACCATGGTGATATAAATGTGGTTCTACGTCCCCTAGATGCTTCTGGACGGTCACAGATATCTTCTTCAAACTATTTAAAAAAAATTATGGCAGATTGAGGGTCTGGTTGTCTAGAAAATTCATCAGCAATCAGGTATGATACATATACATTGACCCAAAACGGCCCTCGCAGGTGATAAATTTTTGAATAACTAGCAGCAAAGTAGCCTACTCCTCTTTCAAAGCATGAACAGGAATTCCCCTTTTAAAAATAGTTACATCCATACCTGGGTTACGTAGGATTACTCTCCAGGCTTCATCACTAATACTCTTGTTCTTGAACCAGCGTTCACCTTCTTGAGGAAGTTCTGTGGCAGCTGCTATGGATGCCTCATTCACCGTAAATTTGAGGTCCCCAATCTCTACCTCCAGGCCATTGAAAGACCTTGCAAAAGCTTTTGTCACCTCTTTATGGTAGCCTCTAAACTTTTGGATAAACTGAAGCCACTTTGCCTTTTTCAATATATCCCTGACTTGCGGGTATCCTTCCATGAATTTAGGTCCTTCTGGTTCAGTTCTCAACAACTGACCCATCCTTCTTTCTGCTCTTTAAAAATTGTCTGCGTGAGGAGGGTTCAACGGAGGTAAGACAGCTGAATGAGCGGAAATGAGCACGATGACTATAGGCAAGTATCAAAGAATGGGTATACGGAATGTAGCGTAACAAAGAACGAAATGGGGTGAAGCGGAACAGAGAAGGGTTACGTGAGCACGGTATAAATGCAGCTGTGAGATCAATAGAACAGTAGGAGGAGTATAACGCATCCGGCAGTGTTTAAAATTGAGTGGCTGCAGAGTAAATGTAAGCACGTTTATGAAACGGCTATGGATTTTATGCGGCTGAAAGAAGCCGTAGTCAAATCAACCACGTTTCATCATCACAGGTGGAGTATCGGAGTATGAGTGAAGATCGGAGGCTTGATTATGGGACCGTTTGAAAATGAATGCAAGGATTGTGGGAGGATCATATAGAGATCGTGGAATGGTTACGGAGTTTGTCAACACAATCATTGCATATAATGGAGCTATGGTTTATAACTATGTAAAAATGTGCTTAAATGCCATTTGAAATAAATTTTACTCATACCTTGGAATTCTTGCCATTTTTCCTTGGTCTTCAATTAGTTGCTCCTCATTGATATCTTGAATGCCCCATGTCTTCATAATATGTCTTCATACCTGCATTTGATTTCATGATTGTGGAAATAACATCTGGCTGTACATTCTTTTGAAAAACAGAGTGGTAGCTGCAGAATCTGCTTCCAGCTGCGGAAACTAACACAGCTATTATTTGGGTGAATGGAAATAGACGGATGATAACTGACTAAATGAAAATGGTCATGAAAGAAAATTTTATTGGTGAAATGAAATGAAATAGATGAAATGAAGTGAAATGGAATGAAGTGGAGTGAAATGAAGTGGAATGAAGTGGAATGGAATGGAGTGGGTGGTCACAAAACTTGTGAAATGAAAGAGAGATTTTTTTTTTTTTGGAAAATATAAGGTGTCAGGTGTTCCTGATTTTCACCCTACATTTTCTGTATAAGACTGCCAATCAATGATTGGTTTTTAGGCTTATACAATTTTTTTATTTTTTATTTTTATTTTATTTTTATTTTTTTTATTTTTTATTTTTTTAACTGAAAAGAAAAAAAGCTAGGCTGGTGGAGAAGAAGAATTCTTCTGTACCAACCTAATTGCAGAATTTTCTTGAAACATTTTGACAAATTCCTCTTTTGAGAGTGGCTTATGATAGACTTTTAATCTGTGGCCATTCACAATAAGAGGAGTTTGAAATTCATCAATGGTCTTGATTCTTACCGCTCCATTGCTAAAGATCTTGTCAATCTCATATGGCCCAAGCCAATGAGTCTAAAATTTTCCTTTAAAATCTTTAAACTTGGAATCAAATAAAAATGCCCAATCTCCTTCTTGAAACTTCTTCTCTTTGATGTATTTGTCATGCCATTTAGCTCTTTGATATTGAACTAGATCAGTTCTTAGAATTGCCTCTTGTCTGATCTCATCTAGCTCATTCAACTGCTCCATTCTATGCTTTTGGGCTTCTGATAGATCCATCCCCAATTGAACTGCCATCTTGAAGGTTTTGAATTGGAACTCAATGGGGAGCGGGACTTCTTTCCCATAAACAAGTTCATAGGGAGAATGTCCTGTTGTATTTCTCCATGTAGTTCTGTAGGCCCACAAGGCTTCAGGAAGCCTTTCTGCCCAATCTCTTCTGTGTAGATGAACAGTTTTGGTGATGATACTTTCAAGAAATTTGTTTGTAGACTCCACTTGACCATTTTCTTGCGGATGGTAAGGAGTAGATCTTCTGTGCTTGATTTTGTATTCTTCCATCAACTTCTCCACCAAGTTGGATGTGAATTGGCTTCCTTGATATGTCACAATTTCTCTTGGAACACCAAAGCGAGTAAAAATATCCTCATAAAGAAAATGAACAACTGAATTTTCAGTAGCAGATACTAATGCTTTGGCTTCTACCCATTTAGTAACATAATCAGTATAAACCAATATATACTTCTTTTGCTTAGATGGTGGATTAATAGGTCCAATAAAATCTAAAGCCCATTTTTCAAAGGGTTCAATGAGTACCTGTGGTTGCAATGGCATTTCATTTGAAAGGGTAGGTTTCCCTACTCTTTGGCAGCTGTCACACCTTTTGACATATTGTTTTGCGTCTTTGAAGAGGGAAGGCCAATAATATCCTAAAGAGAGGATTTTATAGGCCGTCCTTTTGTCTGCAAAGTGTCCGCCGCATGGTTCATCATGACATGCCTTAAGAATATCAGGCATTTCATCTTCCCCGACACATCTTCTGATCACAAGATCTGGCCCTGTTTTAAACAATTTGTTAGAAATCCATGAATATTTTGAACTCTCTTGAATAATTTTTCGTTTTTCACTTGGAAATAAATGTGAAGGCAGTTTCCCTGTAACCAAATAGTTAGCAATATCTGCATACCAAGGAGTCTTAATAGTTACTGCAAACAAGTATTCATCAGGAAACTTATCCTCTACAAGAGAATCTTCTTTAGTATTCTAAATTCTATACAAGAAATCAGCTACTGTATTTTGTTTCCCTGGTCTATCCAACATAGTAATATTGAATTCTTGTAAAAGTAAGATCCATCTTGTCACTCTACCATTAGTAACAAGTTTGTTCATTAAATATCTAATTGCAGAATGGTCAGTATGAATAAAAGTTTCATAGCCTGTTATATAATGTCTAAACTTATTAATTGCATGAACAACAGCTAAAAACTCTTTTTCAGTCACAGTATAGTTTAACTCTGTGGGAGTCAAATTTTTACGGGTATAATAAATGGCATAAGGAACTAAATCTTTTTGACCCAACACAGCTCCTAGAGCTGTATCTGAAGCATCCGTAGAAATATGGAAAGGGAGTTTCCAATTTGGTCCTCTCAAGATAGGTGTTTCAGATATTCTTGTTTTCAAAGTTTCAAAGGCTGATTGACAATCAGGATCCCATTTAAATTCACAGTCTTTTGTAAGCAATTTGAAGAGTGGAGATGCTATTTTAGTGAAGTTTTCTATAAATCTTCTATAATAACCAGTAAATCCTAGAAAACTTCTAACATCTCTTTGATAATTTGGAATAGGCAACTTGGAGATGACTTCAACTTTTGATCTATCAACCTTAATCCCATCTCCTGAAATATGATGTCCTAAAACAATCCCTTCAGTAAACATCATAAATCATTTTTCATGGCTTAATGAAAGGTTTGTTTCTTTACATCTTATAAGGAATTTTTCCAAATTTTCTAATGCCTCTTCAAATGAATTACCATAAACTGTAAAATCATCCATATAAACCTCTCCACAATCATGGATTAGATCAGAAAAAATTCCTAGTACTGCTCTTTGGAATGTTGCGGGTGCATTACATAACCCAAAAGGAAGTACTCGATAGGCAAAAGTTCCCCATGGATAGGTGAATGTGGTCTTATCTTGATCTTCAGGTGCTACCTGAATTTGATTATAGCCACTAAAACCATCCAAGAATGAAAAGTACTTTTTACCTGCTAATGTATCTAATACCTGATCGATAAAAGGCAAAGGAAAGTGATCCTTCAAAGTTTCTTTGTTAAATTCCCTGTAATCAATGCATACCCTCCATTTACCATTCTTTTTAGGTACTATAACCAAAGGAGAAACCCATCGGCTATCTGAAATTGGATAAATGAAGCTTACATTGAGTAGTTTTTGGAGCTCTTCTTTCACTATCTCCCTAAGATTTGGATTCATCCTTCTTTGAGGTTGTCTAATTGGTCTACTGTTTTCCTCAATATAGATATGATGGATGCAAGTCTTAGGATCAATACCTTTCATGTCAGTATACTCCCATGCAAATGCAGTAGAATGTTTTGCAAGATTTTGGTTAGTTCTTCTTGTTGCGACTTTTCCAAATGCTTGTTGATATTCAATGTTTTTCCTGGAAAAATCTCAATAGTAGAACTACCAAACTCTTCCATAGAGTAAAGAGACATTTGTCTTGATGATAAATATTCTATGTCAGATTCCAACCGAAATTGTGTGGGGTCATATTCTGAAGATATCTCAAAATTTTCTAATGTGTTCAGAATTTGACTATCCTCACTGATTTCAGAAATGGTAAAGACAGGTTGTATAATGTCCTCATCATCGACCCATTCATTGTCTCCTACTTCTATGATTGCTTTTGCTGGAGGATACAAATTGAATTTCTTTGTCGAATTACCATTAGAAATGTACATATCCCCAGATCTACAACTAATGAAAGCATCAGCTGTGGCTAGCCAAGGTCTTCCTAAGACAAGTGGGTGCCCTCCTAGATTACTCTTGGGAGTCAAAATCATAAAATCTACTGGATATTCCCAAGAATCTAAGGAGACTGAAATATCTTCTAATACACCATCTGGTTTAATAACTGATCGATCTGCAAGTTGCAGTAAAGCAGGTGTAAAAAGAAGGTTAGGAAGTTTTAGCTGGTCCATAGTCTGTCTACTCATAATGTTGATAGCAGCCCCTAAGTCAATCAATGTTTTTGGAATTTCTATCCCATTTATATGTGTCTTGACAATTGGACTTCCTGGATCTACATACTTCTGCATGGCAATTTTTCCCATCATAATATCTGCAATCTTTCCTACCAGGTGGATTCTTCTTGTATCTTTTAGTTTCCTTCCTGGTCTTTTGAAACTCAACTCCTTTATTGTTTTTTCTAGAATAGGAATCTCTCGAATGGCTTGTAGCAAGGGAATCTTGATACAAACATTTTTTAATTCATCTAGAAAATCATAGTTAGGCAACAAGATTTGTTTTTCCACCCCCTTATCAATTTGTAATCTTTCAGGGAAAGGAGGTGTGGATGAAGATGCAGGTTGCTCAACTATAGGAGTTGTGGGGGTTAACTTTTCTTTCTCTTTTTGAATGTTTGATTTTTGAAGAGATGCTTCCTCAGAACCCTTATTGGCTTTAAGAGAGTCCTCCTCAGAGGTATCTTGCTCTTGGACATCTATAGAAGGTTTTTCTAAAACTCTACCAGATCTGAGTTGTACATCATTGAGAGGAACAATCATAAAATTGTTGTCCTTCTATCATGTAAGTATTCTAAGGATTTTTATTGTTAGGATTTGGCAATGGCTGAGCTGGAAGTTGATTTGTCTTTTGTTGGTATGGGAGCATGAGTTGAGGATTTGGATTTTGTTGAGAAGGTTGTTGTTGTGGAAATGGCAATGAAAGTTGTGGATTTGGGTTTGGAAGTTGTGGAGCTTGTTGATTTTGAAAAGATGGATGATATTGATAAAATTGAGCAAATATCCCATAAGGATTTTGCATCCCTTGTACCCATGGCTGATATGAATTTTGATGTTGGGGCCAAGGTTGTTGCCAAGGATTCCAATTTGGTGGGGTTTGAAGATTCATAGGGTTTTTAAACCCTTGAGTTTGTTGTCCCTGCCAAGGTCTCCTTGCGACAAAACAGAGAGATTCTACTGAATTTGGGTCTTCTTGAAAAACAGCTTTGAGTCCAGGAATTGAAGGACAATCCTTGATCTCATGATTCTCTGAGAAAATTATACATGTTTCTACAAATTTTGCATCCAAGGGACATTCCCTTAAAGCATGTTTCTTCCTACATTTCAGACAAAAGATGGCTAGAGCATCTATTTCTGCTTTATGCTTGTTTTGAATCTTAAGGGTGTCTAGTTGTTCACTAAGGCTCCCTAAGATATCAGTTTTGAATTCATCAAGCATATTTCCAATCTCTACCCTACTTACTGATCCAGTTGTAGATTTGTTAGCCCCGATAAGAGAAGGATCCCTAGGCCCTTTTCCTGTTTTAGATTTTCCTCTTGAGAGATGGACACATAGTTCTGTTATGTCACGAAGTGGAAGTTGAGAAATGTCTCCTTTCCCCATCATGTTTAAAATATCTATCCATTCATCTCTAATGGATTTTAATATGAGGGCTTTCAAAGTTTCATCATCTAATTTTCTCATCTTTGCTCTTTTTAAGTTGTATTGAAATATTTCAAGTAAATCTTCCAAATTTTCATCTTCTTTTTGCATCATTTTGAATACCTCATCCTTGTGATTGGTGGGCATACAATAGTCCAAGTATCTATCCAAAAATGTTTGTTTCATATGATTCCAAGTCCTAATAGATTGGGTGGCTATTCCCATGAACCATTTCAAAGCGTCTCCCTTCAATGTTGAAGGAAACAGTTTGAGTTTTTGAGAGTCTTCCATATAGTCATAGGTTCGGCACACGACTTCAAACTCAAACAGAAATGTTTCAAGATCCTCACTTCGCAATCCATAAAAGTTAGGGAGAACAGATGGTGAGATATTTTTCATCGTTGTATGAGTTTCCTCATCAACTATAGGGAATCCAAACAAGTTGTCTCCTTCCCTATTTCTTCCATTATTTCCTTCACCATTGTTGTCTCCATTGCTTCCTCCTCCTCTACCTCTACCTCTAAATCCATCTATTATTTCCTCTGCCATGATAGTTTCTTTAGAGTCCTTAAAGTCCTCTGATTCTTCTATCAAGGGAGGATGAGAGAGCATTTCCTTTCTTCAGCAGGATTTTACTTTGATTACAATGATAATTTCCTCCTGAGAAGTGGAAGAAAGACCCTTTTCTAAATGAGATTTAGTAGGTAGAGTAGGAGAATCCTCTAATTCACCAAGCCCTTGGAATTTCCAAGAATCTTAAGGCTAGGGGCAGATGGTGGTGAATCTTGTCTATGCCTTGAAGAAGATGGAGTCGTGAAAATTGAACCCTTGGCTCTAGCTATAAACCTTCCCCAGAATCTCTTGCTCTATGCATGTCATTTTTATTATATTTTTTTTAAGTTGGGCTAATAATTCTCTTTCTGATCTTCCAGGTCACACTAGGTGGAAGAAGAGAGCATACTTAAGAAATTACTGAACCAATAACTCTCTTTTATGATCCTCCAGATCACACTAGGTGTAAGAGGAGAGCATACTTCAAGAAGTTATCAAGTTTTCCATTCTTTTTATTGTTTTTTTTTTAAAGAAATTGGCTACCTAGTTACACTTCCTCGACAACAGCGCCAAAATGTTTGGTAAATTTAGTGTGTCCTAAATTGCTACATTAATTTTTCAATTTGAGATTCGTAAGCTGACGAAGTGTGGCGCACTATATGTGCAAGATAACCTATCTCTTACTTTTTTTCGTTTTTGTTTTTTTTTTTTTTTTTTATCTTGGGGGTTTTATCTTGGTTGGTTTCCTAATGTGAGATGGAAATTCTAAAAGACAAGTATGGATATAAATTTTTAAGGCAATGATGTCCTTTATAATGATTTACCAAAATTTAAAATTCAAAAGGATTTTGAAACATACAATGACAAAATTAAAAGGAAATGAAAATGTGCCTCTATTCTAGTTAAACAAACAGTGAACTATTGATCATGAAAACCATTACCCTTGCTGCTGTCTAAACACAAAAGAAATTGTACTCAAAGAAAAGATTACAAATAAAGTAAAACTAAAATCAAATTACATCAACTCATATTCTGACCCCTCACCATTAGTCTCGCTATGGCTTTTGGAGGTAATCATAAACAACTTGAGCAATCTGACATTCAATTGCGTAAAAACAAACCAATATCAAATTTTACATACCATACTTCAATCCCTCACCATTAGTCTCGCTATGGCTTTCGGAGGTAACTGATAATGACATGAGCAATTTAATATCTAACTTGCAGAAAAGTAAACTAATATCAAACTACACACTCATACTTCAATCCCTCACCATTAGTCCCGCTATGGCTTTTGGAGGTAACTGAAAATGACATGAGCAATTTAATATCTAATCTAACTACTAAAGCAAATGTGCAAGACTGAAATAAACAAAACAGTGCTAGAATTAAACAAAAACTAAGAAAAGTAAATTAGCAGAAGGACAATATTGATTCCATGTCATTAGTCATTATAAAAAGATGTGCAAATGCCCGGGCTGCCTATTGTAATCTGAAACAAGAACACTAATCAGTTAACAACAACATAAAACATAAAATATTATGGACAGAAGTAAAATGTAAAGCATGAAAGATTATGGACAGAGATGAAACGTAAATACCATGAAATATGTAATATATATATACACGTGAATGACTTATGGCACAATGAACTTAAAGAAATGAAGCATGAAACTATACAGTAATACACAAAACCTCAGCTTGTGCAGGGGCCCTCTGCATAATCCTCGGGAAGCAGCTTTCAAATACAAATTACGCTTATGAACAGAGTCTTCTCATATATTAAAATGCGGTCATAACAAAGAAATAATGTCACAGCACAATGGCGACGCAATTACATTACAGAGCTAACTATTATGCGTATGAGAACGCATTATTTATAACAAAAGGTGATATAACTAATTCCCTAAAGTCTGCGCTGATGGAAGACACGTGAACCATCACGTCCAGAGATCTAGCATTATGGCCATTGTGAGGATTAAATCTATGGAGAGTGGCTGTTGGATTCGGCTTATGGAACCGTTTACAGGTGTTGATATGTCTCCCGTGATTTAGAAACGGCCACGCAAATCTCCACGTGATGAGAAACAGAGTTCTGTCACCGTGGGACTCTTCTGTTGACCACCTCTTGGCCAGGGATAATTTTAGGGGCGAATTTTAGCCCAAAGGAGAATTTTAAGGGGTTTTAGATTTTGAAGGGGTGAATTTTTTTATAAAAAAACCCATTTTATATAGTTTTATATAATTAGCCCTATATTTATTTTAAAAATAATTAATTATTCCATGTTAGCCCAAAAAAATAAATGCAGATAAACATTAAAAATATGGATTCGCCCCCCGATTTTCAGGTTTGGAGCGGATTTGAATCGCCTTCGCCACAATTTACTGGGTAAGACAGGAATTGGATTTACATTCGCCCGATTTTTTACTGGTTAGGACTTTGGGGATTTACTGGTTGGGATTTCAATGCGTGGGAATTGACTCCTCTGCAACCTGGCGTAGGTGGCCCGTTTCATCTCCTTCAACATTGTGCAGTGTGATTCGGCCTTTCGATTTAGGTTTCTATTTCTCCCTTCTCTGCTTTAGTGCAGATGTCTTCGCATATGTCTTCACGAAGCTCTCTTCTGTTTCTGTCATTTTAGCTCGACTGCACGATTTTTTTCTGCACTTAACCGCGATTATTACAATTTTTTCGAGGGGTATTTTTAGGGTTTCAAGAGTTTCAACCGGCGACAATGTGGGAGTGCATTTCGTTCCACATTGGCCAGGCCGGTATTCAGATCGGCAATGCCTACTGGGAGCTGGTTTGTTGGGTTCTTTAAGGTCGATTTGGCATATGAATGAGGAGGCTACAACCCATCTTCAAGCTTGGAGGAGTTGTGGACCAAATCCTTGTGTCCTCTACCCATTCATCTCATTTTCAGGTATGTTAACAATAAATGTTAAATGTTAACAGTAAGCCCCAGCGGGAACGGCATTGTATTTTGATTTTCCACAACCAATGCAGGCTCAAAGGATAACATTTGGATTGCAAGGAGACATTACAGCTTTCTATGATGATACAACAGAACAAGATCCTTGGCGTGCACATTATGGGTCCAAATGCTGGTGAGATAATTCATGAAGCTGTTATTGCTTTACAATATGGTGCATCTAGTGAAGATATTGCTAGAAACTGTCATGGACACCCAACACTCAGTGAAGCTATTAAAGAAGTTGCCATGGCAACATTTGACAAGCCTATCCACTTTTAGTGTGGTGGATATTTTTTTCTGAAACCAGTTATCATAGATTTATTTTTCATTTGGATATGTAATTTTCCTGCTTAAAAATTGGACAGCATCCACAAGAAGTTTTCATGATATGGTTTCACAATTCTGATTCATTTCATAGTTCTGAAACAGACTTTTGACAAGTATGAGGAAATGAGTTGTCTTATGCAATTGAATAAAGACCATATTTCAAATTACACGAGAATTTGAAAATGCTGTAAACCTGTTGATGATTTTTTGAGATAAATTAACAGTGTGACATACGTTGTGGAAAGCAACAACCATGTTAAGCTTAACTCTGCAGGTGATTGAAGCATATGTTTTGTGAATTCTAGTTTCAACTTTTTGGGATTCAGTTTTATATTCTTTGCATATGTTAATTCTTTACCAATTGAAATTTTGACTGATGGTTGCCAGATATGGTTTGTTAGCCACTACATGAAAACGCAGCTTCTGGGAACCTCTAGTAGTGAAATGAGTTGATGTAGAATTTAACTATTGCACCTTAAATTACTTATATGCCTTGTGCTCAATCCATGGGTATCCATGGGGTCGTTTAGAGGTACTAAACCTGGAGCCAGGGAAAATGCTTCCTTAGAAAGTGAATCCACCAGTGTTAAATTCCCTGAAAACGTGAATGATGGAGGTTTTAATAAACTGTTAAGAGACTTGCTTGAGTTGAATTGCTAGTGTCTGAAAGTGATATTCACATAATAGACTGCTCACTTTACATCCATTTAATGGCCAATGTAGAATCCCCATTCTCCATAGAGCTGTAATTGTGAAATTCCCTTTGATAATGCTAGTTTCATGAGCACATGAAGAGCCAAAAGCTCAGTATTATTGTTCATGCCTCTTCCCATGTTTGCTTTGAGCTGAATATAATGTTGGTCCTGCAAGAATAAAACTCCTCCAATACCGAGTCATTTTCAGCCTCCTGACGGGCTCCATTGAAGAAGGCCCAAGGGAGGATCTGGCGAACTACTAGTTCCCCAACCACTCTAGACTTTGAAGCCTTTTATTTTGATATGAAAAACTGAGAGATGGCACGTATCTCTGGCAAAACCTGGAAAGCTTGTATAGTCCTATCTTTAGACAAGCATCCATTGCACACCAACTATATGCCCCACACAGTAATACAGGGGCTAACTCTGAAATTATTTAAGTCCTGCCTTTGAAACCATAACTTAAGACCTTACTCAACTGTTCCTCATTGCCAAACATCATTTGTCCCAATCCACTGATTTACCTCTTTCAAAATTTGTAGAGCGAAAGGACACAGAAATGAGATACATTTTCCTCCTCTTTCCTGTATAAGATACATATATCAGGGCTACGCTTGTTCTTTTTCTGAAGCAGGTCCCAAGTAGGGACTGTATCCGTTAGTTAAAACCACATAAACACTTGTGTCTTCTTTGGGGACTGTACCTTCCAAACCTTGGACCACATCTAGATTCTCTGCTTCTTTTCGGTAGATAGTAATGCTTCATAGCATAATTTAGCTGATAAGGTGCCTGCTCTGGTTCCTACTACACATGATCTCATCCTGTTCCTCTTTCAATCTGATGTGCCCGTTCCTTAGTTCTGAGATGAAATTAGTCCATACTTCAACAAGTTCATCATCTAAATCTAGTTTTTCTGCAGTCAACCAATCCTGCTGCCAGATGTCTATATGCTCTTAATCAGCTCGTTGATTGAAAGTGAAAAGCCCTCATCTCTGTAATGCTGAATCAGATCACGAGGAAGAAAAATTGTATTATGACATCCCATTATTGTATTGACTCATATTCTGGCCATAGAGCCAAGTCTGACCTTCCATGCTATGTGATTTCCAATGATCAGAACTGATTTTCAATTTCTAGCAACACCTTTTTGACTTCAATCATATTTTTCACGAAGTGATATTGAACATCAATATGCTTTGGCTTCAAATGATGAGTTGGGTTCATTCCCAGGAAGATTGCACTCTGAATATCACAATTTGTCCTTACAGCTTGTATTAACTCAATACCTAAACACAATCTCTATAACCATACTGCTTCCTTGTTGCAAGAATTATTTCCATGTATTCAACTTCTCTAGTTGAGAGTGCCACTACAGATTGTCCTTTGCTCATCCTTTTGATTTCTCCTCCAAATATGTTAAATACATAACCACATGTTAATCTTATGCGATCCATATCTCCAGCATAGTTTGCATCAGCAAACACTAAAAAAACCACCCCAAAATCTTTTTTTGGGGGTGCTGCCCCCGAACCCCTTGAACAGGAAGGGCTACTTCCCCCCCATGTGACTCCCCTCTTGCACATCGTACATTATGTAATATGTGGGGATAATTGTGTAAAGAATATAACACCTATCCAACAAACACCCGCTTAAATATCACTTGGGGGATTGGGTATGTTACGCAGTGATATCAGAGTTGTGGTTCAAACACTAGGCTTGGAGCCCCAAAGATACACCACAGAAATGCATTTGGAGTGAGATAGAGAGCTCACTGGTTATGTTTTGTATCAGTAGCATTGCCTAGATTCCACTCAGGTCAAAGGGTCATGTTGCTTGGATTGGACCTGTTGTGTAAATGAAAAAATGTTCTCTTGAGAAAACAGAGTCATGCATGGAAAAATTGTGCTTTGAGGAAGGTTGTTTCAAGAAGTATGGACCTCTGGGAAAGTTGTTCTGGTAAACAGCAAGGTATAAGTAAATAGGAAAAATGCAGTGGATGAAATTTTATACATGTAGATATGTGTATGTTGGACACCTGGTTGGGATGGCAAGGCATTTTGCCTTGAGGTAAGCTGATGAGGAAGTTTATACCTAGAAAGAAATGGTCTTGTTCATGTTGGCTGAATTATATGAGGATAGAATCATGATTCAATCGAACTGAGGAGCAAGCATGAGGTGTTATGCTTTGTGTAGAGATGTTACTACCTGGATTGCTCCAAGGGGAAGCCATGTGGCACATAGTGCTCATAAAAGAAAGTGTCCAAGGGAAAGCTCTAATGGTAGAGATAGAGACACGGTGTTGGAAATATATCCTTGAGGATTGTTGAATAAGTAGGAAGGTGGATCCCCACAAATCAGATTTTTCTTGAAGTTTTAAGTCACAGATCATGTATAAGATTGATGCACATGGGTTTGTATGTGCATGGAAGGGTATGTAAGGCATACCTAAAGGTATCATAAGTAACTTGTATGATAGAGGGCATGGATGCCTTGCAATAATATGAATGTTGATGCAAGTGGCAGGAGGTAAGCCTGCTGCTAGTATGATAGAGTAGTGGAATATTGATCTTGTTGAAGATTTTATGCCCAAGGAAGATGTTTTTCTCCTTCAATTAATTATTGTAAGTACTCACTTGTAAAGTGAGTGAGGTTGATGTGTATATCAGATTTCTTCATGGAAGAGAAGTTAATGGTGAATGTGTTTGTGTGGTTGTTTTAACAATTTGTTCAATTAGATTAATCTATACTGTGGAGATTCTGAATTTCCCAACTCAAAACTCATACCACAAAAACCTTCAAACTATTATAGATTAATCTAGTTTTGAGAACTTATTTTCACTAGTTAGAATACTAACAAAAATGTGACTTGCAGTTGGAACAAAATTTCAACTTCAAGCCATTATATGTCAATGCATATATTTCCAAGGAAACCAATTATATTGGAATAAATTCTTTCAAAAAAACTTATGGTGGTGTGTTGTTTTCGACACACAAAAATCTCATACAATAGTAACGGAAGGAAGGTCGGTCTAGCAGAAGGGAACACTACAACACAGATGAAACTTCACACATCATTAGTGGTAAAATCCAGATAGGAGAAAAGCTATTGAAATCAATGTTGATAATATCGATATTGGCAAAATATCGGTGAGGGTCCAGAAAAAATATTATCAGCAATATCGGCGAAAATATTGGCAAATATAGGCAAGCATGAAAGATGCATAATATATTCATTTTTTTTCTTTAGATTTTTAGACATATAAAGCAATAATAACATGAAATAAACACATTGACACATAAATATGAAGAAAACACTGATATATATGAAGTGGATGTAAAATAAAAATGATACATCAAAGGTGATACCAAATCCTGCTGATCCCTGATATTTGTCCAATCAAGGACTCAAATGTGGAGAACCAATACAAAATAACATCACACATATAAGTATCTCATCATTATGAGTTATATGTAGCAAAACAAATAAAACTAGCAGCTATCTATCTAAATCAGTGCCCTCCCTCCTTTTACGGGAAAGCATGAGAGGTTGTTTGTCAGGCCTGCCCCTTGCAGTAGAAGGCCCTGACCCTGCGCCTAATGTCAAATACCGACTGCTGGGTATGGAGCTTTGCTCTCCTATATTTATAGCAAATTGTGCTGATGCTGATGCTCCCACAATGTTCTTCTCGTCCTCGTCCTCCTCTTCCTCCTGCTCCGAGTGCTGCTCCTGTTCCTCTTGCTGCTCCTCTTGCTGCCCCTGTTACCATACATGGGACTCCTCCAAGACGGGATCCCTAGTTTCCACCCTCCACTGAGACAATACATCAATATTGTCTAAGGAGACCCCCCTCTGGCATCTGGACTCTCTCTGGCAAACAAAATCAAAGTATATCATTATGCCCAACCTTTTGAGCTTGGAAAGTGGGAAAATTTGTCTGCTGTATAACAGGACTTTTCTTGATGTCCAAGATCTGAAAATGAATAGTTCTGAACAAGTTATGATTATAAACGCTGTAAAATATAATGGTATGCCCATAAGATTTCATAGAAGTGAAATGAAACATGGTCATGAGTAAGAAGTTATATGAAACATGGCCATGACCAAGTGTATACTTATTTAAGCGAATTCTTATAATATTTCTTTTTATGTAGTTTAATGTTAGTCAAACACATTAAAAAATTTTTGTTAGTTTCACGAGCTTCTATATTTTGTTATTATTATTCACTTGAAATTTTAAACGCTGTGGACAACAATCATCAATTTCCTTAACCTGCTTGTAATCATGGAACAGTTACAGTGATAAAATATAATTGAGGTATTAGCACAATAGAATGCTTAGCAATGTTTGAATTCTCAGTTAATGTATAATCAGTATCTATTGCAAGACGGAACTAGCCACATGCTGCCTAGACTTCAAATTTGATGTGCCACATAAATAGAATATTTTTTTGCAAACCAAGTAACATATCTTATTTTTTAGGTTAAAGTGTGACAAAATATTTTCAAACCAAAATAACTGTTTGTAGTTACAAATATGGTATCCCAAATATCAACACGCATTTATAAATACTAGTTGCAATTTGAAAGTAAATTACTAATATAAGCCAAGCCCAAGGTTAAAAACTAGGTAAGAAGCACACTACTCACCCATGTCAAATTGGAGCACTGTTGGTTTGCCAAATATTTTGTTTCTAAGTTTGGTACATTACAAGAGGTATCGCAGCAGAATGATCTTTGATCTTTGTTTTAAGGAGATTCTCCCTCGGCCATAATCTTTGATGGAAAGACCTTTATAGGGAAGGAGGAGGATGACATAAACTAGATCCAAAGCATAATTGAAAAAATAAGTGAAAGAACAATCTCAAAGGGTGAGGCAGTTAGATGGTGAGAAGAAGTGAGATAATATATCCAGGAAGAAAATAGCAATCAAATAAGCTAGGAACAAAATTTTCATACAGGACAATATGCAAATTTTCATCAAATGTTATGGAACTCCACAAACTAACAATGAAAGTGTTAGTGACAATCATGGGTCTGGGTCAAACAGGGGAAGCAAACTATGGAATAGTGGAAGTATTGCAATACGAATTAAAAGAGTCTACGCTACAGTTGAACCCTCTTAGTGGGTTAGCAAACTCGTGATTGGACTCTGCGGTTTTTATGAAGAAAAAGAAATTGTTACTATCTTCTCAAGTTTCAGTGATGAACGAGAAATGATTGGATTAGCACTACATTTTATTGACGGGTTTGCTCATATGTGGGGATTTGACTGGATGGGAATCAAATATCAGTGAATGCATTTGAGAGATTTATTTTTATTCCAACCTATAAGAAAAAACTGGGATAAGTTACATGTATAAATTTATGCTATTTAGCTTTTAATGCAAAACAACAGCAATAACTGACAATACTTCACCTCTTAAAACTAATTAACAAAGTCAATCCAAGAGAAAATACACTAAATGTGTGTCCATAATTTTTAGCCCTCTAGGGAAATCTTATCATGCAAAATCAGATCTGAAATTTACTTATGACAGCTGCAAATAGAACAACAAAATTACCCTATCTTCTTCAATGTTGGATCACCTAACCATTTCAACCTTGACTTACGTCAAATCAGTGAAACATACCAAAACATAAAGAAATAGATCTCACTGAAAATCAAATATGCGATTACACAAGTATTGGACAGCTAGAAATTTTATTAATATGCCTAAAGATTAAATTCATATACATACCATAACATCATCCCAAGGCTGGTAAAATCTTAGTGATGGAAAACAATGAAAACCCTTATGCCAAGGAACTCAGCAAGCATGTGCACAAGCATATCTTCTCTTCTTCCCTTGAATAAGTACAACCTACGGTTTCATCACAAAAAATAATCCTTAATTCTCCAAGGGAGGAAACCCTAACCTTAGTGTTTTATATGGTCCAAGATGCTCCAAGCGATTCATGGACAAGATAAAGTACAAAAGAAGATTTGAGAGAGGAAGATGACTTCATTCCTGTTGTCACATCTCTAATATAAGGTGAACACGAATGATGAGTGTGTGAAGGACACTCTCTCTACCATATATATATGAGAGGTTAGGGAGGCCAACAATACATATTTGGGTTGATACCCATATGAGCAACCTACAATAATCACATATAGGCTTGCACTTGTGGAGCACTACACTTTAATAGCAAACATGTCAAGATCCAACATTTATGTTCACAAGCAAGGCTCTTAATACAAGGGTGCTTCAGGAAGTATGCCAAACACTCCTACAAGCCTCCAAAGACTCCAAACCCCTTAAGCCATACTCCACTATGCCTACTCCCCTTGCACCAACATTGTCTCAACCAACACATCCTCAAGCCAACTCCAAGCCTATATGCAATAACCTTGTGTTCTCTAGGGCTTGTTTCCCTCCACCAAGATGAAAAAAGTCATTCGAATCCTCCTAAGGCGTTCTCCAAGTGAGACTCTATATCCATTTGGTGATCATGAAGGATGTCACCTAAGCTATCAAGAGAACTCAACACCCAAGGGAAGAATACCAAGCAAGCACCTAATTGATGTTAAGCAACCATTAAGTAAGCCATATGTTAAATATATAATGGATTATCTCCCATGTGCAAATCCATCATAGATTGTCCAAGGGTTAAAAACACACCATGTATCTCAAAGCTCATGAAGCACCTCCAAACATAGTGTAAACACTTTAGGAGTTGTGGACCAGATCAACATGTATCTCAACCCATCTTCAAGCTTGGAGGAGTTGTGGACCAGATCCTTGTGTCCTCTGCCCATTCTTCTCATTTTCAGGTATGTTAACAGTAAATGTTAAATTTGTTCCTGTTTTTTTTTGTCTTTAAATTGCATATTTGAAATGTCTTTAAAGTTTTGTACTTTCAACCTTCTACTAGTTTGAAGTTTGAAGCATGAACTTTGAATATGAAGATGGGGTTTGCAATGTTGCGTATTTGAATTTTACCATGGCCACAAGAGGCAAAGACCTTGCATGGATCCTTGTTGATGAGGAAATGTATTGCAAATATTGCAAGAAACACATAAATGTTGGTTGGGGTGGGGCAAGGGATTCATAGTTTGAAAAAACACTTAGATGGTATAAGAGGTCAAGTTGGCACCATGTACGGCACCATTAGATGAGATTGGACAGTTTAGATTAGAATTGCAAAATCAGTGTGTGAAATTTGGAGAAGACAAGGCTAGCAAAAGGAGATGCTTGTAGGATCTTTTTTGGACTATAGAGGCTACTTAGAGCCTTATTCATTACGGATTTTGTTGCTGATATGTATTGCCATCAGTGCCATTTTGATATATTCACCCTTACATGGTATACACATGAGCAGACTTAACATATTTTTTCTCTAATAGTTTGGAATCTTTTTAAAATATATTTTTCTTTACAACTTAATATTTTATGCAACTTTTAGTAAACTGAGTTCTTGAAATCAGATCGGTCTCAGTCATTCTAAGTCTGAGTTTTGACCCTCGTTCGATTTTGAGTCTGAGTCCAAGTTTTAGAACTTTGAAATAAACTGCATGTATAAAGAGTAAAGAATGGTATAAAAATATGCCATGCAAATAAATAGAATTGGAAGTGATGTATCATGTATTGATTGGAAGATCCAAAACTTCCAAATTGAGGCAAAATTAAAAAGCTGAAGTTAAAGCATTTCTCGTGTTCTCTGCATGATCACCAAGGTGGAAAGAATTACATTCATGTTTGCTATATCTGCAACACATAAAAGCATGGATAATACACAATTGTATGTCTTCAGGGCCTAATTTGAAATCAGATATTATAACTTAAATATAATAAGAATTTTCCTGTTAGTTGGAGCTCCAATACCATTGTTATGATCTTAAATTGATCACAGCTGATGAAGAGAGCAAGAGTATGCAAAATTAGGCAAAATTATAAGCTACTACCAAATCTGGAAAATTCTTAAAATACTTAAGTAGCAACATGTAACTGAATGCAAGGCCATGCTATTGTGAAAGTGGAACAGTATAGCAGATTTATAATATTGCAACAACCAACTCATGGTGTTAACACATTGCTAGCAATTAAGGAACTTGAAATGCCCCAGCTGTATAAATTGTCAGAGACTAAAATAGAACATTTGTAATTACAAGAACTTTTCCGAGACTAAAATAGAACATTTGTAATTACAGGAACTTTTCCAACCATATATGGACATAAGTACTTTCCAGAGAAGTTATGGATGCCAACCTAGGCCAACTCCAAGAGCAGCGTGGGCATTTGGCTAAAGAGATTGCCTCTCAAGACTGGCTACAACAAGACATTCCAACAACATGGCCTCTCTTGGGTCTTGTGATCCTATTTTATAACTTCCTTCTCCCTCTTACATTTTTTTTGCTTTGCATGTTGGTAGATGGCTTAGCCTGCATGCATTTTCTTTTAGTATTTTACCACCTGGCATGATTCCTATTACCACCAATTTATTTTAGTAACTCCCACCTAACAAGACTCTTATTGTGACTTGTGGGTTTATTTTGCTGACACCCACCACACAAGACTCTTATTGCAACCTTTAAATCAATTCAGTTTGTAATTTACACTAGCACGAGTTGTGGCAATAAATGCCCAAAATATTACAACTAATATTAAACCCCTAAAATTAACATTTAGTACACCTACTAAAAACTCTAATAGCTAACATTAAGTATTGATGAGCACATAATTGACACGAAGTGCACAAGGTACATTATTTTTGAGCATTGTAATAGTGCCCCCTCCTTGAATCACTTTACCTTTGAGAATCCTAAGGCAATTGAAGCATTTCTAAACCCTGATTCCAACTTGTTGTTAGTCTTGGAGGCTGGTCGTGGAATACACCTTTAAGATCATCAATTAATTGTTGCAAGCCGTTTATAGAATTACATGGAAGATGAAGCATACTAAGCAAGTTGTTGTCAAATTTGCTTACCATGACAAGTCAATTAACACCTAGTTGCAACCTTCTGATTGTGAGCTATTGATATCCTTGTTCATGTTTCATGTCCAGTTCATCAAGATTCGTGCAAAATTCATCCATGGCATTCAACCATTGTGCCCCGATGACAATATCAGCTCGTGCCAAGGCTACAACTTAAAAATTTGAACTCAATTTGTACTTATTAACTGTAATTTATTTCTTTGATAATCCCCTTGCTGCCCATCATAGTGTCATCTATGGGCCTACCTTGAATCAATCTTAGAGCCATTGGAGCACTGGATATTGAAGTATTTTCAAACCTTGAATCCAACTCAATTAGGTGGTCTTGTCCTAGAGCTGGTGGTAATCTAGGGGGTGGTTCTTGGAGTACATATTCAGAGTCATCAAATCAAATGTTGGAGGTCCTTCATAGAATTACAGATGAGCATAATTTATCTTGGGCAAGTTGTTTGGTCATTCTGTTTGCTAAGATAAGTCAATTTGCACTTGATTGCAATCTTCTGATTGTGATATATTCTTATGAATGTTTGAATTTCATGTATAGTTTGTGAAGGTTCGTTGGAAATTCACTCATAGTATTCAACCATTGTGCCCCCATGACAACATTGGCACGTCCTAGGGCTACAATGGAAAAGTTAGATTGTAGTTCTCCAGCTGAAATTTATTCCTTTGATAATCACAATACAATTAGCCATTGACGCTTGGGGAATTAATAATAGGACAATTTTTATGCCCATGGATGACATCAAGTTTCCATTAGCCATTGACACTTGTGAAATCAATAATGAGATGACTTTTAGGCCCATAGCTGACACCAATTTTGAATCTTTGAAATGATGAGCGATGTCAAAATCGACTCACCATAGTTCTTCCCTCGACTTTGCTTTACTCTCTTGGTTTGATATAAAGTGATTCCTAGAATGGCAGCAAGAGAAACACTTGGAAATCCTTTTTGCTCTTGGCTTATATTTTTGCTAATTCCTTTTGATCACTCCAACCACTTCGGGTTGTTCTTCATCTATAAATTCAATCACATGGGTCTTGTTAGGAGCTTTGAACCACTTCTCTTTGCAGTTAAAATCCCCCTTGAGCATAAACCAACAATTACTATTGGATCTAACACTCAACATGTGCAAGTTTGAGAGAGAGAGAAAGAGAACTAATTCGTCCTTATTTTCATCCTTCTTGATCTTCACTAGGATGCTTAGAACTTGTCTTCTTGAGAGAGTTAGAATTGGTGTTGGAAGAATGAGGTCAAGCTGCCTTTATATAGTGATCCACCTTAGCCGAAGGGGTGTGTTTTTTGCTTGGGCTGACTTGACTTGGAGGGAGGTTGACTTGACAACTTTTGGAGCCAAAAATTCCAATTTAAAAATTCAAATTTTCTTCTTTTAAAAGTTGCAATGGGACTTTGACTCAAGACAAATTTTTATTTTGACTTTAGCATTTAAAATATGCTTTAAAATAATAAATACAAGTACATCAAGTGACCAAATATACATTTTGAAGACCGACCATAGTTACAAATTCAACACTCACTCTTAACTAGGGAGGTATTCATAATCATCGTTATAGGAGTTCTCAAGTTGACAAATTTTTCTCAGAAAAGGTTATCTCAAATCATCATCAAGTCTAATATCATCATCTATCATCAACTTCTGCTAGTAGCCACATATCCGGGGTGGTACCAAACCCATGGCTCACCATCAACATACTAGGACTTACTCCTCCAGAGTGATCAATCCTAAAGCTGAAACTCAACCCTCCTTTATCTCAAATGGAAGATGTATCCCTGCTCCTCGACGTTACTTTGCAACTCTTGGTGCAAATTCTAGTATTACTTGATTTTCCATGCTTATGTGGAACATGGTTGAGAGAAGGAACAATAACAACAATGGATTTGCATGAAAGCTTTATAATTTTTTCAAACATGAAAGTTGTGATTGGTTACTAAGTTTCTTCATTATTTTATAAATCATTACACATCAAACCAACTTTACTCCTTGACTGGCATTACATTCAACTTTGTGCACAAGTATGATTTAAATGTATCAATCAAAAGTATGATTTTATCTATATTTGATAATGCAAGTTGAATACATCATACAATACATAGGAGTGTTATGGCTATGAAGTTCAATATGAAATAATCTATTGATTGCTACTATTACTATTTTATATAAGGGGTGCTCCTCCAATGGCCATTTATTAGCTATGTGAAGAAGGATTTTTGAAATTTGTATTTACTATAAGATTATGTATAGCTGAGTTGCGGACAACTAAGTAGAATTTGGTAGGAATTTTGGAGTATGTGTAATTCATAATGACCTTTTCTTCTCTTCATTGATGACTTTTCAATGTGTGAGTTTTGAACTAATCCATTGCATTATCAATGTGTCAAGGCTAAAAAATGGACCTATATGTCAACTAATTATGATCTTTCCTAGGAACATGAATCCTAATTTTTGTAGGTTTAAAATTTATCACAAGTTTTCTCTATTGTGGTCGAATATGTAGAGGTTATCTCAAAATTTATCTAACGTACCATGGATCTAAATTTCTTATGAACTTTCAACACTATAACAAACTTTGGTGCAAATTGTTGATCAATTCTCACTTGGTTAGGGTTATAGATGTTAATGAAAATTTTGTGTTCATGCATGAGAGTTGGGTGCAAATGCACAATGTTGTGTATCATTAGTGTGATAAATATGGGATAGTGCAAAGCATAGTTTTGAAGATTAGTCTAAGTTGACTTGTACCTAATCAACTCAATCAAGTTGATTGTTGGTTGAACGGTTAATTGTTGGTTCAATGGACAAAAGATCTTGCAGGCCCAAATACCAAAGGGCAAAATGGAGCCCATCATTAGGTTCTCTTTGTAATTCTCCACCAATGCTACCTTCCATGCTTCCTCAAACTCCTCTCCAACCTCAATATTAGTGCTAGTAGTAGCATGAGCAACAACACTATGCTTAGCAGAACTAGAAGAACACGTTTTCCAAACTACATGAGAACTACTTCCCTCACGAGTCACCATGTGCCATACTTGGTCTCGGTGGTTCGCTTCCTTCAACTCCTAGTTCAACTACCATATCTTCATTGGAACCAACACCCCGAACTCCACTAGACAACGATTCACCATTTTGTACTAGTGATTTGCCATTTGTACTAGTGATTCGCCATGATTTTACAAGATAATATAATCTCCTGAGAGATTCGCCAAAAAAATTATATATACATATTATATTATTAATAAAATCACCTTCCATTTTTCCTATGTATCATGGGGATTCGCCTAATTATTATATATATAAATTTAGTGGGGTTCTTAAAATTTTCCCTGCTCTTGGCCACCTTTGACCACAGCCTTCTTAGGTGAATTCGAATGAGCCAATAGGACACGATCCATGTCCACGTCATTTCTAACTTGCCCATGTGGCTCGATTTGCCTGAAGACACCTGCAATATAGACTTTAACAAAATGGCTGCGGAAAGTTGCAGCAGCTGCGGAAAGTGACAAGATTCCGCAGCTAAATCAGCAAAAATCTAATTCAAACAGCAGACACAAAACATAGTTAAAAACCATTTTAGATGCTCTTTTACAATTAATATGCAATGATATTGATGACTTAGAAGGTCAAAGTGAATGAAAAAGGTCTAGAAAGGTGTATAAGAAAGATGCAGATTTGAGACTCAACAGTCCCTGTGTTGAATTTCTTGAAACAATGAGCTATGTAGAACCTATAGTGAATCATGTGGCAACCTTTCTAGATCTATTTGGACTGCTGCACAGGCCTAGACTTGCACTCCCAAGTCGGGTGGACTTACTGTGAGGGTTGTGCCTGGTAGGGGACAGAGGCAGCTTACGACTGCAACAAGTGTCATGCTGCTAGCGGTGGAGGCTGAGTGGATCTGGACCAACTTGGTTTGTAGCGCGTCGATTTTTAGTTGCAGGGCTTGGAGCTCAGATTGAAGTGAGTCAACCACGCCTTTCTGCTACTCTCCCAGAGCCAGCCATTTGTCCTCTGTAGCTAAGGTGACCGCATCTGTGATTTTTTCAAGGTCGCCTTCCGTGAGTGTAACCATTTCATCGTGTTTTGTTCGCTGAGAGCACTGCTTCTTTCGTGGCCCTTTAGCAGTCTCACCTGTTCACTTTGTTCCTTTGGGGGAGTTAGTACCTCCCATCGCCTTGCCCTCTGTACCCATATTTCGCTGCGACCCCTCTTGTGACGGCACTTCCTCACCCTTCGTCGTATTTTTATCTGGCTGCAAACCCTTCTGTGTGTATGCATTCGTTTTGGCATCCTTTTGCTGTTGCAAATCCTGATGGGATCCTACGGACCCTTCTTTCCCTGTGTCTTTGCTTGATCCGTCAGTTCCTTTGGCTGTGGTAGTGGGGGTAACCTTTATAGCACTCACCCCTATGGTGCCCATCGTACCGGTTTTGAACCCGATCTTCCACTACGGATACCATGTACTAACTATGCGATCAATATCCTCGTTCGTAGCCATATATGGGAGCAAGACCAAGGTTTTATCCTTGCACACCCTGATTTGGATGTTGTGCATGGTGATCTGAAATGCCGCGATGGTCTTGTACTTGTCATAGACTGCTGGAGACAAGCGTGGACGAGAGTTGATAGCTGCTGCCAAGATGCTCTGAAAAAGGACCCAGAAGACTTGATTGTCTTCAATACGCTGTGCGTCCTTGGAATCCCATAAGTTGGCATAGCACACCCCTTTGCACATGTCAGGAGTGAGCTCAGGGAGGACTGCTTCTTCCGGCGCTTCCCATGTGACCAACGCAATGAAAAGCAGCAGCCAAGAATAGCAAAATGGGTGCCCCTGTTCCTGAGCTTTGCAGACATTCGCCAAAAATTCGGTGACAGGTGTTGGGACCAATGGAAGAAAACGCCTTTTTCACACTGTCCTGCCAATTGAATGACATATTTGGGGACGGTGGCAGCTTGGAACTTGCACATTAGCTTGCATGCTAGAAACAAGGTACCCATCTGCGTTCCTGGGTCACTGATGGGATTGATCATGAACCCCCACATATTCCGTAGCACATGGTAAGTCTCGCGCATGCTATCAGCGATATTCTACTCATACTTCTTACCCACCCGCAGCATCGGGTCAGGCCCTTCCATGGGGAGGCTAGTAATTCGATGAATTAGTGTAGCATCAATAGGGATGTGATCCCAGATCCATAAGCTACCGTCATGGACCAAAGCAAGCAGCTGGCGCACCAAGTGATCTGTAACATTGTAGTGGCCAAAATATGTCATCCTTAGAAAGTTGAGCAACCTAGAACTGGCCAAGCCATGCACCCAGCGCATAGGGAGGACATGCACCCCATCATCTTCCAGTATCTGTTCTAGGTAAAACTCAGGTGCCAGCTGGGGAAAGGCCTCATAGTTGGCCAAGTCATGATCATCGAACTTCACCTCATGAAGCTTGCCAAATGGTTTTCCAATGATGGGGACCTCACCTGTAGTCAGTGGCATTTGTAGGTGGGTGATCAGGCCATCGAGGTTCTTTGGTGTGTGGGTTGAGGGCATACGAGGCTGGATAAATGGTGGCAACCAATTGATTGGTTGAGCGACCTGGGTCTTTTCCTAACCAGATAAAGGGTGGCCCGCTAGTTTAGGGGAGCCGGTCGGGGCTACCCCTCATGGTGACTTCACATTGTGGGGAGAAGTGCGGGGTTTTACCCCATCTGATTTTGTAGGCTTTCCCATCCCTTGCGCTTTCTCTTTTCCTTTCTTCGTTGCTAGAGGTGGCGTGGAGATGGTTGCTTCGGATTCTGATTCGACCTCTACTACCTTCTCAGTTTCTGGATCTTTTGAGGCTATCGTATGAGAGGAATCAGCAGGGTTGGTGGCCATCATTCTGGGATGAAAAATGAATCCCAACCCTGGGTGGTTACTATCAGAGGGGTGGGTTGTGCTGACATGAAAGGATTACAATAAGACCAAACTATCTTAAGGCATAAACCCGCAAAACACAACCAAGATAAAAGATACGAAACCCTCTTCCGACCTAACCTTCCCCTTTTATAACCGCAGAGGGCCACTAACAGTTGGGTGAACCTTAATTGATACTTACCCTCAGATAATCGGTAAAAAATCTATAGAAATCACGTTATTAAATGTCGGCCACCCGCTCCTTTCAATGGTAACTTTAGCTTTTTAGCCGATTTTACTGTTCCAATGGCTTGTTTTTGCATCTCTTGTGTGCCCAGCACACCCCTGCGCTCCCAACGCACTTGCTGCATTTTGAACAGACACCTGCACCTCCTTCCCACCCCTATGGGCTTCCAAATTTGTGGATGCTTCCTATGCATACCCTGTTCATACTCATCTTCCTTAGTGGGCATATCCTGCCCTATACAGCTACTCTGGCCATATATTCATTTGATCCGATATGGTTTGAGCCGGCTACCATTGACATATCCTGGGAGTATATCGCTGCACAGGGTAGCTAGCCTAACAGCTCCACCATCTGTGAGTTCCTTAACTATGTAGGGACCTAGCTAGTGTTGTTAGAACTTCCTTGGGTGTTTCGCAAATTGGCTATCATATAAGAGGACCAACTCACCCTCCGCAAATGTCTTTTGGTGAATATGTCAATCATTCCATGCCTTATCGTGGGCCTTCTGAACCTGCTGATGGAAATTAGCAATAAACCGATCTTCCTCCAAAGCCATAAGTTGCGCTAAATGCTCCTCCATGACAGCAGGTTCGGCCATGTTCATAAATGTTGCGATACGCAGACTAGGAACAATGTACTCCATCGATATAATGGCCTCCTTGCCATAGACCATCCTGAATGGGGTTTTCCCTGTGAGCTTCTTGTGGGTTGTCTGATAGGCCCAAAGAACCATTGGGATACACACGTCCCAATCACTGTGATCGGTGTTGCAAACCTAGGTCAGTGCTTGCTCCAATATTTTGTTAAAAGCCTCAACCGCTCCGTTAGCCTGTGGATGATATGGGGTGCTCTTCGCATGATGGATCCGGAATTCCTCAGTCAGAGCTTGTATTGTTTCATTAACAAAGTGCATACCTCTATCGCTCATAAGGATCTTTAGACATCTGAATCTGGTCAAAATATGCTTAAAGATGAAGTGCGCGCTAGTATCTGAAGTACAATCCTTCACCGCTTGTGCTTCGGCCCACCTAGTTACATAATCAGTGGCAGTAATTATGCAGCGCGCACCTATCTTCTTCCCTGGTGGGTTGATCGGTCCCACAAAATAAATGGCCCATTTTTCAAAGGCTTGCAGAGCCATTTGCAGTTACAAAGGAATTTTGTCTCTGCATGATGGCCTTCCTGTCCCTTGGCATGTATTGCAGGCTTTGCAATAGTCGTGGGAGTCACTATGCAGTGTAGGCCACCATAGCCCGGCTCACAAGATATTTTGTGTCATTGCCTTGCCTGCGTAGTGACCTCATTCTACGCCTTTGTGAGCTTCTACCAAGATAGTGTGTCTCTCATGCTCCAGAACGTATCTGCGCAGCACTTCGTCAGCCCCTAGTTTATATAATTGACCTGTGATAATGGTTAAATTTGTCGCCCGGGTAACCAATTCCTTCTTTTGTCGTACCGAATATTCTGCAAGTGCCATTCCTATAGTCAGGAACTGAATGATATCAGTGAAGTGTGCATCAATGACCTTAATGGAAAATAGCTGTGCATTAGGCAAGCCATCCTCTAGGTTAGTGGGTTCCTTGCCCGTCTCAATTCAGGACAAGTGATCCGGTCCAGAATTCAACTTCCCTGGTTTGAATATGATTTCAAAATCATATTCCTGAAAAAACAACAGCCATCTGTAGACTTTCCCCCCCAACACAGGCTTGTTTACTATGTATTTTAAAGCTGAATGATCTGTAAACATTTTAAAGTGTCCTCCTAACAGGTAGTGTCGATACTTCTGTAGTGCATAGACCATGGCCAATCCTTCCCTCTCCATGGTGGCATAATTGAGCTCCGAGCTCGAGAGTTTTCGACTAGCAAATGCGATTGGGTGATCAATGTCCCCGACACCAGGCTGCGTAAGGACCGCTCCTAGGGAAATCCCTGAAGCATCAACATGAACATGAAATACCTTTTCCCAATCGGGAAAAATAAGAATCGGTGCAGAGACCATCTTTTCCTTTAGTAGCTCAAAGCTCTTTTGGCACTCGTCATCCAAAAAGAATGAAACATCCTTCTTAAGAAACATTTCTAGGGGTGTTGTGATCAGTGCGTATCCCTAAATGAATTTTTTTTAGTAGCCTGTATGTCCAAGGATTGAACTTAGCTGTTTCTCAGTCGTAGGTACTACCAGATTGATAATAACTGCTACTTTCGTAAGGTCCACCATCAACCCTTGTCGGCAAAATATGTTTCCTAGAAAGATTCTGAAGGGTACGCAGAAGATACATTTCTTGATAGGGAAATCTGGTGTTTCCGACAGGCGTCCAACATCATGCGCAGGTTTGAAACGTGTGCCTTTACCAGGCCGAAGACAATCCAATCATCGAAATACACTTCTAAGAATTTGTGGATGAATTATTTGAACACTGCGACAACGACCTGTGAGAAGATAGCAACGGCATTCTTGATTCCAAACGGCATGACTGTATACTGGAAGGATCCCCATTTAGTGGAAAATGTAGTTTTGTTGCAATCTTCTGGTGCAATTCTGATATGATGGTATCCTGAGAACCTGTCAGTGAATGAGTACACTTCCTGGACTCCTACACTATCCAGGATCTCATCGGAGAATGGTTTCAGAAAGGTTTCATGTACGCGGGCGTCATTTAGTTTGCTTAAGTACACATAGATTCGTATTTCTCCCTTTTTTTTCTTGTCCTGAACCACCATCGGACTTACCTAATCCGACTGCTCAACCGACTCAATAATACCTGCTGCGAGAATTTTATCGATTTCTTCCTTAACCTTCTGCTTATACTAAGGGTTCAGACGATAAGGCCACTGCTTTACAGGGCGTGCATCCGGTTTTAGTGTGATGTGCATAACCCCTAGGTCCCCGTTGATGCCTTTAAGCTCTGAAACTTTTTTGGGAATAAGTCTTGATATTCTGTGAGCAATTCAGAAATTTTTCTTACAGTTTCATCATCTCAGTAGTCCCCAATTTTAGCCAACTTAGGCTTCTCTGCCGTGCCAATGTTGATTTCCCGCAATTTCAAAGGCTTCGTCACATCCACAGTCTATAATGGAGGTCCTTCAACTGCGCGCTGCCCCTCTGATTCTAGGATAAATATATTGTGTTGATTCTCATCGCACTCTTCTATCATTATATTGCGACAATTGACAATATCAAGCATCTGCGTTTCCCATGTTGGTGCCCTAAATACTGCAGAGGAGCTAGATTCACCAAACACAAACTTATCTATATCCTGCAGAGCTTCATCAAATGCCTTTGAACCCCCTGTCAATCCAAATGTTCCTATGAATTCATCCTTCAGATTTTCCCAGTGGTGGGTGCGTTGTTGTAGCTCCACATCCAGGTACCATGCAGTAGGGATTGAACCTAACACATGAATGAATAAGTGAACCCATTCTTCTGTGGTTCGGTCACACCACTTCTCTATCCAAGCAAACAAGTGTTCACGCGGATCCCTTGGGCCAAGGAACGTCTTGACGCGCGTCTCAGCTGGAGGCTCAAATTGCAAGATCATCATGTCCCGACAATCCTCCTAGTCCTGGAACGCCCCCTTATGTGTATCCCACCATCTTGCAGGTGTTGCATGCATGTCTAGATTAAGGGCCCATAACCTTCATTCTTTGGGAACCTCGGCTTCGAATGTTCACAAAAATTATTTTACACTATCAGAACCATCAAATTAGGGTAGTTCTCTCACCTCAGAGGATACGGAACGAAATTCCCTTGTAATTCGCAGGCAGCGCAGTACAAAGACATCATGTAGTCAATTTTTCCAATTTTCTATTTCCTCGTCGGAGTCATAGAACCACTCGTTATCTCCTTCCCAGCAAAGCATACCATCATCCATAGGATATATCTAGTCTTAATCCCTCACAGTTAGCTTATAGATGTGATCCACCTTTTCTTCCTCATGCACTGGTTCTGTATACCTTTCTCCTTCTGCGGGATCTAGCGGTACTATCACTCATGTTCCTTCACTTTCAAATACCATGCTCCTATTTTTTAATTTGATAATACCGCCCATATCTATGGCCCAGTCCAATCCTAGGAGCACTGGGTAAGAGTCTGCATCTTCTACAATCTAAATGACTTCAAAGTTAGCCCGGACCTTAACTCCTATGATATCTACCACGATCTTCGACAGTCTTCCTAACGGGATGATCTTCTGCTAGTTGGCCATGCGCATCTGGATAGTGGACCACTCCAATTTAGGTTCCCCCATTCGATGCCAAGTCTGTTTAGGGAGGACGTTCGCATCTGATCCCAAGTCTAGAACAACCTGATCCATCTCATAATCACCTATTTTCGCGGTCAACCACATCTCCCGACCAGTGTGTCTCTTATGCCTATAGATTTTGTGTACATCCTTAACTTCCATAGATGGGGTTGTCTTTTCTGCGCAGCTATTTATCAAAGCTTGGAGGTTTTCAGCGGCCCTTTGGTTGCGGAGCAGCTTCATACATGCTTGTAGGAATGGTTTGACCTCATCATCTACTCTGAGGTTCGTAGGGGCTTGATGAGTAAGTGCCTCAACTTTATCAAAGTCTTGGCGAGCTACGACAAAGGTTTCTTTTTCTTTCTGTAAGTCCAAACCTTCTTGTTTAAAATCCACTTTACAGATGAGAGGCTCCACCTCAGCTTTCTCCGCAGCTCCTCCAATGGCCATGTCGCTGCGTGTTATAACATTAACACTTGGTTATAATCTCGAGGTTCTGCCTTGACCCTTTGTACATTCTTCGTAGGTGTCTGCTGCTTCTCCTGCATCTTGGATATCAGAATTGGGAAATCTTCAACCATGTGATCGAACTGTCTATAGTATCTACAAGATTGTCTCGCAGGGTTTGTGCAATCCCTTACAAAGTGACCTATTTCTCCACAGTTATATCAAATCATTTTCCCTCTCCCCCTACCGGTGCTTCCACCTCGGCCCCCTCCCCTGCCCCTGGCTGGAGAACCACCTATTCCCGAGGGGATATTGGTGACAACAGATCCGCCTGTATCCTATACATATTTCCTCGATCTATCATTAGATCGTATGTTCGACAATTGTATTCATCATGGCCTACAGATATGCAGCACCTGCACCATTGTTGCTTTATTTCTAGGACATATGTAGCAAGGCAAAGGCAGTGTTTGGTATGGTGCAGCCCAGCAACACGACAATCATCGCATCAAAGTGTCGGACTGTGTCTTGCAGCTTCCCTAGGTTGCAACGGACGGGGTCCCCCAGCCTATATGTAGTCTACTAGTAGAGGACAGTTATCCTTGGTGTGTCCATTCACCCTGCATCGTATGCACCATCTTTCAGGGCTAGCCTCCATTCCTAGCTCCTTCCGCAGATTCTAGATCTCCATATGCATTGCTTCTAGTTGGCCTTGTATCTGCTATACTCCTAACTAGGTATCATCTCTTGGCGCAGCTTCTAACTTCATCGCAATCTCCAAGGCCTTTTACTGCGATTCAATGGCTTGATGTCCCATTGGCACGCGCAGGTGGGGTAGCAGCATAGAAATGAACCACTCCATGTGCTTCCTATCATTGTATAGAAATCCTCCTTCTCTAATTACCTTCTTTAACCGTTGGTCAGCCTCCCATACGTATTCAGACGGTCCTTGCTTGAAATCCTTCAGATCGTTCACTATCTACAAGTAGGACTTGGGCTTTTTGAACTGTTGTTTCAAAGCATTCTTAATTTCTTCAATGGTTGCATTTGCATGCTATTTGATGTACCCCATATACCAGTCTAAGGCCCTTCCTTCAAAGGCAAGGGATAGTTGTGCCCTTTTCATCGCATCACTAGCTACGTTCTATGCAGTCCATACCGATCCTGCAATGAACCAAAACCAATCCATATCCTCATCTCCTACATCCCTGAAGGTGGGTAGCTTCATGTGCGAAGCCATATCATCTTCCGGTGGTGGAGCTGGTGAGTTCTTACCCCTATGAGGGTTCGATGGTGGTGTAGACAGAGAGCTATGTGCAGCAAAATTTCTTACTGGACTGTAGACAAATCGATCTCCTTCTTGATTAGTTTTGTAGTATTTACCACTGCGCATTGTACCCTCACTTTGATTGGAGCTCATTCACTCTGTATGACTACACGTGATACTCTTTTCGCACAATAATATCTTAATCAGTAATGGAAAAGTTTTCAGAAACTTACCACGAAAACCTTTGAAGAATCTTTGTTCTGCTTCAAAATAGGACACAACTCGATCAATCGCAAGCTCTGGGGTCCACTATGTGATCCGATCGTCCTTCCAACACTTCTGGAATTCTACGAGCCTTGCAAGCCACTCCTGAAGCTCGGTTGCAAATGTCACAAAGAAAATCTCGTAGATCTCTGTGAAAACGTACTTATTCTTCCACTTTTCCACTGTCAATCTCGTGCTGCGATTCTCTTTTATCACAAATTCCTAAATTTGTTTTTCGAACCACTCCTCAATTTAATTCTTCTCAATTTTCCAATATTCTCTTGGCATTACCCGATCTCTCTCTCAAAATGCTCCCGGTCCTAGGAACGGAACCATTTTTTGGCTCAAGGGGTACTGACCTAGGTTCAGAGGTTAAGGTTTTCCAACAAACCCCTATACTACTGGCCCTTTTGGCAGTGACCTACTTGCGCAGGCCAAAGTCTCACCCGAAGCAATATGGGAGGGTGCTAGAACCAGGTTTCCGCACCCTGAGAGAGAGAAGGTAAGTCAAGAAGAGCTACGTTCCTAGCTTATCAGCTTTGTATTTAACAGATCTAGTTACAGACTTATATCGTAGAGCTCATATCTACTAACTACCTTCGCATCCATGTGCATAACACCAATCTATCATTACAGCAACTATAATCACAATAATCAATAGATCATAGATTCATATAACACAGACAAGGATATTCTCGCAGCTAGAAAACATATCTATTCGCAAGTTCGTTAATCAATTATAGTCCACAGTTACAAGAGTTACTATCAGTCATAGATCAAATCAGCACCTTCGCATCAGCAATATCACAAGTAATATCATAAACGAAAAAAGAATAGATCACAGGAATACTCCGTATTATAACAAAGACAGATCCATAGCTACAATGGATAATCAATAGTTCGCATCTACATTAATACATAAACTCAGATAACGCAGAGATACTCTAACCAGATTCGCATATATTAGCATCCAAAACCCAATACAATACAACACAGCCTACGCACACAGCTAGCAGGGTCCGCACATAGCAGGACTAAGGATCTCCGCGCACATATCCAGAAGGAGTCCTTACCCTAGCAACCCAAATAGATCTAAAAATTCACAACTATCATCAATCTCTATTCTTTCCTACCTATGACTCAAAAAGGTTCATCTATTTATACCGATTTAGCCTATGCATCCAATGGTCCATAAACCGTGGTTTGCAGACTTGTGGTCTACCCTTGACCCATTACAATGCCTTAGGGACTTTGACCCACCCCAAAAAACCCGTGTTAGACTAATTAAGACCAAAATATACAAAACTTATACAAAATCGCAGCCTTTAGGGGACCCTGTTCCAACAAGTCATAAAAGGTTTTAATTGCACATCAACTCTGCAAGGGTTTTCATAGGGAAAGCTAACTATATCAAGTGGATCTTTTAGATTAGATGAAATATGAAATGACAGCAAGTTGTGAAATCAGTAAAACTAGAGGGAAATTAAGAATCCTTTAACTATACTTCAACAAGAAAAGCCTTTAAGATAACTATTTAAGAGGAAATAAAGAGCAGGGAAAACCATCAATTCCTTTAGCTAAACTCTACTATGTAAACCTTAAGATAGCATTCCAGCAATCCTAGAGAGAAGGACACCCCTAAATTCTCTAGCTATTAATTTCACACAAAGAAAACATTCAAGATAACAACCAGTGGAAATAAAGAGCAGGATTCCCCTGAATTCTTTAATCAAACTTCAAACAAGGCCTTTAAAGTAACAGTTTAAGAAAAACCAAAGAGTAGGGAAAACCATAAATTCCTTTGGCCAGACTCTACTAAGTAAACTTCAAGGAAACAAGCTAGGTGGAACTAAAGAGCAAGACACCCCTGAATTCTCTAATCAGACCTAGCAGGAGAAAACATTAAGATGAAAGAAGTAGACAGAATTAAGGTGCCAAGACAGCATATCTTAATCTAAAATTTATGTTCTTTTATCAGGGAAATGATGGACAAATGGAAAACATAAGGGCAACATTGAAAAAGAAGGATAACATCACCATTAACATAGCTGAAGAATCCTGTGAACGTGCTTGTATTACTGATATCCAAAACAATTACAATACTCCAGTGAAATAATATTTGAAACTCGGAGTCTGATCAAGATCTAGCCTAACAATCAACCCAGCAACCAACAACCAACCAACAATGATAATGAACAATACAGGCAGTATTTAACTGCAGATGAGGACGTGATCCTATTCTAGGGTTGTAGATTGTAGTTATTATAGAGTAAATGTAATCTTGACCTTTGACACCATGCAAGGCCCAACGAAAAATATCTGTGACGTACTCACTATAATACTAACTTCCTAATTTACTGTTGAGCTAACTTTTAGGATATTTTTTACTTTTATGGCTTTTCAGTAACATTTTACAATAATTCTTGAGTTGCTTAAAATATCTCTGACTGCTTTATAAGTTGTAGATTCTTTTATTGAAGTGAAATGAGGCTGTAGGTGGCAAATGTTATCTAAAGGAGTAATTATTGAGTGCCTTAGCCATTTTGGCTCTGTTTCCTTCGTTGATTTTCCTTTGATCTATCCTTTAACCTTCTTTAATTTGTGCTTTGTCTTTAACACTGCCTTCTAATCCTACTTCTTCCTTTAACCTTTTGATTAAACCTTTAATCTTATTTACCTCTTACTGCCACGGTGAACCCTTTGACTGTCATTGTTCTTTAAATGTGTTTTCATCTTCTCCGATACAGTCACTGTGAAAATATTTTATTTATCCCGTGTTGTGGAAAACTCCTATTGCCCCTGTAGTGTTCGAATGATCATTAATGGTCATGATCCATTAATGATTCAGATTTATCTTGTGCTCCTGGTCCCTTAGATGAAACAATTCATTCTGGATTGTCACCCAGAGAACCTGTTTAAAACAATTCTTGGACCTCAGAGACGCGATTTATGCATTTACGCCATGTATAATCACCTGCACATTAAAAACATTTGTTAATTAAAACCCGCGTTTTTGGAAAGAGTCCAGAAAATGGGGGCTTGTTGGTCTCTGTGTTTGTTTGGCTTCTTGGGTCTTTGGAAGAGCTGCAAGAGTCAATTTAGAGGACTGGGGCTTATCACAAAGGCACAGGGCTGAAAAACATTCGCAAGGGGTTGATGGTTTTGTCGTGGGCGAGAAGGCGGTTTAGGGGTTTATCGCACGGTGCATGGGAGGTAAATGGTATTGGGCGGAGGGATGCAAAACCATAGTGAGAGTGTCGTGTGGTAGGAGGGATGAGGGCACATACCACCCATTTCGCAAGGTGTGGGGTGTTGTAAATGGGGGGCGGTTTGGAGTGCGATATGGGTTGGGGACCATCAGATCGGGGAGGTAGAGATACGACGGTGGTCGGGATTAGATGGAGCGGTGGGTAGGTTTAGACAGTGGGGCCTGGGGGTATACATGGCGGGGGCGCTTAATGTATAGTAGTGGGCCATGGTTATATGACCGTGGGGGGTAAAAAGCTTTAGAGTGGGGGCTTAAAGCATATAAGGGGTGTTGGGGGGTTTATATAATGGGGTCAGGTATTTTTTAATATAAACAGGGTTTAATTAAAAAGAGTGGGCCCCTAATGATAAAATTTTAGTCTTAAAACAATGTAAAAAAGGGTTTTTTTAGCAAATGGGGTGGGGTTTTGGGTAGGGGAAAATGTAAACATGAGGGATCCAGGTCAAGCATGGATTTTTAGAGCATGAGGGTATTGGAAGAGGAAAAATGAGAGATAGTGGATAGGTAAAATGAAAATAATGAAGGCAGTGATATTTTTGAAAATAAAATGATAGTCAAGGAATGTTTATTTTCAGCAAACTATCGAAAATCCATATTCATCTAGTGATATTGTAGAATATAGGAGGATAACAGGGTAAACCTTACCACATGTATTTTTTTTTTAATTTCATGAAACTGACTATGAAACAACATGAACCTAGGTGAATCACATGTAAAATCCTATCAATGAAAGTGTTAAGACTAATGAGTGATAACAGTGGCTCCACTAGGGATGGTGTGCCCATGTGGTACAGCAAAGAACATGTAGTTCCAGTGCCACATTTTGTTGAAAAAAAAACTTCTAAAATTCACAAAGCCTTCTTCAAACTCTTATGGCCTTCTCCTCGGGCTGAAGCTTAATGATTATCTTGTATTTATTAGAAAATATCATAACAGAAAATGAAATATATACAATGGAGTTAATACTCAGTAAAAACTTAGGAGGAGTAGTGTTTCAGAAACCTGCCATTGACAGGACCTCCTGCACACAGTTTTCCATCCATTTCTTAAAGAAAATAAGTGTTGTTCCCATGATATTCAGCAACCACAAATGGTCCCTTCCAAATATTTTCAAACTTTACATGCTTCCCCTTTTCTTCAATTCTAGCTTCCCATTTCAAAACTACATCTTGAAGCTGGAAATTTTCCTCTTTAACCTTTCTGTCAAATGTTTTCTTCACTCTGTTTTGTGATTGCTGATGGTTTTTATATACCTCTTCTCTTTTTTCTTTCAGAGCTATAAGTTGGTTTATCCTTCTATGAATAGCATTTGGCTCCTCTTCAAGTCATTGCAGCAACTTCATTACCGAAACTCCCAAGGAAGTGGGAAAAATATGTTTAGCTCCATACACTAATTCGTAAGGGTGTGTACCAATGGATCGCTTAATAGAGACCCTATCAACCCAAAGATCATATTTCAATTTCAGATTCCATGGTCTCTTATTTTCTTGCAACACCTTTTTGATAATCCTCACTATACTTCTATTGGATGACTCTGTAAGGCCATTACCTTGGGGGTAGTAGGTTGTTGAATGTACAAGTGTTATATGATACTGATGACAAAAGATAATTAATTTTTTGGATTTAAAACCTTTGTGCAATTTCAGTAATAATATTCATAGGACAACCAAACCTGGAAAAAATATCGTTCTCCAAGAATTGAATGATGACTGAAGCAGTGGCTTGCCTTGTTGGGGTTACTTTGATCCATTTAGTGAAATAATCTATGGCTATCTGATGGCAGGTTCACCCTGCCAAACCCGCATTATCCACTCTCGAAGCATATATTAAAAATGCTTGCACCCAATTGTGTGTTCAATACAAATTCCAATCTGGGCAAAACTTAAAAATATATGTGTGAAAGCTTCTATATCTCAAATCTGAGATTTGAGATATTAGAATAAATTTCTCTAGTGGTTATAAAACCACAATCTCCACTATGCATAAAAATGGACACACCCAATTGTAATCTCTTATCTGGAAATTTAAATGTGCAAGCTTATATTTCAATTAATCCCCAAATATGAAGGTTTCTTCACTCTAATTATTCAAGGTTTAAAACCCAGCACTATGACTTCACCCAACAATCAACTTGCGTAAGACCAAGGTATCATTACATATAAATGTATGTACCAACATTCCACATTATACCCAAAACATCACCTTTTTCTTATATCATCAAAGAGTCCAACATTATAATCACTTAATTCTCAAGCCTACAGCTTCTAACTCAGATTTTACGTTATAAAATTAACATAATTTTATAACTCACCATTCATCGATTTACACCATATCATATGGCCCACACACGGCATTCGCATTCGTTGATATGAACTCCTCCTCACTTCAACATTTGAAATCAATTGAGTTTCTTTGTTATTTGGTTTGGCCCACATCTATCCTTCCATGCAAAGGTATCGATTTTTATTAAAAATCAAACCCAGCAAACATTAAGGCGTAGTTTTCTCTATTGACCACGCAACTTCACTCATGATCTCACGGTCAATCTACTCTCACGCTTCAACACCAAGTTGTGCACCCATCCGACGATCATCGCGCTCCATAAGGCTTCGGACTTTAACCATCAGAATTCATGCGACAAAAATGGTAATTGGATACCACTTTAGGACATGCGTCACTCAAAGAGCGATATCGCGTTCCATTTCGACTTACAGCTTACCACTCTTAACCTCATGCGAACCCACTAGTTTTCAAAACCTCTTCTACTATTCACTTGCTTTCTTGTACGCCTTTGACTGCCCATCGAATCATTCCATCGATCCTCTTCAACAATTGACCCAGTTATTCTCCCACGGATTCGACTTGAGGTTTTGATCCCTGCATCTTGATTCACCTCCACAGTTTCATTAAAAGCTGCAACTCTATCCCATCGATTGATCCAAGGGTCGATCTATTTGGTCTCCCACTGGTTCGAATAGACCTGAGCTCATCTGCACTTTAAAACCTCTTCACGATTTCACACGCCTCTTCACTAACATTTTAATAGGGTACTTCCGCATACCTGGATCGCCACTTCGATTCCATTAACTCCTTCAACTTGTTGCGCTAATTTCTATCTATCATTATTGTTGTGTCTTCATTCGATTCCTCAAATGTATCACAGTTCTTTAATTCACACTTGTGTGCTCCCTGCTATGTATATACTCACAGGTTTCATATGGCCTCTGGATATGAACCATCACTTATAAAATACCCTGCAAATATGCATTACAACAGAAATATTCTTCTTGCTCTGATTCTATTAGATTGAATGTCAAATTCAAGGTCATATCTCCTCAAAGGCATTGATACATGCCGTGACTAATGACCAATCTTAATAAAAAAAATCCACACAGGATTTGGTTCATAATACCCAACCTCGGCATTTCCATTAATTTATCAAAAGCGTGCAGAAACACCATTAACCCCAATTTTAGTATTTCACCACACTGTTTCTTACACAGTTACTTATGAAATTCAAGGCCCGTTCACACAAAATTTAAATCAACCAATATTCATATGATGTTGAAACAATTCTTCCATATATATCCAAATGAAATTAATTACAAAAGCTCCTTTTGTCCTCGGCCAGATCTTCAAAATCAAATGGCCCTTCTACAACTACTCGTAGGCTTACAGAAACTCTGTTTCCTAAAACCTACTCTAACTCTATCTCTCCAGATATATATATTAATGCCTTTGAGGCTTGATAATTTATACAAATTAGGATGAACCAATTTAGGTTCAATTCCTTCAATAATTCAACAAAATCCTCAAAATCTGCAAACTCCTAAAATCTAGATTCTATCCCTAAAATCTTGAAACTGGATCTAACTTAGGACTCCTAAATATCTCAAATCTAAACTATTTGATTTCCCTCATGTTCTCCAATCATTTGGGAACATTTACAAATTCCTCACATTAATTAAAATCTCATTTAGTCACTCAAAACCCATTAATAATTACATAAAAATCAATATTCTCTCAAAAACACAAGACCCCTTATATTTAATAAAATACAAGGTATTTTCCGAATCCAATGCCCCTGCATCAGACTCCCAAGGTTAAAAATGATCATGATCTCCTGATCATGTGCTTTCAATCTTTGTCTTCCTAGATCCCACACTTTGTTCTGCATTTGATCATCTGCTGCAACATTCTTCTTCTGCACTTCTCCAGGCTTCTATATCTTATTCTGCATCTTTCCACCTGCTAAGCTTTCACATTCTATGATTGCCTTCTTCTTGTTGCTGCTGCTTATTTTCTTTCTTGATGTTGTCTTCTTCTGAGACACTTTCACCATCATCCTTTTTATCAATTCAATTTCATGATCTAATATATCTTCTGACTGCTGGATACTGCTTCCTTTTGATTTTTGAATTCTTACTCCTGCTTCTGCTTCTACTCCTAATTGTTGAGCCCTTGCGACCACCCTATCATCCATACCCTCTTGTTTTCTGCAACTGAAAACTTCTTCCTAATTGTCACTTGTGACAATTTCTTCATTCTCTGCCTTCAGCAATTTTTTAGACTGGTATTTAAATTACCATCCACTGTCATCATCTCTTTTCCTCTCTTGGACTAAACATTCTTTAGTCCTCCCATCAGTACATGCAAACATAAAAAAAACATAAAAATTATAAAATATTTGTGTCTCTTTCTCCTCTTCTGGCATCACTTCCAATTGTTGCTCTAACATTTCCTCCGGCAACATTTCAATCTGTTGCTCTGTCGTTTCTTCCAGCAACATTTCAATCTGTTTCTCTGTCATCAGCACATCAGTATGCTGATTCCAATCCTTCAAATAAGTCTCGAGACTTTCAGGTAGCCTCTCTTCTGCATCATCCTTCTCAAGGATGTCTCCTTGCACTAGTTCATAAAAATGAACCTTTTCATTCTCATTCATCTCTACCTTTACAATCTAAATGCTTATTCTCTACATTTCTAGTCTCTGCTCTAGAACACTTAACTCGTGCCACACATCTGTCATCTCTTCTGAGAAAACATTCATACATTCTTCCCTATCTTCCTCTTTATCACAAGTCAAGTTTCCTGCTATCACTACTTCTTCATCCTTCATCAGAATAGAATTATGATCTTCCATCTCTGCAATAGATTCAGTTATCTGTCCATCACTCTCAATTTTTCCAACTAATAAAACCAATTTATCATTATCATCATTAATAACAAATTCATCATCATCGGACATAACTGTCATCTCCCCATTGAAACAATCTCTTTCATAAAACAAGGAATTTATGAATTCCTTTTGTTGCAGTAATTCAATCTGATCTTCATCTGAAAGATAATCATCATATGTGACTTGGAAACTTTCAGCTTCACCCAATACGGTTTCATCATATGAATTGTTTTCTTCAATACCTGCATTCACACACAACTTGTCAGTTTCAAAACCATAAGACCCCATGGTCTCATTTGATGATTCAATCATCAAATCCTCCTATTGTTCCAAGTCTTCTATACAATTCAGAAATTCTTCAATGGTCTTCTCTTCCGTCCTTTCAAGTTGTCCAATTGATTTCTCAATTTCCAGCTTTTGGTCATCATCATAAGTTAAATCTCCTCTGCTTTCAATACATTGAAAAGTAGAACTTTTCTCAAACTATGTATGGACATTTTCAAAATATCTGGATGTTCCATTTTCTTCCTTAGTGACAATATCAGCAATTTTTACTTCTCCACATGTTCTTCCTGCAAACATACAAAACTTATCAGATGTAAAGTCATTCGACCTCTTGTTCTTACTTGAATCTTCTGTCTTCAAGTCTTTCTCCAAATACTCAATAATTTTGAGTAATCTCTCCTTTAGTTGAGCATTTATCATTTTCTCTCTCTTCATCTATAGCCTATGCCACTTTACCATCCTTCTTATAAGAAAACCACATCTCTGGTCTTCCTCTATCATCATTTTCAATTTGTTTAACTGCTCCCTGATCTCATCTACCTCTTTCTCATACTCTTCCTTATTTAACTGTCTCTGTATGCCATCTGTCTTGGAATATTCTTTCTTCACTTTCATTCTGTTGTGGCCCTTCTCTGAACCTCTGCTCTCTCTGCTATGATTATCAGTAGCCATCTTCTCCTTCATGAGTTCTCACTCATTCATCACAGGCTGCACTAAAACCTATGCAATCACAAGTCCTCCTTGTTACAACTTACCTCACCAATCCTCTCTCTAGACTTGGTCTTTTGGCAAGAATTGGTTCTCTATCTTCAAGAACCCTCTGAACATTCCTCTCTGCTCCTTTCAGGCTTCACTCCTCTGCACCCTTTCAAGAACACAATTTTTCTTTTCATCCAACCTCTGTTGGAATTTCTCCAGGTTCTACCACACTTTCCTTTCTCTTTAGAAACCTTCACTGGCTTCCTTCATCACTGCTTTTCAAAGCTGTGATCTTCTTACTGAGATGCTCCTCAATTTCCTGCAATCTGCATTCTGCAAACAAAATTCTTCACACAAATCAAAAATATCCCACCTTCAAATTTTATTTCAGCATCCATTTGCAATTGATTTTGCAAATCCTTCCAATAGTCTATTGCATTGCATGTTGTCCTGTCAGATTTAAATCTGATCTCTTTGCCATCACCATCATACCTGTGTTCACATAACCTGGAAAATATTCAAAGCACGTAGCCTTCAACTTCAGATTCTAAAAATATGAATACCTTCACTGCACACCTCTTCAAATCTGCAATCATTCTTAAACAGATTTACAATTCCAAGTTTTTCTCATTACTTTTAGCACACATGCATTCCACAATTAATTTTTCCAAAGAGCTATTCCAACTCTGATACCACTTGATGGTAGTTTCACCCTGCCAAACCCAAATTATCCACTCTCGAAGCATATATTAAAAATGCTTGCACCCAATTTTGTGTTCAATACAAATTCCAATCTAGGCAAAACTTAAAAATATATGTGCGGAAGCTTCTATATCTCAAATCTAAGATTTGAGATATTAGAATAAATTTCTCTATTGGTTATAAAACCACAATCTCCACTATGCATAAAAATGGACACACCCAATTGTAATCTCTTATCTGGAAATTTAAATGTGCAAGCTTATATTTCAATTAAGCCCCAAATATGAAGGTTTCTTCACTCTAATTATTCCAGGTTTTAAAACCCAGCACTATGACTTTGCCCAACAATCAACTTGCATAAGACCAAGGTATCATTACATATAAATGTATGTACCAACATTCGACATTATACCCAAAACATTGCCTTTGTCTTATATCATCAAAGAGTCCAACATTATAATCACTTAATTCTTCAGCCTACAGCTTCTAACTCAGATTTTACGTTATAAAATTAACATAATTTTATAACTCACCATTCATCGATTTACACCATATCATATGGCCCACACAAGACATTCGCATTCGTTGATATGAACTCCTCCTCACTTCAAAATTTGAAATCAAATGAGTTTCTTTGTTATTTGGTTTGGCCCACATCTATCCTTCCACGCAAAGGTATCGATTTTTATTAAAAATCAAACCCAGCAAACATTAAGGCGTAGTTTTCTCTATCGACCACGCAACTTCACTCATGATCTCACGGTCAATCTGCTCTCACGCTTCAACACCAAGTTGTGCACCCATCTGACGATCATCGCGCTCCATAAGGCTTCGGACTTTAACCATCAGAATTCACGCGACAAAAGTGGTAATTGGATACCACTTCAGGACACACATCACTCAAAGAGCGATATCGCATTCCATTTTGACTTACAACTTACCACTCTTAACCTCATGCGAACCCACTGGTTTTCAAAACCTCTTCTACTATTCACTTTCTTTTTTCTATGCCTTTGACTGCCCATCGAATCATTCCATCGATCCTCTTCAACGATTGACCCGGTTATTCTCCCACGGATTCGACTTGAGGTTTCGATCCCTGCATCTTGATTCACCTCCATGGTTTCATTAAAAGATGAAACTCTATCCCATAGATCGATCCAAGGGTCGATCTGTTTGGTCTCCCATTAGTTCGAATAGACCTGAGCTCATCTGCACTTTAAAACCTCTTCACGATTTCACACGCCTCTTCACTAACATTTTAATAGGGTACTTCCGCATACCTAGATTTCCACTTCGATTCCGTTAACTCCTTCGACTTGCTGCGCTAATTTCTATCCATCATTATTGTTGTGTCTTCATTTGATTCTTCAAATGTATCATAGTTATTCAATTCACTCTTGTGTGCTCCCTACTATGTATATACTCACGGGTTTCATATGGCCTCTGGATATGAACCGTCACTTATAAAATACCCTGCATATATGCATTACAAAATAAATATTCTTCTTGCTCCGATTCTATTAGATTTAATGTCAAATTCAAGGTCATATATCCTCAAAGGCATTGATACATGCCGTGACTAATGACCAATCTTAATAAAAACAATCCACACAGGATTCGGTTCATAATACCCAACCTTGGCATTTCCATTAATTTATCAAAGGCGTGCAGAAACACCATTAACCCCAATTTCAGTATTTCACCACACTGTTTCTTACACAGTTACTTATGAAATTCAAGGCCCATTCACACATAAATTAAATCAACCAATATTCATATGATGTTGAAACAATTCTTCCATATATATCCAAATTAAATTACTTACAAAAGCTCCTTTTGTCCTCGACCAGATCTTCAAAATCAAATGGCCCTTCTACAACTGCTCGTAGGCTTACAGAAACTCTATTTCCTAAAACCTACTCTAAATCTGTCTCTCCATATCTATATATTAATTCCTTTGAGGCTTGATAATTTATACAAATTAGGATGAACCAATTTAGGTTCAATTCCTTCATTAACTCAACAAAATCCTCAAAATCTGCAAACTCGTAAAATCTAGATTCTATCCCTAAAATATTGAAACTGAATCTAACTTAGGACTCCTAAATATCTCAAATCTAAACTATTTGATTTCCCTCATGTTCTCCAATCATTTGGGAACATTTAAAAATTCCTCAAATTAATTAAAATCTCATTTAGTCACTCAAAACCCATTAATAATTACATCAAAATCAATATTCTCTCAAAAACACAAGACCCCTTATGTTTAATAAAATACAAGGTATTTCCCGAATCCAATGCCCCTGCATCACTATCAAAATCTAGCGATGATTCCCTGAAGATACTAGGTGTATTTCACCAATGAAATCCAACCCCCATTGTTAGAAAGGCACCTCAACATATATTGGCATCAAAGGTAAAGGAATCAACTTTTTCTTACCATCAAAAATTTGGCATTCATGGAATGCAGCGATCTTCTTGAAAACATCCTTAAACATCGTAGGCCAATAGTAGCCTGCTCTAAGTATTTTTTTTCTTGTGGATTTCTAGTAGTGGTGTCCTCCACAATCTCCCTTATAAAACTCTTCAATGACCTTTTCAGCTGCATCTTCCAACAAAAAATTCAAAAGGATCCCACCGGTATCTTTCCAATACAAATGCTTATTCACAATACAGTATCTTAATGACTTCATATTTACAAACCTTGCTTTAGATTTGGTTAACTTTGGAGGATCATTTTTACGATTTAAGACAAATATTATGTCTCTATACCATTCAGATAAGATGAATTTATCTTCAATAGGTACTAAATCTTCCTCTTCTTCTGACAGCTCTCAAATTTCTGCAATGAATTTCATGTCAAGACATTCAAAGTTGGATTGTGCAATTAGTTTTTCTAACCCTTTTTCTTTCACCTACTTTGTAGGCTTGATTTCTATGTCATGCTCCAGCAAAGTATCTATCAATTTCCCTCTTTTTCCATCAGGATCATCTTGTGTAAAAATATCTTTAACCACTGTGTTAGGTACAAATGCAATGACATGAAAATGTAAAATATAAATTATGAAGTCTTTAGGATCTTTTACCAAAGCATATGCATGTTTTTCCAAAATATTATACTTCAACTCAGAGTTGGCAAGAGTTCTTCTAAAAATTCAAATAGTTTTTTCAGTACCTTGTTGTCCTTTCTGCAATAAAACTCCGACAATCGTATTTTCAGAAGAAAATGTGAAAACCAGAAATTCACTTGAGAAATTTGGACTAAGAAGCATTGGGGCTTGAATAAGGGCTTTCTTTATCTCTTCAAATAATTGCTTAGCTTAAACAATCCACTTAATACCAGCTCCCTTCTTTAACATCTTGGTAATATCTTTGAAAATTTAAACAAAGTTCGGGATGAACCTTCTAACAAAATTTACTTTTCCAAGAAAGGGCTGAATTTCCTTCTTGTTCCTTGGTAGGTCTATCTTTTGAATTTCATTAAATATATTAGGATCAATCCGTATCCAATCCTTTGATATGATATTTCCAAGCAATTTTCCAGAAGTTAGAGAAAAAATACTTTTAGTGGGATTAAGAGAGATACAAAATTTTCTGCATTTCTGCAGAATTTTCTCCAAATTTTTCAAGTGATCCTCCTCCTTTCTTGAAAACATAGTTATGTCATCCAAGTAGACCACAACTGATTTGTCTTTCTCCTCAACAAAAGCAATATCCATTACTCTTTGAAAATTTTCTCCTACATTCATCAAACCAAAAGGCATCTTGGGATACATGAATTTTCCCCATGGCGTGGTAAAGGCGATCTTCTCCTGATCTTCCGGATGAACCAATATATGGTTATATCCTGAAAATTCACCCAACATGGACATCCTTTGAGAGCCAACAATATTCTGTAAAATATGATCCATCTTTGGAAGAGGATAGTTGTCCTTCAAGGAAGCCTTGTTCAGATTTCTAAAATCAATACAGATTCTGATCTCACCACTCTTATTTTTGACCAGTACCAGATTAGAAATCCATTTTGAAAACCTTATAGGAACAATGATATTAGCATCAAAAAATTTCTTAACCTCTTTCTCAATCAGAGGCATGAGCAATGAATTAATCCTTCTCAATTTTTGTTTGAAAGGTTTCTCATTCTCTTTAATAGGAATATTATGTTGTATAATACTAGGATCATACCTTTTCAGATCATCATAGCTCCATGCAAAAACATCAATGTATTTCTTCATCATCTCAACATACTTCTGCCTCATCTCCATAGAAAGAAACTTGGAAAGTTTGACCATTTTAGGTGCTACTGTTGTACCAAGATTAAAAGTTTTTACCTCCTCATCATCAACCTGCATTCTAGGAGATTTAAAAAATCATTTTGATCAAAAAAAAATTCAAGTGGAATAAGGCCCTTTGGTATAAAATTTTTATTTAGTTGCAAGATTTCAAAATTGACCTTGATTTCAGCAAACATGTTTTTCTGATCCACTTGTATGTTTTCAAACTCCTCCTTTAACTCTAGGAAATTTCGTACTTGATGGTCATCTTCAAACACTTGCCAATGAATGATATTATCAGGGATTACTGGCCTATGTTAGACTTCAACTTCATACTTCTCAGTAGAATGTGTAGGGATGAAAAATAAACTTGCAGAGACAGCTAAAGAATCAGCCGCTGAATTTTGGTCTCTAGCTTTCACAATGAATGTATATTCTTGAAAATTTTCAAGCATTTCCATAATCAGATTTTTGTAAGCCCTCATCCTTACATCCTTGGTTTGGTATGATCCTTCAACTTGTTTGATTACTAACTATGAATCACCACACACAGATATATTCTTGGCACCTAGTCTCTTCAAATTTCTAAACCCAAGAACAGAGATTCATATTCTGTCATATTGTTGGTGCAATCAAAGTTAAGTTTAAAATAGTAAAAATTACTTTTATTATCAAGAGTAGTAATCCATATGCCTACTCCAACCCCCTCTCTTCCAGTAGATCCATCAAAGTGCAAAAGCCACCAGCCCTCTACTTTTTCTTCAACACCTTCCTGATTTTCAGCTTGCTAATTTTCTATTTTCCCTTCAATTTATGCTTCATTAGTTAGCTCATTGAATAAAATTGATAATCATAATTCTATCTCAACAGCATAAATTGGAAAATTTTGGGGCTTATATTTGCTGCTGGCCATGTAGGCCATCCTACTCTCCCTATACAATCTCCTCTACTCACCAAAAATAGGAATGGTGCCATATGTCATATCCATTTACATAGTAAATTTGATTTTCTTTGCCCAAGATCTGGATAAGAGCATGCCAAACTTTGGAGGGATGTCAACTACCACTATGTCCATCACCATTGTCTTAGCAGGAACTTGTGACTAGCCAACCACAACATCTTTGATAAGGCCTATGAATTGAACTCTCTTGGAGTCAAAAGAAAACATGTCTTTATAAGGTCTAGTGATTTCCAAACCCATCCTCTCCATAATTACCCTAGGCATAAGGTTATGAGAAGCCCCTGAATCCAACATGGCATTTTTCAAAGTCATATCATGAATACTAAGACTCACATAAAAGGGAGGGACTTCTTAATTCTGTTCATCTTCCACCCTTGATCCTAGGAAAATGGTAGGATGGTCTTCTTATAGATTAAGGATATCTGAAGGTCCTAGTTGAGAATTCAACATCTTGACAATTTTTCTTTTGTACTCATTGACCTTGATAATTTATCCAAAGGGGACAGGAATGTTAATTTTAGAGATCTCATTCTCTAGACTGAAAGTAGATGTGGCTTTTTCAAATTATTTGGCAGGAAGTGGAGGTGGTGGGTCCTTATTTGGCTCAGCTGCTTTAGGAACATCCTTCTTTGGTTGACTTTTGTCGGTGGTGATGGAAACATTTTTATTTCTTATATTGTATTGTTTTTGCATTTCAAATATGGCATCATGATAACCCTTTAGGTAATCAGAATGCCCCTCATCTTTTTTCAAATAATGACCAGACTTATCATGCTCTTCCTTGGTTAGAAACATCCCAGACATATCTTCATCTAGACAGTGGATAGTATCCTCTTGAAACTCAGGCTGAGCTTCTTCTTCATCAAGCACATTTTGTTTAAAGGGAGGCCTCATTTGTGGGTCGGGCTGATTTATGTTTTCTCTTTGACTTTGTTGATTTTGAGGCCTCCTAAATTCTGGATTTCTAATCTGTGGATCATGTTGTGCAGGAGGTAATGGAGTGGATCCAAGAACAAGTCTATCCATGAGTTTTTCCATAGTCTTTAGCATAGAATCAAGTTTATCATCTGAGGATGAAGTTTTTTCTTCTTCTTTCAATTTGGATTTTCCCATCTTAGACCTCTTGGAGGCTATCATGTTTACTTCTACCTTTACTGCATCATTCTGAATTTCTACTAGAGAAGCAGACTCTCTTTCCCTAAGCAGGATGGAAAATTCATAATCAAATGCCCCTGCATAGTGTAATTGAACAGATCCTAGAGGAGGTTTAATATGAGCAGGTATGAAGTTATAGACTTTGTTAAAACTATTAGAGAATTCTTGGACAGATTCATCTAAGGCTCTTTTAAAAATTTTGTATTCGGTCAGGGCTTGCATTGGATTTATCTTACTCCCCCTCTTGGTCAAAAAACTATATTCTAGCTAGTCCCAATTTTCCAAACTTACTGGAGTTAGGGCCTGTTAGGTCCCTATATCACTATTATAGTCCCTTATTATTGTTAGTGTAACCCCCTTATTGTTATTATTGAACCCTTGTAACCCCCATTTTGTTATTATTGTGCCCTTAAATTATTATTGTTAGGTCGGCTAGGATTACATCGTGGCCCACTAGGATTACATTATGGCCCCATGGACTCCTATATATAGAAAGGAGGTTTTGTGAATTGTATCATCCAAGAATTGTTCATTTATGTAATGTATTGGAGGTTTCCCACTCGAAGTGGCTCATTTCTAAGGCGTTGATATCTCTTTTCTTCTCTTTTTGGAGCTGGTTACACAACATTTGGTATCAGAGCTTTGGATTCTAGGGTTTCGCTGCTCCAAACAGGTCATCGTGGAATTTGCGCTATAAATTTTTTTCTACGAAGTTTCATAATATGAAATTTTTAGGGTGCGAAGCCGAAATCCTAAGGAATATTGTCTAAAAATTTCAAAGCTTGGTTCGCAATATTTTCGGAGATATGATCTGTGGAAGTTAGGTCTTTTTTTAGGCTCCTAAACAGGTCATCGTGGCATTTGCGCTATAACGTTTTTTCTACGAAGTTTCAGAATCTGAAATTTTTATGGTGCGAAGCTGAAATCCTGAGGAAATTCGTCAAAAAATTGCAGAGCTTGGTTCGCAATATTTGTGGAGATATGATCTGTGGAAGGTAGTGCGTTTTTAGGCTCCTGAATTGCATCTCAAAGAGGTGATCATGGGAAAAGTTTAATAAATCTCTCTCTGGGCATCAGATTGGAGTGCCGTAAAAATTGGTCACAAGTACACAGACTTTAGTTTCTAGGCTATCAAGTTCAGAGACAAAGGAGGAAACAATGACACGTGGAAAGTCATACAAGTTCACTCTACTGAACCAGTCGAAAATTGGGTCATTGTGGGAGATTGGACATAACTTTTCCTTGAATAATCCAAATCAGATTAGACCTGTGGAATTTGAAATAAGATTAGGAGGGCTACTATAGGGCTTAATTTCAGATATTGAGGATCTGCAATTATAGAGATAATTCAATTTCAATATCAAACTCCTCAAAATCAAGTAAAAGGTGTGTATTTTTTTCTTCCGAATTGCATAAGTCTTGTTTGAAGAATCAAGTTGAATTGACTACAAGGGAATATTGTAGATTGTGAACAGGAGACCATATTGGAGTCTAAAACATTCCCATATCAATAATGTTGTGTAACCAGCTCCAAAAATAGAAGAAAGAGATATCAACGCCTTAGAAATGAGCCACTTCGAGGGGGCAACCTCCAATACATTACATAAATGAACAATTCTTGGATGATACAATTTACAAAACCTCCTTTCTATATATAGGAGTCCATGGGGCCATAATGTAATCCTATTGGGCCACAATGTAATCCTAGCCGACCTAACAATACTAATTTAAGGGCACAATAATAACAATATTGGGGTTACAGGGGTACAACAATAACAATAAGTGGGTTACACTAACAACAATAAGGGGCTATACTAGTAATATAGGGACGTAACATGCCCCTCTCCTTCAAAAAAGTGTTGTCCTCAACGCTTGTGTAGCTCTAGATGCTTTCGTATAAAATTCTCATCCTCCCATGTATAATCTTCAGTGGGTAAGTTCTTCCACTTGATGAGATACTCTGAAATTTATTGAGTTCGTAGCTGTCGAGTTCTTGTTTCCATGACTGCTTCAGGTTCCAATATGATTTTCCCTTCCTCATCAAGTTCTGGCAATATTGTTTGAATCGAAGATTTTCACCTATAACCTTCTTTAGCAATGAAACATGGAAAAATGGATGTACTCGCGAAGAAGCAGGAAGCTCCAATTTGTATGCCATAGAACCAATCTTTTGCAACACCTTGGAATGATTGTCCAAGACTTTTTGGAGATCTGGAGAAATAGATGATTTTGATGTTGGAACTTCTAGTGAGCATAATTGTGCAATTACGCCTCGTTTTTATTTCTTCAGAAGCTTTGTCATGACATTAGAGCTTATTATCTTTCCCAGCTTCCCTGCAATACCCCGTAATTCGACTTCCTTTCCTTCTGAAAAAAATTTCAAGAAAATTTCTTGAAAATTAAAAGCTACCATCCCTAAAGATTGTAACCATTGTACTCCTAGTACAACATCAGCACCTCCCATAGGAATGGAAAGAATTGGACTAGTCAATACATATTCCCCCATGGTTAGCTTGATATTATGGCATTTTCCAGAGCAATTTATAGTTCCTCCATTTCCAACCATCACTTGACATTCTGGTGCTGGGTATAGGAAACAATTTAATTCCTTGGCTACCTTACAATGAATAAAATTATGGGTGCTACCTGAATCAATCAACACTATTACCTTTTTCTTCTTGATTTTTCCTTGTATCTTGAGATTTTGAGGATTGGTAATTCCTGCAAGTGCATTACACGATATGGTCGGATTCATTTCTTCCTCTTCTAGAGTTGGTTCCTGGTGTATATCCTCTTCTTGTTCATTTTCTTCTTCCTCTTCACAATCTATGTAAAATAATTTCTTCTCAGCACACTTATGACCTTTAGTGTATTTTCTATCACAACTGTAGCAAAGCCCTTTGCTCTTTTTTCTTCCAACTGTTTTGGTGTCAACCTTGTAGGTTGTGGAAATCTAGGAGTAGCAACACTTCCCTCTTTATAGAAGTGAGTGGTAGGCTTCCTTGTCGCCATAATTTTACATTCAATTTTTTTTGCCAACCTGAATGCCTTCTCCAATGAATCAAGTTCCAAAACACGAACTTCATGTTGGATGTTATCCTTTAAAGTACCTATGAAGAGATCAATCCTGTGTTCCTCTGGAATATCAGTTACCCTTATATTCAATTTTTGGAAGTCCTCAATGTGCTTCCCCACTAAACCCTTTTGTTTGAGATTTATCAATTGGCTAAAGAAGGTGTTGCTCTTTGTATCCTCATAATGTGCTATCATTTCCTCCGTAAAAATTGACCAAGTGACAATTTTTTTACGGAGCAAAGCCATCGATACCATACAAATGTATTTTGTTCTAAATGTAAAGTTGCAATGCGTACCTTTTGTGTGTTTTGCACATTATGGAGATCAAAATATTGCTCCATCCGTAGTATCCATGTTACAGGATCCTTTCCATCAAACTTCCTCATATCCATTTTTGGAATATGGTGGTTCTTCCCGCCAACATTAGAGGTTATGAAATCACGATTAACATTTATTTTGTTTTCATCATTAGGTTCTTCTACTATATTTCCGCTATTTGGAATCGTTTCTTGTTTTAAGCTTGTCATCAAGCCTTCCATGTATGCTTTTAGATCATTCTTCATGTTTTCCATGTTGTCTTTCATGTTTTCATCGATCTTAGCTTCCATGTCATCAATCTTAGCTTCCATGCCCACTTCCATGCCATCCATATTAGCTTCCAAACCATTCATATTATCTTCCATGCCTTTCTTCAAACCATCCATCTTAGTTTCCATGCCTTTCTTCAAAACTTCCATTTCATTTTTTGTTTTTCTTTGCGAGAGCGAAATTTGTTGTTGCACTTGCTCTTGTAATTTTGATATGTCATGTTGCCATTCTTCGTCTTCATGAGTCACAGTAGAGCCTTCTAAAGGCTTAATGGGAGTTGAATTATTTTTAGGGGCCATTTTAGAATCCAATACTGATATCTATTCTACAATATTCCCTTGGAATCAATTCAACTTGATTCTTCAAACAAGACTTATGCAATTCGGAAAAAAAATACACACCTTTTACTTTCTTTTTAGGAGCTCTGTATTGAAATTGAATTATATCTGTAATTGAGAATCTTAAATATCTGAAATTCACTTTTGTAGTAGCCTTCTGAACTGTCTTTCAAATGCCACAGGTATGATCTGATTTGGATTCTTCAAGAAAAAAGTTATTTCCAATCTCCCACAATGACCCAATTTTGGACTGGTTCAGTAGAGCGAACTTTTACGACTTGCCACGTGTCACTGTTTCATCCTTCGTCTCTGAAATTGATAGCCAAGAAGCTGTAGTCTGTGTACTTGCAACCACTTTTTATGACACTCCAATCCGATGCCCAGAGAGAGAGTTATTGAACTTTTCCCATGATCACCTATTTGAGATGAAATTCAGGAGCCTGAAAAAGCACTACCTTCCACAGATAATATCTCCAAAAATATTGTGAACCAAGCTCTGAAATATTTTGACGAATTTCCTCATGATTTCAGCTTCACACCATATGAATTTCAGATTTTTAACCTTCATAGAAAATGTTTTATAGCGCAAATTCCACGATGACCTGTTTAGGAGCCTGAACAAAGACCTAACTTCCACAAATCATATCTCCGAAAATATTGCGAACCAAGATTTGAAAGTTTTAGAAAGACTTCCTCCAGATTTCAGCTTCGCACCCTAAAAATTTCAGCTTCTGAAGCTTCGTCAAAAAAAATTTATAGCGCAAATGCCACGATGACCTATTTGGAGCAGCGAAACCCTAGAATCCAAAGCTCTGATACCAAATGTTGTGTAACCAGCTCCAAAAATAGTAGAAAAGAGATATCAACGCCTTAAAAATGAGCCACTTCGAGGGGGCAACCTCCAATACATTACATAAATGAACAATTCTTGGATGATACAATTTACAAAACCTCCTTTCTATATATAGGAGTCCATGGGGCCATAATGTAATCCTAGTGGGCCACAATGTAATCCTAGCCGACCTAACAATACTAATTTAAGGGCACAATAATAACAAAATGGGAGTTACAAGGGTTCAATAATAACAATAAGGGGGTTACACTAACAATAATAAGGGACTATACTAGTGATATAGGGACCTAACATGGAAGCTAAGATGGATGGCATGGAAGTGGGCATGGAAGCTAAGATGGATGACATGGAAGCTAAGATCGATGAAAAAATGAAAGACAACATGGAAAACATGAAGAAAGATCTCAAAGTAGACATCGAAGGTTTGGGAAATTTGATACAAGAAATGTTTCCTAATGGTGAAAAGATAGTAGAGGAAACTCATGATGAGAACAAAATAAATGTTAATCGTGATTTCATAAACTCTATTGTTGGAGGGAAGAACCACCATATTCCAAAAATGGATATAAGGAAGTTTGATGGAAAGGATCCTGTAACATGGATACTACAGATGGAGCAATATTTTGATCTCCATAATGTGCAAAATACACAAAAGGTACGCATTGCAACTTTACATTTAGAACAAAATACATTTGTATGGTATCGATGGCTTTGCTCCCGTAAAAAAATTGTCACTTCGTCAATTTTTACGGAGGAAATGATAGCACATTATGAGGATACAAAGAGCAACACCTTCTTTAGCCAATTGATAAATCTCAAACAAAAGGGTTTAGTGGGGCAGCACATTGAGGACTTCCAAAATTTAATATAAGGGTAACTGATATTCTAAAGGAACACAGGATTGATCTCTTCATAGGCACTTTAAAGGATAACATCCAACATGAAGTTCGTGTTTTGGAACTGGATTCATTGGAGAAGGCATTCAGGTTGGCAAGAAAATTTGAATGTAAAATAATGGCGACAAGGAAGCCTACCACTCAATTCTATAAAGAAGGAAGTGTGGCTACATCTAGATTTCCACAACCTACAAGGTTGACACCACAACAATTGGAAGAAAAAAGAGCAAAAGGGCTTTGCTACAGTTGTGATAGCAAATACACTAAAGGTCACAAGTGTGCTGAGAAGAAATTATTTTACATAGATTGTGAAGAGGAAGAAGAAAATGAACAAGAAGAGGATATACACCAGGAACCAACCCTAGAAGAGGAAGAAATGAATATGACCATATCGTGTAATGCACTGGCAGGAATTACCACTCCTCAAACTCTCAAGATACAAGGAAAAATCAAGAAGAAAAAGGTAATAGTGTTGATTGATTCAAGTAGCACCCATAATTTTATTCATTGTAAGGTAGCCAAGGAATTAAATTGTTTCCTATACCCAGCACCAGAATGTCAAGTGATGGTTGCAAATGGAGGAACTATAAATTGTTCTGGAAAATGCCATAATATCAAGCTAACCATGGGGGAATATGTATTGACTAGTCCAATGCTTTCCATTCCTATGGGAGGTGCCGATGTTGTACTAGGAGTACAATGGTTACAATCTTTGGGGACGGTAGCTTTTAATTTTCAAGAACTTTTCTTGAAATTTTTTTCAGAAGGAAAGGAAGTCGAATTACGAGGTATTGAAGGGAAGCCAAGAAGGATAATAAGCTCTAATGTCATGACAAAGCTTCTAAAGAAAGAACAACGAGGCGTAATTGCACAATTATGCTCACTAGAAGTTCCAACATCAAAATCATCTATTTCTGCATATCTCCAACAAGTCTTGGACAATCATTCCAAGGTGTTTGAAACTCCCAAAGGACTCCCACCTATTCGTGATCATGATCATGCTATTCATTTGATTCCAGGAAGTGTTCCTCCAAACATCAGGCCTTATAGATATCCTTACTTCCAAAAGAGCGAAATTGAGCGTATGATTGTAGAAATGTTAGAGGCGGGTATAATTCAACCTAGTCAAAGTTCTTTCTCTGCTCCTGTAGTTTTGGTACACAAGAAGGATGGATCATGGCGAATGTGTCTAGATTATAGGGAGCTCAATAAGCTCACCATTAAAGACAAATTTCCCATTCCCGTGATTGATGAATTATTGGATGAATTACATGGAGCAATTTATTTTACCAAGTTGGATCTTCGTTCAGGATATCATCAAATTAGAATGAAGACTGAAGATATTCCAAAAACAGCATTTCAAACTCATGAAGGTCATTATGAATTTTTGGTCATGCCTTTTGGCCTTACCAATGCACCTTCTACATTTCAAGGGTTGATGAATTCCATTTTCAAACCCTTCCCTAGAAAATTTGTGCTAGTATTTTTTGATGATATACTAATCTACAGCAGGTCTTGGAAGGATCATGTTGAACATGTTGATAGGGTGCTCAAACTATTGCAGGAGAAACAATTATATGCAAAAAAATCCAAATGTCTCTTTGGAGTACAAGAGGTGGAATATCTGGGTCATATTGTATCTCACGAGGGTGTTAAATTAGACCCTAACAAAATTAAAGCCATTAAGGAATGGAAAGTCCTCACAACCATAAAGCAGTTGCGAGGATTTCTTGGGTTAACAGGGTATTATCGCAAGTTTGTTAAGAATTATGGGAGAATAGCAGCACCTCTAACAACATTATTGAAGAAAGATGCATTTTAATGGACTCCTGAAGCAACTAAGGCCTTTGAACATCTTAAAGAGGCAATGTGCCTAGCACCGGTCTTAGCTACGCCAGACTTCACAAAAACCTTTATTGTGGAATGTGATGCCTCAGGAAATGGAATTGGTGCAGTTTTAATGCGGGAAGGAAGACCCATTGATTTTGAAAGTCGTCCAATCAAAGGAAAGTATTTACAAAAACATATTTATGAGAAGGAAATGTTAGCAATACTGCATGCACTAAAGAAATGGCGAACTTACCTAATGGGAAGACACTTCAAGGTAAAAACTGATCATGATAGTCTTGAACACTTTTTGGAACAAAGACTATCTTCAGAAGAGCAACAAAAATGGGTCACAAAGATGTTGGGTTATGACTTTGAAATAATCTACAAAAAAGGAAAGCTTAATGTTGTTGCAGATGCACTCTTAAGAAAGAATGAAGAGGTGGAAGCATTGCTTTGTGCCATTTCTATTATCCAACCAGATTGGATAACCGAAGCAAGAGATGAATGGAAGAAGGACCAAGATGTATGGACACTCATTCAAAAGTTGCAGCAAGATCCTAGTACATCTGATACATTTAGTTGGAAAAATGATTCCTTATGGTACAAATATCGCTTATATCTTTGTAAGAATTCCCAACTAAAACAAAATATTCTTCCGGAATTGCACACTTCTCCTTTAGGAGGACACTCAGGATTTTTAAAAACTTACCACAGGGTGAAGAAAGAATTTTTTTGGGATGGCCTTAAATCCGATATTCAAAAGTTTGTGGCGGAATGTTTGGTTTGCCAGCAGAATAAAGTGGAAACAATTAAGACCCCGGGACTTCTACAACCTTTATCCATTCCAAGTCAACGTTGGGAGGAGATTTCAATGGATTTGATCACAGGTTTACCTAAGTCCGAAGGAAAGAGTGTCATCATGGTGGTAGTTGATAGACTTACCAAGTATGCACACTTTTGTGCATTATCTCATCCATTTAAAGCAAGTACAGTTGCTACTACATTTATGGACACAATTCAAAAGCTACATTTAAACCCAAGGGTTATTGTGAGCGACAGAGATCCCATTTTTACTGGAAATTTTTGGACGGAGTTATTTTCTTGTTTGGGTACTCAATTAGCTCATAGCTCATCTTATCATTCTCAATCTGATGGTAAAACTGAGATAGTAAATAAATGTTTGGAAGGATAGCTTCTTTGTTTTGTATCTGATAAACATACACAATGGGTCAAGTGGTTACCTCTTTCTGAATGGTGGTATAACACTTCCTTCCATACTGCAGCAAAAATGACCCCATTTATGGCACTTTATGGATATCATCCACCATCCATCACATCATCTTTAAGGGAAAATTCGAAGGTTCAAGCAGTGGAAGATCACATCGAGCATCAGCAAGAAGTTCTCCAACTCTTAAAGGATAACCCGAATTTGGCACAAAATCGAATGAAACAACAGGCAGATCAACATCGCAGCGAGAGAAGTTTTGATGTAGGAGATTGGGTATTTTTACAACTACAACCATACAAACAAATGTCCCTCAAGCAAGCTAAGAAGGATAATAAATTATCACCAAAGTACTATGGTCCTTACAAGGTGTTGCAAAAGATTGGTACTATGGCATACAAATTGGAGCTTCCTGCTTCTTCACGAATACATCCAGTTTTCCATGTTTCATGCTTAAAGAAGGTTATAGGTGAAAATCTTCCAGTTCAAACAATATTGCCAGAACTTGATGAGGAAGGAAAAATCATATTGGAACTGGAAGCGGTCATGGAAACAAGAACTCGACAGCTACAGAATCGATCAATTTCAGAGTATCTCATCAAGTGGAAGAACTTACCCACTGAAGATTCTACATGGGAGGATGAGAATTTTATACAGAAGCACCCGGAGCTACTCAAGCGTTGAGGACAACAGTTTTTTGAAGGAGAGGGGCATGTTAGGTCCCTATATCACTAATATAGTCCCTTATTATTGTTAGTGTAAACCCCTTATTGTTATTATTGTACCCTTGTAACCCCCATTTTGTTATTATTGTGCCCTTAAATTATTATTGTTAGGTCGGCTAGGATTACATTGTGGCTCACTAGGATTACATTATGGCCCCATGGACTCCTATATATAGAAAGGAGGTTTTGTAAATTGTATCTATCCAAGAATTGTTCATTTATGTAATGTATTGGAGGTTGCCCCCTCGAAGTGGCTCATTTATAAGGCGTTGATATCTCTTTTCTTCTCTTTTTGGAGCTGGTTACACAACAGGGCCTTAAACCATTTTCTTAGTTCACGAGTGAAACTCTGGGAAAATAGTCTTATTTTTACATATTCATGGTCTACCTCCTCTCTATCAATGAAATAATTGAACTAATCCACATGTTCCTTATCTAATATATCCTCTTCACTCCCAAAGGTTTTAATTCTAGTTGAGCATCCATATGGGAGGTCATGAAGGACAGTAGGGAAGACAAGTGGAGCATATCTTGTAGGTAAAACAGGAGGAGGAGGAGGAACAATTCCAGCCATAATGACAGGAACTGTGGTACGGGGAGGGACAGCAGATGAGATTGATTTCTAATTATTTGGAAAAAAAAATAGGTGAAGATGAACTATCAGGAGGGGGTGTAGATGGTATCTACAGTCTAGATATAAATGAACTCCACTCAGGTAAAGGTATACCAGATTTTATTTTCAACAGGAACTCAAATGGATCTAATTATTTTACGTTTTCAAAATACTCCCTCTCTAACAACAGCTCTGATGTGATTGTTTTCCAGAATTATTCTTTTTCTTCTTTAGATACTAGGGATGATGTATCCATACCTAGTCTTTGTAGATCTAATATTATATCAATCAATTCATTTCAGTCTTAGACCTAAACAAAACTTATTCAATTTTATCATCAAATTTCCTATCTTCAGGACTTCGAATAATTTCATAGGACAAAGCTCTTGAATGTGATGGAATACCTAATTTTGAAGAGCTTCTTCCAATTCCTATTAGAATCCTCTCTATATTATCCACAATGGTAGGTGGGTTAGGATCTGGATTTCTCCTTGTGTATATTTTTCTCGAAGCCACCTTTGAGCATGAAAATTTCTAGTGGAGTCACCAAGGTAGTTTCTGCAGCCTCGAAAAGTTTAGAGCTCTTGCTACCTCCAAGAGTTTAGCTTCACTATTTGAGCACAAACTTCAGGAAATATGTCTTCAGCCTCCTGGCAGATGCACCAAAATTTTATCTCTAAATTGGTACTAATGGGCTACTCCACCAGACAACTTAGAGTAACTCTTTCAAAACAACTTTTGACTGAGGATTAGCCTCTTCAGCCTGAGAGGGCTCTCTCAATTTATCAAATGATTGGCTCAATTAGTTCTTAAAATAGATGGATAACTCTATGAGTGTCTTATTTTATTTTATTTCATGTGAAAAATGAAAAATATTCAACTACCATTGGGCTCATGGAGTCAGTAACAGGAATTCAATGACAAGCATTTGTACTTATGGAAACTGAGGCTTTTTTTTGTTTCAATGATAGGACAACATTAACACATGGGAATAATCAATAACTCAATGCTAAAAGGAATTCAAAGCATGCATAACATGAATTTTGAGTAATTTAACATCAAGACTACTGGAAGCAAGATATAAAGGAAACACATAAACTTGTTGAAACATCTCAAGAATCTCAAGTGAAGCATAAAACAGTCAATGTCTGTCTATTACTAATATGAAATATTTACAATAGTAATAGTGTCAAAATAATTCTCCAACCCTTTCTCATTCGATTTTATGTCTATAAATAGACCCTTTTTTTCTTACATAGGATCTACCAGCTGGCTAGATCATCGAACCATGACTTTGACACCTAATCATAACTAAAAACTACATTTCTGGAACATAAAAAGAAACCTAGTCATTTAAGACTTACTCTCCTAATAGGAATCTACTTACATTTATTTCATCCACTTCTCTATTAATGGGACAATTACATGGATAAATATGAGATGCTCGAGTGGCATTCTCCATCACCAAGACATGAATGCACCCCCAATAATTTAGAAACAAATGTCCTATATTTTAGGAAAAGATTAATATTATCTAAAACTTTGTCTTCATGCTTATTTGTATGAGTGACACATATGCCAAGTAATGGATCTCTACTGGGATGGCCCACTTTCTGTTTGGATGCCTCCAGGTGGCTGGCTGTCCTTCCATATGCCATTCAAACCTCTGAAAACTCTTTAAAAATATCTTGTTGCAAAACATAGTGTCATTAAGCAGTTTCGTAACGAAATTTCATAGCGTGCCCACTTCTTCCTTTTAACCTTATATTTTGCCACCTATACTAATCAAAAAGTGTTTTTCAGGTAAAAATAACTAAATACCATCAATTTCCCTCCTTGGATCTCCATAAAACTGATTTTTTAGATAAAAAAAATTCTTTAGAAATTTCGGAGCGAATTTCAGCCCTCAAGCCTGGAGCTCGCTACGAAACTTCCTGATCTGGCTGAAACTGCAGATTTGGTAATTTTCTTCAAAAAATCTTCTTCTAACCAAAAATTGGTGTCACCTGCAAGCTGTAAAATTAAAAAAAAAAATCTTTAGATCAACTTCTCAGTCCTTGGGTGCTTCATCTTCAGCAACAACAGGTTGTACCTCAGGTCCATCTACCAATCTAATTTTCAGCCCTCTTTTCTTTAGTTCTTCTTGAATCATGTCCATTTGGTCTTACAACTCTTTGACCTGCCCTTTAAGCTTTTTCATCTCAGACTGTAACCAAAAATTCCTTTTCCTTATGTTTTTTACCACCCTTCTCGGGGGAAGACTTCTCTTCAGCATCTTTTTTGCATTTGGAAAAGTCTTATCATACTTATCCAGCTTCTCCTCCATCTCTTTCTCAAAATATGCCATTAGTTGTCTATCCACTTTGGCTTCTTTTAATTCTATCTTGACTTCAACTACTTCTTCCCTGGACTCTCTTAATTTTTCTTGCAAAATTTTTACTTCAGTATTTTCTTCAATATGTTCTTTTCCTTTTATTTTTACAAAGACTTCTTCTGTTGCTAGAGATAGGTCTATGGTGTTCTCTGGTTGCTTACCTTCACTAATATTTTCTGCTCTTTCTCTTTCCATGGCATCCTTTTCAATTTGTGACTTGTTCATTGGCTTCCTTGGCTGGAAAATGAAACCAGCAGCCTCTCTTGCAAAATCCAACTTATTGATAGACTTACATTTCTTTAATTTTCTTATATCTCCTCAATGTATTTTTCTTGTACAATTGGGGATTCTTCAATATCTATTGCCTGTAGGATGTCTTCTAGGTTTCCTTTGGCAAATGTTTGCCTTCTTGTTACCCTCCTGCTGCTTTGTTTACTAATTCTTTGTTTTTGTATTTCATGTGATGGATGAGGCATATTAGTCTCTTGCAAAGGTTCAACTTCAATGTCCATTGGTTCTACAGGACTTGTCCTCCTTCTTCATCAATATATTCTATTACATTTGCAAATGGAGTAGCCTTTGGTTTTGAAACCTTCTTTGGTGTCACTGAATCTACTTCATATCCACTCATAAAAATAAAAGAGGCCCAATCCCTATTTAACCTTTTTAATTCCTCCAGTACTAACAATTTGATCAGACCATGGTGAAATATTGATGTTTCACTACCCTATGCCTTGGCCTAGACCTTATCTGACATCTTCCCCAAACTTCTATATAAAAATAAAGGTAGGTCAAGCATTTTCTTACCAAAAAAATGCAGAAGGATTCTTAAATGATAAGAATAAACCATGTGGAACATCCCTTCACAGGTAAAGTATTTTTGGACCACCAACAGTATTTTTTCATAATTTTCTTTCATATAACCCCTAGGGATGCCATTTGTCATGTCAGCTCCTCTGTGCTCCTGTTTGAGAAATTCTTCACAGCTTTTCATTCTGAATTTTGTACCTTTGAACCATTCCTTGCCACCTCTGGGTATTTATGTATCTTAAGAGATAGCATCAGGTGACATTATGAGGTTCAAAACTCCAACCTTTGAGGTTGTCCATGTAAAATTTGTTGCAAATTCTTTGGATACCTGGACATGGAAACCTTGCAATTTTTGACAAAAATGTAGGCAACCTACCTTCCTGAAGGCCTCCATAGCACTAGGATCTTCATTTAACAACTTCAAATCCATAGGTTTATACCTCACACAATAACCACCCTTGTTTTCTTTCTTCTTTGATACCATTGATCCTTTATACTCTCGTTTCCTCCTTGTGTATGACACCTACAGAATAAAAACTAAACAGCAACCTGCTTTGTGTGGTGAACCAGCTCTTGATTAGTGACACTGAGATGATTTAAATGAAATAATTTGGACGATGAATGACAAAGAGTAGCTTAGGGGAATGGTTTAAAATAAATTTTACAACTCGAGGGAAAAATATGACACATGTGACCACAAGAGGCAATGATTACAAAATATACGACCTTGCATGCTTGGGAATTATGATAACTAACTTGCATGACCTCACCTTTGTCTTTATCCATAAAAAATTTGACATCTCACACCGCTCTATCAATCTCTATAGAAAAAAATAATTTTTGTATCAAAAATAGTTAAACTGCTAACAAATTCGCTATCGAACTGTCAGGAAGTTTCGTATGAAACCTGTTGTTTTTCCGTATAATTTTCTACGAAACGGTGTAAGATTTACAAGTGTGTTATATTTCTTATTTGAAAGCATGGGAGAGAAAACTAAATGATATAAGGTGGACTTAACCGTTATGATAAGGCTCAATATGGGTTTAGACTTAAGGTAAACCTTACCACATGTATTTTTTTTTAAATTTGAACCAACATGAACCTAGGTGAATCACATGTAAAACCCTATCAATGAAAGTGTTAAGACTAATGAATTATAACATTGGCCCCACTGGGGATGATGTGCCCCTGTGGTACAACAAAGAAGATGTAGTTCTAGTGCCACCTTTTATTGAAAACAAAACTTCTAAAATTCACAAAGCCTTCTTCAAACTCTTATGGCCTACTCCTTGCGCTAGATTTTAATGATTAGGTTTTCTTTATTAGCAAAACATCATAATAGAAAACGAAATATAAGCAATGGAGTGAATATTCAGTAAAAACTTAGGAGGAGTAGTGTTTCAGAAACCTGCCATTGACAGGTCCTCCTACACACAGTTGACCCTTCTAACAAAATTTACTTTTCCAAGAAAGGACCGAATTTAATTCTTGTTCCTTGGCAGGTCTATATTCTGAATTTCATTAACTCTATTAGGATAAATCCTTATCCCATCCTTTGATATGATATGTCCAAGCAATTTTCTAGAAGTTGGAGCAAAAATACTTTTAGTGGGATTGATAGAGATACCAAATTTTCTACATTTCTGCAGAATTTTCTCCAAATGTTTCAAGTAATCCTCCTCCTTTATTGAAAACATAGTTATGTCATCCAAGTAGTGTTGGAAATATGATGAAATATGTTGTACTTGATGGCAACTTACTTGATGAAGTTTTCCTTGATGGAAACCTACTTGATGAGTTGCCTATGATAAGCAACCTATGTGTTAAAGATGTAAAAATGATGTTTCTATAGGTCAGTTCAGATGTGACAGAGAAAGGAATTCCAGTAAGTGCTAGAGAAATTAAACAGTAAATATTTCTCAATGTATACGCAGGTTTGATGAAGGAAACCCGTGTATGGATGCAATGTATACACTACTTTTATGAAGGCAGTCTGCGTATACATTCAGAATTAGTATATACATAATTTTTATGAAGAGAACTGGCATATACACGCAGATAAGAACGATCCAAGTCGCGTATGCCTTTTGTGCTCTAAAATTATGATACCAAGGGGCATTAGCATGGTATTATCCCACAGTTTTGATCGTTGTGTCGTCTATTTGATTCCATCCAAAGAATACCATCGGCAGTTGTGTGTTTTTGACTCATGGTATTGATAAAAGCTAAATCTATATAAGGAGAAGAAGATCATAGTGCAAAGTGTGCATGTGGAAGGGCTATCACTAAATACTTATCTTTGAAGTATTTATACATTGGATGAACTCTGTTTTATTGATAAATCTGAATTTATGATGCACCTTTGGATACATTGATGGATCAAGATCTCTAGACCTAAAATGACTATGTTCTTGCATGATACATTGAAGAGATGATCAAATTTGAGACCTGATGCATGTTCGCTAAAATGAAGAAAAGCAATCTGGGTAAGTTTTATAGATTTGAAACATTCTGCTGAAATAATATTTACAGATTTGTGTGCCAGTTCCTTTCAGTAAAATCGCGTATATACACGGGTTTGATTCAGAAAAGGCGCATATGGAAGTTGGGGTTTTCTGAAGCTTATTGTAGAGGTTTTCTGTTATTGCTGCTATTATTTATGTTGTCTGTCAATGAAGTCTTCATGTAGATCTGGATTTCTTGAATACTGTACATGTTGTTAGTTGAATATGTCTAAATATGATCAATAAGTGAGTAAACATGGTTAATGATGACTGACAATTTAAGGGTTCTACATTTCTAAAAATATGTCTTACTGAAAGTCTCATATTTGAATCCGAGACAGATCATTTAAAAAAAAAACAGTATTCTCAGATCTATACGCAGGTTGGTGTTAAGGAAAGTGCGTATACACACAGGTTCAGTGAAGCAAAGTAGCTTATGCATTTTAAGATGATAAATGTTCAAGGTTAAGTTTGATTTTGCAATCTGGGTTATTTCTGAAGATCTGGTTACAGTGATCTCACTGTCTGGTTTGATGTATTAGGTGAAGTTTATTATAGTTTATCTTTGTGAAGGGTTGGGTTGAAGTTGTGTGATCCAGTATGAAAATTGATGAAACATGGTTTGCAGTTTTTCTAAGGGTTGAAGCCTTCAGTGTGGAAGTAGAAGCTTCCTGCTAGTAAAAGCTAGTGTTTTGATCAGGGGGTTGAAGCTCCCTTCCAATAGTGGCTGGTAAACGAGTTCAGGGGGTTGTAGCTCCCTTCTAGTAGCAGCTGTAAAACCGAGAGAAGGTTGCAGCCTTCTACAGGTAGATGCCTGCGTACTGATATGAGTTTGCATAAGTACAAAATTGTAAACAGATTTCCATATAATAAATATTGAAGACAGAGACGACAGCAATGGTGGATTTCTCCTGAATTGGGTTTCCACCTTAAATCTTGGTGTTCATGTGTGATTCTCTTGTGAAGATTTATTTTGCTGTTACTGCACATATTTATTACTGAACTAACAGATGCATAAACTGATAAGATGAGTTAAAAGTGTGTTTCTGAAAATGTTCTAACAATAAATTCATATCATTATACGCAAGTTTCTTTTGGTATATGTGCATGTATACGCGAGTTGGGTTCATTAAAGTCGCGTGTGGAATTTAGCAAATAAAAAATAAAATTTATCAGTTAACTCTAAATACTGATTCACCCCCCCCCCCCCCCCCCCCCTCTTAGTATTTTTCCAACAATTGGTATCAGAGCGGGTCCTTCTAAATAATCTTAATCGCCAGAAGGAAGATCAGCTAAGATGAGCAATCAATATGGGACAACATCTATCAGGCCTCCCCTCTTCAATGGAAACAATTTAATATTGTAGAATACAACGACAAGATCCTATCTTCAGTCTCTTGGTGTAGATGTATGGGCTATAGTTGAAGGAGGTTATCAATATCCAGCATCAGTTCCAATAGATGCAGTAGAAAGAAAGAACTATGAAACCAATGCAAAGGTGGTCAATGCATTATTGGGAAGTCTGACTGAATCAGAATTTGTCAAAGTCATGCAGTTGAATACAGCAAAGGATATATGGGACAAAATCATTCTAAGCTATGAAGGTGATACCAAGGTAAAAAGTGCTAAACTCCAAATTCTCATAATTCAATATGAAAATCTCAAGATGCATAATGAGGAAAGCATTGTCAGTTTCTTTTTACGTCTAGATGATATTGTAAATCATATGAGAAATCTAGGTGAAACCATAACTGACACTACTCTGGTAGAAAAGGTTTTCAGATCTCTAACTTCCAAATTTGAGTCAAAAGTGTCTGCTATTGAAGAAAAGTGGGATCTACAAAATCTTACTATTGTTCAACTTCATGGTATTCTGACTGCTTTTGAAATGAGAAAAGGACGTCCATCTGAAGTCAAAGAAGTTTTCTTTAGAGCTGTTGCAAAGGAAGTACAAGAAAATGAAGGATCAGGGAATGTTTTAGAAGAAGATGAGGTAAATTTTGTAAAGAAACTACAACTTGGCACTGGTAGGTTCAGATTTAAGCTTCCTTTTAAATATTTTTCTTGTGGAAGAGTTGGTCATTATGCTGCTAAGTGTCCCCATAAAGAAAATCATGAAAAAGGAAAGGAAGTGGCAAAAGGAAATAAGAATCGGTTTATCAATAGAAAAATTTATTATACTCATGAAGATAGTGATGGGATTTCAAACAGTGAAGAAGGAGAATCTAATCAAGATGCTAGACGTCTCATGGCTTTTAAAAAACATTCTAGTGAGGCTAAGGATACATTTATGGATGCTCTAGAAGAAAATGATTCTCTTGAAGAAATAAATCAGCTCAAAATATGTTTGGAAGAAAACAAAATTTCCATAGTTACTCTAAAGAACCAGCTTGTAGAAAAGGAGAAACACAATGAGAAATTAGAATGTGAAATAGTAAGTCTAAGAAAGGAAATTGAGAAAGTAAAAAAATTTGAATGTTAGATTTGCTAAAGGATCTGAAACCTTAGATGAAATTATCAAGGTACAACGTTCTCCTCTTATAAAGACAGGTCTTGGATATATCGGAGAATCCTCTCAATCTTCAGCACCAAGCTATCTAAATGCAGCTAAAGCCAGCCTACAAAATTCTGTCACTCAGCAAGAGAACAAAGTGTTGGAAAAATACTGAGAGCAGGGGGTGTATCAGTATTTAGAGATTGTTGAACATATTTTAACTTTTTCTTCTACAGAATTCCATACGCGGATTTTATGAAACCAACTCGCGTATACACACACAAATACTGAAAGAAACTAGCATATACTGATATAATGTTACAGATTAGAAAAAAATTTCAGGAACAGTCTTTAACTCAATTTATCAGTCATGCATCTGTTATATAATCATTAAATATGTGCAGTAATAGCAATATAAATCATCACACACATGAACACCAGTATTTAAGGTGGAAACCCAATTCGGGAGAAAACCACCGATGTTTTCGTCTCTGTCTTCAATATTTATTATATGGAAAACTATTTATAATATTTTACTGATGCATAATCATATAATTATGCAGGAATCTACCTGCAGAAGGTTGCAACCTTCTCTTGTTTTCCAGTTGTTACTGGAAGGGAGCTACAACCCCCTAATCTCGTTTACCAGCCACTACTGGAAGGGAGCTTCAACCCCCTGATCAAAACACCAACTTCTACTGGTAGGAAGATTCTACTTCCATACTGAAGGCTTCAACCCTCAGAACCACTGCAGACTATGTTTCATAAATTTTCATACTGGATCAAACAACGTCAACACAACTTTTTATAAACATCGACAACCATAGAATTTACCCAATACTTCAATCAAAACAAGGAGACCACTATAACCAGAACTCAGAAATAACCCATACTTTAGAATAAATATGTAGATACAAACTCAACCCTGAACATTCATCAACTTAAAATGAATACGCTACTTCGCTTCACTGAACCCGCGTATGAAAATTTATGAAATGTGGTCTGCAGTGGTTCTGTGAATACCAACCTGCATATAGCTCTGTGAATAATGTTTTTCAGAATGTAATCAGTCTCAGATCCAGATCTGAGGCTTTCAGTCAGATATCTTTAGAAATGCAGAACCCTTCATCAGTTAGTCACCATCAACCATGTTTATTCTCTCATTGATCAGATTTGTACATAATCAACTTACCAGCATATACAGTATTCAAACAACCCAGATCTTCAAGAAGAATTCATTGACAGACAGTAGAAAAATAGCAGGAAACACAGAAAAACATCTACAATAAGCTTCAGAAAACCCTAAACTTCCATACGCACTTTTTCTGAATCAAACTCGTGTATATACGCGCTTTTACTGAGACAAACTAGCATATAGATCTGTAAATGTAAACTTTACAGAATGAACCAGATCCATAGAACTTACCCAGATTCCTTCATTTGACTTTAGCAAACTTGTGCCAGGTCATAGATCTAATCATCTCTTCAATGGATCACACAAGAGCATAGTCATTTCGATCTAGAGATCATGAACCATCATTGTATCCATGGGTACATCATAGATTCATATCTATCAATTAAAACAAAGTTCATCCCATGCAGATATACCTCAGAGAAAATTCTTCATTAGCAACCCTTTCTTTTGCACACATTGCACTATGATCTTCTTCTCCTTATATAGATTTAGCTTTTACCAATACCATGAGTCAAAACTACACAACTGCAGATGGTATTCTTGGACAGAATCAAATATACAATACAACGCTCAATACTGTGGGCTAATACCATGGTAATGCCCCTTGGTATCATAATTTTAGAGCGTAAAAGGCATACGTGACTTGGATCGTTCTTATCCGTGTGTATACGTGACTTCTCGTCATAAAAACTACATATATACTTATCCTGAATGTATACGCGGGTTTCCTTCATAAAAGTAGTGTATACATTGAATCCATACACGGGTTGCCTTCATCAAACCTGGGTATACATTGTGACATATTATATTTATCATTTATCTGGCACAAACTGTAATTCCTTTCTCTGTCACTTCTGAACTGACCTGTAGAATCATCATTTTTACATATTTAACAAATAGGTTGCTATTAAAATGGAAACTCGTCAAGAGGTTTCCATCAAGTACAGCATCATCAAGTAGGTTTCCATCAAGGACAACATATTGCATCATATTGCCAACACAAAGAAACTTCACAGGTAAAGCACGACCACTTCAATTCAAAGAAAATTAGCAGAAATATCAATCAGAGAAATACCAATCAGTAGGTAAACACAAATAGAAGGTTTCGTGATTGCAGAAATTTCTTCTTTAATGGGCAATGTTTCTCATGTCATAATTTTGGTCATAAAGCTATTCAATGTGTTGCATACAAAACCATCATGACCATAGAATCAAGAAAACAAATAAATGAGACTGGAATAAAGAAGAATACTTATAACAACTTTTCTCCTCTTCAAAATGAAATTTAATGTGCTTATTGCAATAACTTTGGTCATGGAGAATCTGAATGCAGGAGCAAACTTCAACCAAAAGAGCATATACCTTTAAATTCCAAGGTATGGAGAAAGAAGGACTTACAGGTTGAGAAATGTGGCATAGCCTTATTTGTATAAGGGGAAGAAAATCAATGGTACATTGATAGCAGATGCTCAAAACACATGACAGGTGATAGAAATAAACTCCTTGCATATAATGCTCTAGAAATATAAAAGAATGTTACCTTTGGAAAAGATACTCCTGCTGTCATTAAAGGAAAAGGTTTTTTTTTTTTAAAGAAAAGGTAAAAGCTAACAATGTTATATATGTGGATGGATTAAAACATAACGTGTTAAGTGTGAGTCAAATGTGTGATCAAGGAAATGAAGTTGTCTTTAGTTCAAAAGAATGTGTGGTACGTGAACTTGACATAGGAAAAACAGTAATAAAAGGAACTAGAACACCAAGAAATATGTATGTATTGAAAGGTTGCAAAGAACAATGTTACTTGGGTAAGTCTTCAGAAAATTGGTTGTGGCACATAAGATTGGGGCATTTGAGTTTCTCTCAAATCAGCAAATCTAGCAAACTCAAAGTTGTTCGTGATCTTCCTAGCATCACTCTGCCTGAAAGTACCATATGCAAATCTTGCCAATTCAGTAAGCAAACCAAAGTGAAATTCAATGCCAAAGAAGGATCAGCAAGTAATCCTCTTCAACTCATACATACTGACTTATGTTTACCTATGAGGAAAAATTCACCCCATGGAGAACAATACTATATTCTATTTATTGATGACTTCTCTAGAATGTGTTGGATTGGGTTACTAAAACACAAAGATAAAGCATTTGAAAATTTTCAGATCTTCAAAGCCTTGGTTGAAAATGAATTAGATCTAAAAATAAAATGTCTTAGATCTAACTGAGGAGGGGAATATATATCAAATGAATTCTTTTATTTCTATGAACAACATGGCATAAAAAGACAGTTTTTTGTAGCTGGAACCCCACAAAAAAATGGCGTGGCAAGAAGAATGAATATAATAGTTCAACAAATGGCTCGTGATATGCTTGATGATTCTGGAACACCTGATACCTTTTTGGGAGAAGCAGCACATACCGCAATAAATATTCTTAACAAGGCTCATGTTTATGTGAACAGTGATAAAACTCCTTATGAGCTCTGGTATGGTAGTCTTCCCACAGCAAATAATTTTAGAGTTTTTGGAAGCAAATGTTTTATCAAGAACAATGATTAAAAAATTGGTAAATTTGAACCTAGAGTAGATGAAGGATTTTTTCTTGGCTACTCTTCAAGAAGTAAAGCATATAATTGTTACAATAAAAGACTTCAAAAGATTGTTGAATGTATTGATGTTGTAATTGATGAGTCTCTATAAACTCCTAAAAGGGAAATAACAACAACAAATGAAGATGATGATGATGTATATTTTCCTTCATCAAACAGCAACAATATAGAAGGTGAACCCAATGAAGCACCAGAAGAAGATCTATCTGAAAAGGCTCCATCTAGGTATGTTCAAAAGAATCATCCAGAATCTCAAATTTTGGGAGAAAAAGGATCAAGTGTCCAAACAAGAAGAACTCTTGTAGGATCTCCTAGCTATCTGGCATTTCTATCCACTATTGAACCATATAATGTCAATCAAGCTAGCAAATATGAATGTTGGATTCAAGCCATGAATGAAGAACTTGATTAGATTGAAAATAATCACACTTAGGAATTAGTTCCAAGACCTCATGATAAAAATGTTATTGGAACAAAATGGATATTCAAAAAAAAGTTAAATGAAAATGGAGATGTTATTAGAAACAAATCTAGAATTGTTTGTAAAGGGTATGCTCAACAAGAAGGTATAGACTTTGAAGAAACATTTTCTCCTGTAGCTAGACTTGAAGCCATAAGAATTTTTCTTGCCTTTTCAAGCTTTCAACAATTCAAATTTTATCAAATGGATGTTAAATCTGCTTTCTCAATGGTGATCTAGAAGAAGAAGTTTATATAGAACAACCAGAAGGATTCATTTTGGGAAATGATGAAAAACTTGTTTGCAAACTTAAAAAGGCTTTATATGGTCTCAAACAAGCTCCAAGGGCATGGTACTATCGTCTTGACAAATATCTTCATCAACAAGGTTTTTCAAAGGGATCTATTGATAGCAACTTATACACAAAAATTGAAAAAGATAAACTATTGATTGTAGCTTTATATGTTGATGACATCATTTTTGGGAGTAATGAAGAGTCCATGAGTCAGAAATTTTCTTCTGTTATGCGGAAATAATTTGAAATGTCTTTACTTGGGGAAATAACATTTTTTCTTGGCTTACAAGTGAAACAATCAATAGATGGCATATTCTTATCACAAGAAAAATATCTTAATCAAATTTTGAATAAGTATGGGATGGAGGACTGCAAACCTGTGAGTACACCAATGGTAACTGGGTGTAACCTCAGTTCTCATGATGATTCTCCCACGGTGAATCAACCAGAATATAGATCCATGATTGTAAGTCTACTTTATCTAATCGGGACAAGACCAGACATTATGCATGCAGTTGGGATTGTTGGACTATTCCAAGATAATCCAAAAGAGTCTCACCTTTAGGCTGTAAAAAGAATATTCAAATATCTACAAGGGACTCAAGACTTTGGTCTATGGTATCCAAAGAATTTTGATCTCACTCTCCATGCTTACACAGATGCAGATTGGGCTGGAAATGTTGATGATCGAAAAAGCACTAGTGGTGGTGCATTCTATATGGGGCCCCAAGTAGCATCTTGGTTCATTAAGAAACAAAGTTCTATTTCCTTATCCATAGCAGAAGTAGAATATGTGGCTGTTGCATCATGTTGCACACAACTACTTTGGATGATGCAGACTTTACAAGACATTCAAATCAAATGTTCACCTCCCATCTCCATTTTATGTGATAATACAAGTGCCTTTAGTATCTCAAAGAATCCTGTTATGCATTCCAAGACCAAGCACATTCCTATTAAGTATCACTTCCTACGTGAACAAGTGCTTGAACAAAAGGTTAAATTGGAGTATGTTCCCTTCAAAGAACAAGTTGCTAATATATTTACTAAACCTCTGCCCGGGGAAGCATTCAAATATCTCAGACAGAAGCTGGGAGTTGTCTCTTCCTCTCTGATCAAATCCACTTAAATTCAGAAGATTAAATTTGGTACGCTAGTTTCATAAAGGTGAATTGCGTATATACACGAGTTTCTATGCATAAAGCTACGTATGGGTTTTTTCTGACAGAAATTCTTTGGGTCAACTTTCAGAACAGTTGTGGTGATGTTGGGTAATATTTGTTGTTGTTCAATCTTCATCTTTCTGTATCATTCTATGATATTTTTCTCCTTGATGGAACTGCTTTGATTAATTGGTTTTTGAAAGTGTTCAGGATGCACAAGCTTAGGGGGAGCACCTGCCTTTTTGAAGAGGATGTATTGTTGGCATTCTAATTTGATTTCTGATTTATGATATCTCTCTAGAGATCTTTTGGTCTTGGTTATAAAAATCTATTTCTGTAATTTGATGAAAAGTTCATGTTGAGACCTATGATGTAAAATTTTTATATTCATACATGAAAGGACTTATTCAATATTTGTAAACCCACTTGGGTGGGTAGTTGAGTCAATATTGTAAACCCACTTGGTTTGGTAGATCAGTAAAATATGTAAATCCACTTGGTTGGATCATTGATGTACATATAGGTCATACTTGGTTGAGTTATAGAGTCATGTACTTCATTGAAAAATATGTCTGAAGATTCAGCATGAACTCAGGGGGAGCATGGTAAATTCAGTACATGACAGATCTACAGAGCTCTTCTTTCTACCAGGAAAGAGCAACCTTGTTTCAGTATTGATCCACCCTCTACCCTTGATGTCAAAGGGGGAGAGTATTTTGGTGTTTGAATAATGGTTATGATTAATGTATTTATCTGTTGTAGTGATCAAACACCATCATGGTTTCCATCAAGTCCAAAGGGGGAGATTGTTGGCAATATGATGAAATATGTTGTCCTTAATGGAAACATACTCGATGAAGTTTTCCTTCATGGAAACCTACTTGATGAGTTGCCTATGATAAGCAACCTATGTGTTAAAGATGTAAAAATGATGTTTCTATAGGTCAGTTCAAATGTGACAGAGAAAGGAATTCCAATAAGTGCTAGAGAAATGAAACAGGAAATATTTCTCAATGTATACGCAGGTTTGATGAAGGAAAACCGCGTATGGATGTAATGTATACGCTAATTTTATGAAGGAAATCCGCGTATACATTCAAAATTAGTATATATACCATTTTTATGAAGATAATTCCTGCATACACGCGGATAAGAATGATCCAAGTCGCGTATGCCTTTTGCGCTCTAAAATTATGATACCAAGGGGCATTAGCATGGTATTAGCCCACAGTTTTGAGCGTTGTGTCATCTATTTGATTCCGTCCAAAGAATACCATCGGCATTTGTGTGGTTTTAAATCATGGTATTCATAAAGGCTAAATCTATATAAGGAGAAGAAGATCATAGTGCAAAGTGTGCATGTTGAAGGGCTATCACTAAATACTTATCTCTGAAGTATTTTTGCATTGGATGAACTCTGTTTTATTGATAAATCTAAATTTATGATGCACCTTTGGATAGATCGATGGATCAATATCTCTATACCTGAAATGACTATGTTCTTGCATGATCCATTGAAGATATGATCGGATCTAAGACCTGTTGCATGTTTTCTGAAATGAAGTGAAGAAATCTGGGTAAGTTTTATAGATCTGAAACATTCTGCTGAAATAATATTTATAGATTTATATGCTAGTTCATTTCAGTCAAAGCACGTATATACGCGGGTTTGCTTCAGAAAAGGTGTGTATGGAAGTTAGGTTTTTATGAATCTTATTGCAGAGGTTTTCTATTATTGCTGCTATTATTTATGTTGTCTATCAATGAAGTCTTCATGCAGATCTGGGTTGCTTGAATACTGTACATGCTTCTAGTTGAATATGTCCAAATCTGATCAATAAGTGAGTAAACATGGTTAATGATGACTGAAAATTTAAGGGTTCTACATTTCTAAAAATATGTCTGACTGAAAGCCTCGGACTTGAATCTGAGACAAATCATTTTATAGAAAAAAACAATATTCTTAGATCTATACGCAGGTTGGTGTTAAGGAAAGTGCATATACACGCAGGTTCAGTGAAGCAAAGTAGCTTATGCATTTTAAGATGATAAATTTTCAGGGTTAAGTTTGATTTTGCAGTCTGGGTTATTTCTGAAGATCTGGTTACAGTGATCTCACTGTCTGGTTTGATTTATTGGGTGAAGTTTATTATAGTTGATCTTTGTGAAGGGTTGGGCTGAAGCTGTTTGATCCAGTATGAAAATTGATGAAGCATGGTCTGTAGTGTTTCTGAGGGTTGAAGCCTTCAGTGTGGAAGTAGAAACTTCCTGCCAGTAAAAGTTGGTGTTCTGATCAAGGGGTTGAAGCTCCCTTCCAGTAGTGGTTGGTAAACGAGTTCAGGGGGTTGTAGCTCCCTTCCAATAGCAGCTGGAAAAATGAGAGAAGGTTGCAGCCTCCTACAGGTAGATGCCTGTGTACTGATATGAGCCTGCATCAGTACAAAATTATAAACAGTTTTCCATATAATAAATATTGAAGACAGAGACGACAGCAATGGTGGTTTTCTCCCGAATTTGGTTTCCACCTTAAATCTTGGTGTTCATGTGTGATTCTCTTATGATGATTTATATTTTTTTTTACTGCAAATATTTATTATTGAACTAACAGATGCATAAATAGATAAGCTGAGTTAAAATTGTGCTTCTGAAAATGTTCTAACAATAAATTCATATCAGTATACGCAAGTTTATTTTGGTATATGCGCGTGTATACGTGAGTTGGGTTCATTAAAGTCACATATGGAATTCAGTAATGAAAAAATAAAAGTTATCAGTTAACTCTAAATACTGATTCACCCCCCCACCCCTCTCAGTATTTTTCCAATAAGTAGACCACAACTGATTTGTCTTTATCCTCAGCAAAAGAAATATCCATTCCTCTTTGAAAAGTCTCTCTTGCATTCATCAAACCAAAAGGCATCTTGGCGTACATGAATGTTCCCCATGGTGTGGTAAAGGCAGTCTTCTCCTGATCTTCTGGATGTACCAATATTTTTTTATATCCTGAAAATCCATCGAGCATGGACATCCTTTGAGAGGAAACAATATTCTGCAAAATCTTATCCATATTGGGAAGAGGATAGTTTTCCTTCAAGGAAGCCTTGTTCAGATTTCTAAAATCAATACAGATTCTGATCTCACCACTCTTCTTTCTAATTGGTACCAGATTAGCAAGCCATTTTGAAAACCTTATAGGAACAATGATCTTTGCATCGAAAAGTTTCTTAATCTCTTTCTCGATCAGAGGCATGAGCAATGGATTAATCCTTCTCAATTTATGTTTGAAATGTTTCTTATTCTCTTTGATAGGAATAGTATGTTGTATAATACTAGGATCATACTTTTTCAGATCAGCACAGCTCCATGAAAAAATATCAATGTATTTCTTCATCATCTCAACATACTTCTACCTCATCTCCATAGAAAGAAACTTGTAAATTTTGACCATTTTAGGTGTTTCTTCTTTACCAAGATTGCAAGTTTCTACCTCCTCACCATCAACCTGCATTCTAGTATATTTAAACATCATTTTTATCAAAAAAAAATTCAAGTGGAATAAGGCCCTTTGGTATACAATTGTTCTTCAGTTGCAAGACTTCATAATGGACCTTGGTTTCAACAAACATATTTTGTTGATCCACTTGTATGTTTTCAAACTCCTCCTTTAACTCTAGGAAATTTCGGACTTGATGGTCATCTTCAAACACTTGCCAATGAATGATATTATCAATAATTGATGGCCTATGCTAGACTTAAACTTCATACTTCTTAGTAGGATGTGTAGGGATGACAAATAAACTTGCAAAGACAGCTAAAGAATTAGCCACTGAATTTTGGTCTCTAGTTTTCACAATGAATGCATATTCTTGAAAATTTTCTAGCATTTCCATAATTTGTAAGCCCTCATCCTTACATCCTTGGTTTGGTATGATCCTTCAAATTGTTTGATTAGTAACTCTGAATCACCACACACAGATATCTGCTTGGCACCTAGTCTCTTCAAAATTTCTAAACCCAAAAATAGAGATTCATATTTTTCCATATTATTGGTGCAATCAAAGTTAAGTTTCAAGGCGTAAAACTTAATTTCATCATCAGGAGTAGTAATCCATATGCCTGCTCCAGCCCCCTCTCTTCCAGCAGATCCATCAAAGTGCAAAAGCCACCAGCTCTCTGCTTTTTCTTCAACACCTTCAACACCTTCAACACCTTCCTTGACTTTATGATATCTGGTAATTATGTTGTAATCACGACTATACTGATGTTTATATATATATATATATATATATATATATATATATATATATATATGTATGTATGTATGTATGTATGTATGTATGTATGTATGTATGTATGCCATTGTACGAAAGGTTCGCCAGAGATCATGCTTGTGGAGGAAATATTTCTTATGCAAGCGAATGGCATGAAGAGGTTCCTGGTATCAAGTGGGAGGAGTAGCCCTGATAGATATATGAGGTCGGTATCATGTGGATATGAATTGATATTATGTGTTTATACTATGCCTATGTTTATGATATGGCAGGTAATGTTGAGTGATACATGTCGTATATGCGGAGTTTTGTACAGATGGTGTTGTGTACAGGTCGTATATGTGGTGCCGTGTACAGATGTTGTTGTGTACATGTTGTATATGCAATGTTATGTGCATGTGGTGTTGTGTAAACATTGTGTATATGGTTTTGTATATACATGGTGTTGTGTACATGTTGTACATGTGGTGTTGTGTGTGTGTGTGTTGTTGTGTACATGTTGTAGATATGGTGTTGTGTGTGCATGGTGTTGTGTACACATAGTGCAGGTGGTGTAGTGTACATGTGATTTTTTGTACACATTGTGAAGGTGGTGTTGTGTACATGTGGTTTCATGTACACGTTGTGTAGGTGGCGATGTGTACATGTGCTGATGTGTACATGTTGTACATGTGGTTATGTGTACAGGTTGTACATGTGGTATTGTGTACATGTCGTACATTTTTTGTTGTGTACATGTAGTACTATGGTATGTGCATTGTGTAGTCATTATATCGTGACATGTATATTCATTGTGTTGTACTTTTATACGTATATGTCTTCTGTTGTACATTGGGTGTATGTGTAGGTGTATGTATTGTGTTGTTAGGTTTTCTATAATACTAGTGTAGCCCCTTATTGTTATTATTTTAGCCCCATTACTGTTATTTTTGTGCCCATTTAGTCCCCATATTGTTATTATTGTGCCCCATAGGTGTAGCCCCATTATTTTTATTGTTGTGTCCATGTGGTCCCCATATTGTTATATTGTGACCCCTCAAACTCCTATATATAGAAGGTAGGTTTTGTCATTTGTATCATCCAAGAATTTTTCATTTATGTAATGTAAAGGAGGTTCCCCTCTCGAAGAGGCTGATTTCTAAGTCATTGATATATATTTTTGTCTATTTTGTGAGTTGGTTTCATAACATTTGGTATCAGAGGCTTGGATTCTAGGGTTTTGCTACTGCGAATGGGTCATATTGGAATTTTTGCTATAACTTTTTTTATACGAAGTCACCGAAGCTAAAATTTTACCACGAGAAGCTGAAATCCTAAGGAATGTCATGTAAAAAATTCAGATCTTGGTTCTCTATATTTTCGGAGAAATGATCTAAGGAACTTAGGGTTTTTGCAGGGTCCATAATTTCATCGCAAACAAGTGATCGAGGGAAAATCATCATAACTTTTGTTTCAGATATCAGATTGGAAATGTAAAAAGTGGATGAAATTGCATGGAATTCAGTTTCTTGTGTATCAATTTCAAGGTCGAAGGTCAAAACAGTGACACGTGGCATGTTGTACAAGTTCACTCTATTGAACCAATCCATAACTAGGTCATTGTGGGATATTGGGCATAACTTTAACTTGAAGAATCCAAATTAGGTTTGAACTATGGAATTGGAAAGAAGACTCAGAGGGCTACCACAAGACTGAAGTTAAGATCTTGGAGATACTAAATTGTAGAGGTACAATTGTTTCAATATCGAGTTCCTAAAAGCAAGAAAAAGGTGTGCATTGTTTAAAAAATTTGCATAACTTTTGTTTGAAAAATCAGTTTGAAGTGATTCCAATGGCATGTTGAAGCATAACTATCTGTATTGGGTTCTAAAATGCTTCAAAAAAATAATTCTATGCCCATAAGCCCTTAGAAAACTCAACTATGATGCATGAAGACGAACAATTGCAGCATGATATATCAAAATTACGAGACCAAGTGCAAAAAATGTCGCTCTCACAAAAAGAAACAAAAAATGAAATGGAAGCTAAGATGGATGATTTAAAGAATGATTTAAAAATGGACCTGGAAGATTTGAAGAATGATTTAGAATCAGACATGGAAGGCATAGAATCAAAAATGAAAGGCAACATGGAATATTTGAAGAATGGTTTAAAAACAAACATGGAAGGTTTGAAGGAAGTTTTGACAAAGTTTCTACAGTAATGCTTCCTAATGGTGAACAGGTATTAGATGAAACTCATGATGATAAAAAAGAAAGTTTAATCATGATTTCATAGACTCTAATTGTTAAAGAGAGTTGTCAAGTAAAATAAGTTGATATAACTTGAAAGCAGCAGAGTGTTGAAGCTCAAGGCAGATAATCATTAGCTTTTGTGGGTCCAAAAGCCCTTTAGTGGGAAGGAGTGATCAGAACTGCATCAAGGCATAAGGGATAGCTCAATTTTAAAAGTGCTCAAAAGTGTGCTAAACCTGAGCGACCTGATAGATCTTGTCTTGTTGATTCCTGTGTCGTGAACAGTTCGAAAAACCAACACCGTATGAGGAAGATATCGCGTCCTGATCAAAATGCCAAACAGGCAAAAAATTAGAAGAATAGGTACAGAGTTGATGTGGCAGGTACAGTCAACAATGCAGGAATATACTTCAGAAATAGCCAATGACATCGCACCAAGTGGCACCTTCAGATTCGCTAGATGGGTTACTGAAGGGAGAAATTTTCTAATGACCTCCAATATTCTTCCTAAGGTTGAATTTAAATTTTTTTAGGTTGGAGTACAACCCAACCAGAGGGTGCCATGTGTCCTCTTTGGTGGGCCCTCTCCAACCCTTGGTCTAATGTCAAATTTTATTAATGTTGGACATTTAAGTTTTATGGTGTTGTTATATATATATATATATTAAAGATCAAACCCACCTCACGACGAGATCGTACCAAATTTGGAAGGTCTTCTAGTTAAACTGGCGCAGGAAATTTATGGCAGAGTCTACAAATTTAGAAAGAGAAGTATGGTTGTAAGCCTTTGCAAAAATTTATGGCGGAGTGGGGGTCGAACCCATGACCTACCGCCCACCAACCAATCTCCTTACCAGCTCTCCTATACGGTGGATATTAACCATCTAAGGTCACTGCATCATGTTATATTTTATGTGCTTTAAGATTGGTGGTTGGAGGGGGCCAGCCTCCTCCCCATGTGGCCACGACTCCAAAACTGAGGGCTAAGACAAAAGAACTGGCGGATTTTGTTAATGATGTTTAATTTAAGTTTAAATGTGGTTTAACAATGTTAAACCATCGTTAGCCCGTAAAAAAGGCTTAAGCTTTATTGCAATTTTATCCGCCTGTAAAAACCATATTAGCACTAATTAATCAGCGCTTAAATTGGCAGATATTTTGGAGGCAGCACCAATTCTAGAGGAATTTCTAAATTTTGAAATCTAACTGGCAATGGGCCCAAATTTAGTGGAGGAAATTGGGCAAAAATTAAATGTGCTCTATCTAGAGCATCTTTGAGCCAAATTTCAAGTGTGAATAGTCATTTTTTAATATATTGGACATTATAGAGCCATTGGTGAGGTTAGAAGAGCCGGTTGAAGACTTCTGAGCATGATTTTTCTTCATAGAATTTCCAAGAGCCATTAGGACCAGAAGGAGCCAGCAGGAGAATGAGGCCTAGCGAGGGCAGCTAGAGGCCATTCTCAGCAAGCCAATAGTCTATTATGACTATATTGAACCTTCTAAATCCAATTATGGGATTTTTAGAAGCATTTGGAGACTTCTGAAGGCCGATATACTACATGGAAGTTTTCAGTGAGCCCAGATCCACATGGTGCCACCAGGTGTTGGAGGTATAGCCAGAGCAGCCAAAGGCCAATTTCAACAATTGAATAGTCATTTCTGACTATATTGTACATTATGAATCCAATGGATGGATTTTTAGAGAATTTTGGAGACTTCTAGAGCCAAATAAGCCACAGGGAAGTTTCATGGAGCTAAGTGCCACCAGGTGTGGGAGGCATAGATTGGGGAGCCAGAGCTCATTCTGAGCAAATGAACAGCCCATTTTGGATGATTGATATGTGTTGGTGATAGTAGAAAAGGTTTTAGGGACAGAAGAGGAATTCCAAGAGATTTTGTGCACAGAGAATCTTAGGGAAGCTTAAGGACACTGATAGAAGAGGTCAAGCCCAAGGGAGCCTAGGTCCATTTCCAAAGATTTAGCAGTCAATACAGGGGTAATTTGGTATTCTAAACCCAGTTGTATAGTCCAAAAAACCATTGGAGTTGAGTAGAAACTTGTAAAATAAACTTTCCATCTTAATCCTAAAGAGAAAAGCCAATTTACGGATGCTCAAGCAGATGTAGCCCAAAACATCCGAGTGAACTCAGTTATTATATTTGTTGTTATGTGTTGATGGTTAATTTTCTGCATTTTATGGTTGTTTTACATTCTTTTAATCAGCCTAAAAAAAATTTTAATTCCTCACACATAAAGCATTAAAGCAGTTAAAACACATACACCTTAATCAAGAATGCAATTTTGCACATGCATGTATAAGCACGATCTTAATTTGTTTTAATTGAATGGGAGGTGCTTGCATATCATAACAAGTCAGCCACCCATTTCAGATCAGGTTGGTATCAGAGCACTAGGTTTCTTGCTTCCTTTTTTGACTTGAAGGGTGTTTAACAGTGCAAATAATTTTAATTGTTTGCAAATTGACTAATGCTTACAAGTTTGATTTTGCGGGGATGAATGGGAGATATTGGTAGCTAATTCCAGAAGAGGACAAGAAGGAAGAAGGCTGAAAGAATCCTCCTTACCCAAAGGACCTCAAGGCAACTCTTGAAGCATAAGAGGGATTGTTTGAAAAAGAGGTTGCTTGATGAAGAGATACAAGCTGCAAAAAAGAGCTCGAATCTACAGCCAAATTGTTAAGAAGCTTTGTCAATTGTTTTTGAAGATTTGTGAATTTTTTTTGAAGTTCTTTAATTCATTTACATTTTTGTAGCCTAATTCGACTCGGCTAAAAGTCAAGAGAGGGTCTCAGTAATTCAAGGTTGCTGAGGAAAAATTTATTAAGATTTAAAAAGAATTGGAACATGTTCAAATAAAAATAATCACAAGCTCAACATATGTTGCTCAATGATTCACCTCTATTGGATGACTTAATTACATTGCAAGGCAGATATTTGGAGAATTCACTCGTGATTTGAATCAGATATTCAGAATTTTTGAACTACAATTAAGTGCATGAAGTTTTGGGCAAAACGACGTGATGTCTATTCAAATGTAGCAGGTTTTCTATGGGTGTTAATTGGGCATTATTTATGGCCAGAATTTGTCAGCTCTACCCAAATGCATTGCCTAGCATGTTGGTTTGCTGCTTTTTCCGAGTGTCTGTAACATAAAAATGTTTCTAAAAGCTCGATGAAAATTAAGTTTATTGTTAAATTTTATTTGGATGTATATTATAGTTTCATGTTTAAACGTCGAGCAAGTCTCCAAGCAGAAGTGGAAATTATTGAAGATTATAACCGAATGATAAAGTGTGGAGGTACAAAGAGCTCGTGAGTTATTGAATCAAGTGCCCCCGCAGTTGACCTGTTTGACCGCAGGGTAAACAACGATCAACGGTGTGGAGTCATTGCAGGGGGACTAGCCAAAGTTTGCCGTTGTACTCCAGGAGCCTCCGCAATGACGTCATGAGCCAAAGTGGAAGACAGCTGTAATCCATGATAAACCTTGTCAATGACTTTTTACACGTCATTTCAGGCATTTATTACGAGTTTGCGTGGCTTTTAAATTGATTTTTATCACATTTTCAAATCATTTGTAATTGTTTTCCCTTTTGAGCCCTGTCGTCGCCACCTTTTCATTCTCCACTACTTTACGGATTGTTGATAAGAATAGGTTTACCTTCATGTTGGACAGAGAAAGGAAACATTCTGTCATGGAAATTTTATGAAGATTCATTAATACGGGCAAAAAGCAAGATGGATAACAGGCATGAAAAGACGCAGATTTTAAAAGGAGAAACAGTGTTTAATTTCTTGCAAAGGCATTTCAATTTGTTATGGATGGTGAAGAATCTCTTCATAGAAATACCTACACACAGTCAGATTGTTGCATTCAGGTTGGAATATCATAGTTTCAAGAATTCATCCACAACCCAAAGTGAGATATGGAAAAAGTGCAAAACATTCTCAATGGACTCAGCAAAAGGAATCCCAGCATCTCAACAAAAAGTAGCTATTGACTCAGAAACCGTATGAGAAGCGACTGTTCTTATAGATTAGGAATTTTCAATTTCACGTTATGTTATTTTCTCAAAATCATGTAAATTGTAATAGGGCCTTTTTGAGGCATGTACCTCCGTAACTGTAAGTAGTTAAAGCAGTTAGAATTAGTTTCATCGCTGGAAACTATTTTGTTATCTTGTATTTAAACAAGATTCCAAGAAAGGAAAAAGGTCCGATTTTTGGACCTCTAGACATCTTTGTAATGAGATTTCAAGTGATTAATGAATGAAAAGCAAGCTTCTAGCATTCGTTGATATTGATGTGTCTTCTAGTTTACATAATGTATTTCCTGTCTTTGAATAAAATGAAGTATTGAAGCAGCAGGTCTCTTTTTACGTGTGTAGATAAGAGTTAAAACCCTTAATAGGCGCTCCTTCATTTTAACTGTTCTTTTCTTATAATTCTTCTAAAGTTTGAGATGATAGATTCTATACAATAGCATATCATTTTGGGCTTTTTCCTTTCATTCTTCTTCTGATCATTTCATTCTATATCATCAGATAATAGCATTGTGGGACATTTATAGCATTTGATTTTGAAGGTTTAATGATTAAAATCTGGAGGTGATTAAATTAGGATCAATATTTATGTGACATAATTATATGAATGTCTTAAACACGGATTCCTTTTCACAGCCAAGGAATTGTTTCTTAAGTTACAACATTAATTGGCGCCGTTGCCAGGGATCGAAGAAGCGAAGCTCATTTCCCTGGGTTTTCTTTTTATTTCCTCTGGTTGTTCAGCTTGGAGGAAATACTCGGCTGTGTTTACTTTTTACAAAATTCTCATTTTAAAAAATTCAAACGCGAGGTCAAATACCTTGCAGCAGAAGGTTTCATAATCCTTTATTCTTGATGGTGAACAAGATTCAGATTTGAAGTTTGGTTGCTTATTATTCACCTGGCGACACCATTGATGAAGGTTTCATTAGATGAAGAATTTTTCTAGCAAGAAGATGAGAAAGTATCATGGAAAAAACATGTATCAGAATTTCCGTTTTTTAAAGCAGGTTCTATTTTTTACTGTCAATTTAGTGGTCTATTTTCCCTTTTATATTAAAAGGATTGTTTCCTTCTTTATTTTCTCAGAAGACTATAAGGCCCAAAATGTAAATTCATTATTGGAAAAAGATGATTTTTCTTCTGCTTGTATTATAGGTCTTGACACAAGTGTATCTCCTAAATATGAAAGGAGGGATGATTGTTGTATTACAATCCCAAAAGATAATCAGTCATATTCTGGGCATAAAGGTGATGATTCATCATCTTTGGATGATAATATTTTTCCTCACAAGAAATTGACTATTTTTCAGTTCAAAAACAAAGAAATCTTTAAACCCCTGAAGCTACCCACCATTCTCCATCAATATCCTTCAAAAGGATTCAAGTCCTTGCCAAGTTTCTCCGGGAAGGAGAAGGACATTTCAGCTAAACTACACATCTTGGAATTTGAGTACTTTCTGGACAAATTTCAAATTATTTATGAAGACGTAGCTTTAAGGATGTTTTGTCATTCTTTAAAGCAGGATGCTCAGCAATGGTTCCAGTGTTTGGAAGAAAGTTAAATTAATTCCTTGCAAGATCTTCAAGATATATTTCTTACATATTGGGGCGAGAATAATTCATATGAAAAGCACCTCTTGGAAATATATTCTATCCGGAGGCAAAGCAATGAATCAATTTCTGAGTTTAATAGGAGGTTTCAAAAAATTTATTTCAGCATGCCAAAAGAAATTCGACCTCCACAAGCAGCAGCTATGGTTTGTTATTTGAAGGCTCTTTCTATTGTCTTGGCTTTTTATCTCAAGGAGATAAAGCCTTTCACTCTGACGCTGATGTTTCTTTATGCACAAGAAATCAAAGATAATGTGTGGGCTTGTAGAAATTTTTCCTGTGATGTAGAAAGAACAAGCTTTGTCGAAGACAAGAGGGCCTGTGAAGAAAAAATTGGAATTTCTTTACAAGAGAATGTAAATTCAGAGGTGAATAAAGATTTCCAAAAAGTGTCAAAAGGTTCCTGTATTGTTGAAAGACAAGAATCTAATCATTTTGAAGATTCTAGTCAAAACTTCGTTGCAACAACTGAACAACACTATGAAAGCATGGAAGATCATTGCAATAATTTTGTGAATAGCGAGGAAAATAGTGCAGTTTCTCAAACATGTTTGCAAGAGGAGGAAAATTTTCGTCAAGAATTGATGTTATACGAAGAACATCAGCATTATGGAGAGCAAACCTTGGATTTTTATTTTCAGCCTAAATGTCTACCTACAGAAAATGGCATTCAAGTTCTTCACACACAATTTCTAATTGAAAAGTCAAACAATGAAAGAATTTTCCATGTTCAAAGAAGTCTACATCAGCAAAATGTTCAAGAAAAGAAGATAGCCAAAGTTTTGTCTCATGATTTCTATGATCTAGTTGTTGAATATATGACAAATTTCTTTGGTCAGCAACAAGATTTTAAGCAAGGGTATGTACAAGATTTTGTATATGAAAATTTTTCATGGTACATTCTTCTTTTGATTTTTAAGTTTCAACAGTATGAAGGTATTAAATCTAACAAGCAGATGTTGGATTGGTTCCATTGGAAGGTTGACTTCACTTGAGTAAGTTCAATCATACATATACATATATAGGAGTTGTACATAAATAAGCTCAGGAGTTGAGCATTCCCAGTTGCATTATTTCTAGTTTATCATTTTTTAGTTCAAGAATAAAGATCTTAGAAGAGAGAGGTTTCAAAGAAGTTTGAAATTTTCAGAGATTTTAGATTGGGAGAAAATTCAATTTGACTCTACTCCATGCCCAATAAAGGCTACCGGTCTACAAGCTCGCTTTGCTCCATGCCCAATAAAGGCTACTGATCTACAAGTTCTCAGCACTTTTCTACCAAAGTGTTGTCCCCAATTGGAGCCAGATGTTGTAGCCTAATTCAACTCAGCTAAAGTCAAGAGAGGGTCTCAGCAATTCAAGGTTGCTGAGGAAAAATTTATTAAGATTTAAAAATAATTGGAACATGTTCAAATAAAAATAATCGCAAGCTCAACATATGTTCCTCAATGATTCACCTCTATTGGATGACTTAATTACATTGCAAGGCGGATATTTGGAGCATTCACTCGTGATTTGAATCAGATATTCAGAATTTTTGAACTACAATTAAGTGCGCGAAGTTTTGGACAAAACGACTTGATGTCTATTCAAATGTAGCAGGTTTTTTATGGGTGTTAATTGGGCATTATTTATGGCCAGAATTTTTCATCTCTACCCAAATGCATTGCCTAGCATGTTGGTTTGCTTCTTTTTCCGAGTGTCTCTAACATAAAAATGTTTCTAAAAGCTCGATGCAAATTAAGTTTATTGTAAAACTTTATTTGGATGTATATTATAGTTTCATGTTTAAACGTCGAGCAAGTCTCCGAGCGGAAGTGGCAAGTATTGAAGATTATAACTGAATGATAAAGTGGGGAGGCACAAAGAGCTCGTGAGTTATTGAATCAAGTGCCCCCGCAGTTGACCTGTTTGACCGCGGGGTAAACAACGATCAACGGTGTGGATTCATTGCGGGGGGACTAGCCAAAGTTTGCCACCGTACTCCAGGAGCCTCCGCAATGACGTCATGAGGCAAAGTGGAAGAAAGCTGTAATCCATGATAAACCTTGTCAACGTATTTTTACACGTCATTTCAGGCATTTATTATGGGTTTGCGCGGCTTTTAAATTGATTTTTATCACATTTTCAAATCATGTGTAATTGTTTTCCCCTTTGAGCCGTGTCGTCGCCACCTTATCATTCTCCACTACTTTACGGATTGTTGACAAGAATAGTTTTACCTTCATGTTGGACAGAGAAAGGAAACATTCTGTCATGGAAATTTTATGAAGATTCATTAATACTGGCAAAAAGCAAGATGGATAACAGGCATGAAAAGACGCATATTTTAAAAGGAGAAACAGTGTTTAATTTCTTGCAAAGGCATTTCAATTTGTTATGGGTGGTGAAGACTCTCTTCACAGAAATACCTACACACAGTCAGATTGGAATATCATAGTTTCAAGAATTCATCAACAACCCAAAGTGAGATATGGAAAAAGTGCAAAACATTCTCAATGGACTCAGCAAAAGGAATCCCAGCATCTCAACAAAAAGTATCTGTTGACTCAGCAACTGTATCAGAAGCGGTTGTTCTTATAGATTAGGAATTTTCAATTTCACGTTATGTTATTTTCTCAAAATCATGTAAATTGTAATAGGACCTTTTTGAGGCATGTACCTCCTTAACTGTAAGTAGTTAAAGTAGTTAAAATTAGTTTCATCACTGGAAACTATTTTGTTATCTTGTATCTAAAGAAGATTCCAAGAAAGGAAAAAGGTCTGGTTTTTGGACCTCTAGATAGTGATCTTTGTATTGAGATTTCAAGTGATTAATGAATGAAAAGAAAGCTTCTAGCATTCGTTGATATTGATGTGTCTTCTAGTTTACATAATGTATTTCCTGTCTTTGAATAAAATGAATTATTGAAGCAGCAGGTCTCTTTTTACGTGTGTAAATAAGAGTTAAAACCCTTAATAGGCGCTCCTTCATTTTAACTATTCTTTTCTTATAATTCTTCTAAAGTTTGAGATGATAGATTCTGTACAACAGCATATCATTTTGGGCTTTTTCCTTTCATTCTTCTTCTAAACATTTCATTCTATATCAGCAGATAATAGCATTGTGGGACATTTATAGCATTTGATTTTGAAGGTTTAATGATTAAAATCTGGAGGTGATTAAATAAGGATCAATATTTCTGTGACATAATTATATGAATGTCTTAAGCACGGATTCATTTTCACAGCCAAGGAATTGTTTCTTAAGGTACAACATACATAATCATGACAACTACATCAAGTGATTTTTCTAAATCTTCCTCTTTTACAAGACTCTTTGATAAAGAGATGAAGCAGGACTTCTACATCCTGAAGGATATGGTGCAAATTTTGTATGAAGATGTAAGGGAAAGCACTATACTTCATGAGTAATTGGTTGCTATGAAGAAAGAGAAAGAAGCACTTCTTCAAAGAATGCATGAGATGGAGATGCAGCTCCATCATGCCCAAGAGGCTTTATCCAAACACATGCTTGAAGAAGAGGTAAATCATTCAAATTTGTCTTCAAATTCCTCTTCATATAGATGTGTAGGTTCATTTGAAAAACACACTAGAGGTATAGGGTCCAAATTGATGTTAAAAATGGGATATGAAGGCAAGGGTATAGGCAAACATGCACAAGACATGGTTGAGCCTATTATGGTTGAGGAAAGGCCTAAGAAGTTTGTTCTAGGCTTTGGACAACCTTATGGCAACAAATCTACAGCCATGAAGGTGCTTGAGACAGTTCCAAGAAGAAATTTTGTTGTAGGTTCAAACCCTGAAACATGCCAAGTTTGTATTCAAGATGACTACCATTGTTGGAAGCCTATGTTGCAGCAAGATGTTTGTAGACATGCAGCTTATGGAGAGAAAGAGAGTTCTGACAACTATCAAGACATGAACACTCATGCTGGTCTTCACAAGAAAGCTGGAACCTCATCAAGTTCATCTCCTCAAGTAGGTGCAAAAATATGGACATGAAAAGCAACATTAGATGTATAATCCTTCCCATAATCAAGTTTTTTATGACTATGTTAAGCATGAAAAATCCACATGCATGAATGGGAGAAAGAGTTGGTGTTCCTATTATGGTTTTTCTAACCATGAAGTTTCAAGATGCTGGAAGAGAATGAAGGCATAATGGAAATAGTCAAAGCGAATGCGACTTGAATAGAAGATGAAAAATATTTGCACAAATTGCCAGAAAAAGGGATATCTCATTGCCCAATGTTGGACACTGCATCCAACCATTCATCCAAAGAATTTAGAGCAAGCGGATAAAAAGACTGGCGAGAATGGAACAAGGGATTCCATCATCGATGTGAGTTAAGATGATTCATAAGAAGAGGATGTTCAGGAGGAAAAATTGCCATTGAAGTGGTTTGGTAAGAAATGGCTCAATTTCTTGACCAATTAAGGTATGCATTTCCTTTGTACATGGATCCAAATTCCATCCTTACGTATGCATGAATTTCTGTTGAAAGTATGACAAGTTGCAGCAGATTATTACAACTTCTATGATGCAACATTGTGTGTGAATGTTGTTCAGTCGGAGGCATTTCTTTTTGTTGCACAATTTCACCATGGAGGTGTAAAACATGGGTATGTTACTCACTTATGTTGCATTAATATCATTCAGTTCAGCTCTTATAGTCACCCACATGTTTTGGGATTATGTACTTGTTTGTGCTTGAAAGGAAGAGTTGAAAGTGTACATATGCATGAGTTTGTATGTATAAATGGCGAACTTTTAAATAGGTTCATTGTACATTGATACATGCATGAGTGTTTTCAATATGTATCATGTTATATGTTGATTTGTGTCGATTGTCTCGCACACATTTCACATCGTTTTGTGTCGATTGTATTGCACATTTCATGTCGACTTGTTGTTGATGTCGCATGTTGCACGACTTATGTTTTAGTCAAGGGTGTTTTTCTATTGTGAGTCGATAGATGGATACACCAATTTTCAAAGAGTATCGCCATGTATTTGATGTTACAGGAAGGTGACAATCGGTGCTTTGAAGAAGCAAAAGAGGTGGTATTCATTTCAATTCTTGCATAAGATTTTCTTTTCAATATTGATGTGCATTATTCTGACAGGAGGTTGTAGGAAGTTTGTAGTCCGTTCAGTGAGAAGTGGATAAGATGAAATATGTTTTGCAGCCATTGCAGAACAAGCTGGTTCTTTGTTTATGCCAAATTTTCACTCATCTTGCAAGCATAATTTGGAAAGTGGATTTCCAAGATAGAGCTTGTATGCCATAGTTGCAAGAGGGACTTCAATCTCAGTGGGAAGGCTAAAATTTTTCCAATCACATAGAGAGATCAAGGTGTGTATCAGTTTACCGCAGCCAACAATGCTGAAGTGGGTCAGCAACAGCCAGAGAGCAGTGGTCAAGAGACTTAGTCAGTTGCAGTGCAAGGCATGTCAGGGTGATTGTCAAAGATACTTGTCAAGTAAAATCAGTTGATATAACTTGAAAGCAGTAGAGCGTTGAATCTAAAGGCAGATAATCATTATATTTTGTGGGTCCAAAATCCCTTCAGTGGGAAGGAGTGATCACAATTGGACCAAGGCCTAAGGGATAGCTAAAATTTCAAAGTGCTCAAAAGTGTGTCGAATTTGAGAGACCGGATAGATATCGTCTTCTTGATTCCAGCGCCGTGAACGGTTCGAAAAAATGACACCTGAGGAAGATATCGCGTTCTGATCGAAATGCCAAAGAGGAAAAAAATGAGAAGAACAGGTAGAGTTTTGATGTATTAGGTACAGTCAACAATGCTAGAATATCCTCTAGAAACAGTCAATGACATCGCACCAAGTAGCACCTTCAGATTTGCCAGATGGGTTAGTGAAGGGACAAATTGTCTAATGACCTCCAATATTCTTCCTATGGTTGAATTTGAATTTTTTTAGGTTGGAGTACAACCCAACCAAAGGGCACCACGTGTCCTCTCTGGTAGGCCCTCACCAACCCTTGGTCGAATGTCAAGTTTTATTAATGTTGAACATTTAAGTTTTATGGTGGTGTTATATATATTGTTATCACCCAAAAATTTTCAAAACATGATTGTGTCATGTTTGTTTTTGGTCATGGTTCGAATTAGGTTTAGAGGTCAATTTAGAATTTTGTTAAGGGTAAGTTATATTTTTATAAGTTCAAAGGTCATCATTAAGTTCAAATAAAGTCTTTTAAAGGTCCATTCATTGTCAAATATCCATAATTTCCATTTGGGATTCTTTCCATAAAGTTTCAAGTCAAAACTCTGCAATTAGCCAAGAATCCATGTTTTCATGGCGCCACTAGTTCAAAAAAGTTGATTTGCGCTACGAAAGCACTAATAATTTTGTAGCGCAAACTGGGAAAAATACACTATGGGTAAAGCGCGGTTTCTTAACTGTCTTGTCATTTGAGATGGAAATTGTCAGAATTCGTTGGGAAATGATAGGTTAGTGATATGATTGGTAAGTTAATGATGAGATTCGATATACTTACCCATGCTGCAATCATCAGTGTCATGATAGAGCATGAATGAGGCATAATTCAGTTATGAGATGACATTTCAAATTCAAAATATTGCTTAATTGGTCATACACATTTCTCTTTGCTCCATTCGAATGTCTAAGCTCTGAAGTGTCAAGGCAAACCTGTGGTTGTTTAATACAAATTTTTTCTTCATCCTAATCAAGCAAGGTTGATATAAACTATTCAAAAGAGGTTGTTTCATATATTCAAGTGAGGTTGTTTCATATATTCAAGCGAGGATAACAGGTTTTTCTGAGAAGCATGGTAGAGGAAAAGGAAGTCCACAGAGGGGGACACTGCTTAAGATATGAGCCTGAAAATATGAAGGCCATAATTGAAGACCTAGCAGTGATGGAGGCATTCAGTAGAGTAGGTTTTCTTTGGTTTTGTGAAAAGCTACAAGGCTGCCACACACAGGTGTTTAAAGAATTTTCCTTGCACTTCAATGGAACAACTACCAAGGTTGGGATGCTAAGTGTGCCAATTACACCAGAGATTACTGCTGCTGTGACAGAGATACCAAGGGGTCAAGATACTTGGTTCAAAAGTTTCAAAATTGATATGGAGCCATGCAAAGAATTCATGGAACCTGTGTATGCAGATATGGACCTCAATAACGCTATTCCTAGAGGCTGCATCAAAGACACTTATGCAAAGTTGTTGCTCAACATCCAAAGATATTTTACATGTGAAGGCAGATATCATAAGTTCTACACATATCATTTCAAGTTGCTTCTGCATTTCATAGGTAAGATTTCAATTGATTTTCCCTTTTACCTACATAGGAGTCTTGCTAAAATGGCTGATAAAGTACAAGCCAAATCTTAAGTGTGTGAAACATCTTTGTTTCATCATGGTTTGATGAAGTTGTTGATTTTTAATGAGCTCCAGAAGATAGGCAGGGATTGGTCATCCTTTTTGTTTATAAATGGTTTTGAGTTGGAAACACTAACTCCTGCTAGAAACCCTAAAACTAAAGGAACTCCATCACCACCAGTAGCAGAGTCTAGTCAACATGTAGTTGCAAAACCAAAGGATTTTGCAAAACTAAAGCCAAGGAAATAAGTCGAGAAAAGGACATAGTAGACACAAGTTCTTGATACTCCAACTCCATCACCTACAAAACAGAGGTCAAATACTGTCAAAGAGGCAAAACAGAAACAATATGTCAGGAGGCAGGAAATCAAAAGAGTAACAAGAAGCCAAGCAGTTGCATTAAAGGGAAAAACAGTTGTTACAGATACAGAAGATAGCCCAGTGATAAAGGGAAACCTAGATGACATCCTGCATGTTATTTACATAGAGGAGACACCCATTGTGCAAGCTGACTTCATTGGAGAATATGAGCACAAACAGAAAAAATCTAAGTCTATAAAGAAGCTTGAGTTTGAGGGTAAAGATGCAGCTTTTATCTTCCAAGCTAGAAAGAATTTAACTAGGCATGCTAAGAAACTTAAGGAGGGTAGCAAGGAAGTTCAAGAAATCATTGAAACAGCTAAATCCCCTGAAGAAGTGGTTGATCTCTCAACACCTGCAGAGAAGCATACATCCAGTAGAACAAAAGAGGGAAAAGAAGAAGTGACAAAGAAAACATAATTTAAACATCTTGAGGAGAAATTGAGGTTGGAAAACCAAGAAATTGTTGTGATGAGAAAGAGGGCTAGAAAGCATAGTGTTGAGAAAGAAGAGTTGAAAATAATAAAGGCATTGTGGGAAGGTAAAACAAGTTCTATGTCTGAAACCCCAAGCAGTGCAGAGTAGTTTTTCACATGGACTGTCCCAGCAATAAAGGAATCCAAATTTGTCGGAGTAATAAATACTCACTTGAGAGCTAGTAACAAGAAACTTAAAGTTCAAGTGGAAGATTTGGAGCAACAGTGGAAAGTGATTCAATATGAGTTAAAGAACAAAGGTGCAAAATGACAATCATTAAAAATTCAAAAGCTAAATCAAGTGAAAATTAAGAAGGAACCTCATAAAAACTGTGTTTTTTAGTTCGTATGGCTTTTTTATTTGATGAAATATGTGTTATTTTGAGTTTTGGCACATTTATAGTTTTCACTTTTAAAAAAAAATCGAAAAAACTGCTCACTCAACAGTTTCGTAACGTAAACAGTGTAAAAAGAGTGAAAAGCGCTACGAAACTGCTGTAGCAGCTTTTTTCACTCTTTCTCATAAAATTTTGAAGGGAAAAAGTATGAATTATGACCTGAAATTGCTATGGAGGATGTATTAAATTATAATGAAGATAATCCTGGAGGAAAGAAATCAAAAGTTTTGAAGAAGAAAAGGTAAAAGAGCTGCGCTATGAAAAGCGTTACAAAATTGTGTTGTTTTCGTAGCACAATCTATTACAGCTCATTTGGATAGTGTAAAGATGGTTTGGGATAGCTGGAGCTTAGGGAGGATTTTTGGCAGGTGTTACTTCAGTTCCTAATAGCAAAGGACCTCAAAATGATGAATTCATGATGGTCAGAACATTTCAAGACTACAAGGGACCTATCCCTAGAAAACAGGGGACTGTTACCTACTTTGATGGAGGTCAGCATTATGGTCATCAAGATTTGAAGCCAATCATCTAGATTCGACCAGGTGTAAATAAATTTGGCAAAGGATGTAATTTAATTAATATAAGGTTGTTATAGATAGGTGATTAATATTTTGAATCCTATTTGTAATAGGATTGTTTAGTATATTAGCTGTCCTTTTGTAATAAATACCATGTCATATGGTTAGGCAAAGTGTCAAGAGTCAAGATTTCGATGTATATAGCATTAGATAAGGTTATCTTATGTTGTAAATGATCTATAAAATATCAAGAAGTCGAATATGCTAGGGGTTGGATATTTTTTAGCAAAGGACTGTGTTTATTGTAAGTGACTGGTTTTCAGCTTAATACAGAGATTTCTACTTAGCCAACTTGAGATTCATAAAGGGTTCTAGTGTGTTCTTGTTCTAATTTCATCTTTTTACTATCCTATGGTAGTGGTGTTTGTTTATATTACTCAGAATTCATCTTTGATTCTCTGACTTCCTATATAGACAAACTGACTGTGTTTTTTACAGTTTCACATGTGTATCTCTTGACTAAACTCTGATATGCCTCAACTTCCATGCTAAGTAGATTAATTGGTTTTACTGAAACTATTTTGACTCCATAGGCCCAATGTGCACTTTCTGATGTGATTTACAACCAATATATGTCATTTATCTGCTTATTAACCCACATAGAGTTAGCCATCTATACTTTAAATCAAAATCATTAACCCTTGAGAGATCCCTCTCAAGTTGAGGAGGCTAAGCCTCAATCAAAATATTGGTTTGAAACTGTTGCATGAGATTGATTTGATTAGCAGCCTATCAGATCTAATTTTGTGATAACATATATATATATATATATATATATATATTATAGATCAAACCCACCTCACGGCGGGATCCTGCCAAATATGGAAGGTCTTCTAGTTAAACTGGAGAAGGAAATTTATGGCGGAGTCTAAAAAGTTAGTGGAAGAATTATGGTTGTAAGCCTTTGCAAAAATTTATGGCGGAGTGAGGGTCGAACCCACAACCTACAACCCGCCAACCAATCTCCCTACCAGCTCTCCTATACGGTGGATCTTAACCATCTAAGGTCACCGCATCATGTTATAGTTTATGTGCTTGATGATTGGGGGTTGGAGAGGGCTAGCCCCATGGGCCACCCCCCTCCCCATGTGGCCATGAATTCATAACTGAGGGCTAAGACAACAGAACTGGCAGAATTTGTTAATGATGTTTAATTAAAGTTTAAAGTGGTTTAACCACGTTAAACCATCGTTAGCCCGTAAAACAGGCTTAAGCTTTAATGCAGGTTTATCCTCTCGTCAAAACCAGATTAGCGCTAATTAATCAACACTTAAATTGGCTGAGATTTCGGAGGCAGTGCCAACTCTGGCGAAAATTCTAAATTTGGAAATCTAACTAGCAGTGGGCCCAAGTTTAGTGCAGGAAATTGGGCAAAAATAAAATGTGCTCTATCTAGAGCTTCTTTGAGCCAAATTTCGAGTGTGAATAGTAATTTTATAATATCTTCAACATTAAAAATCCATTGGTGAGGTTAGAAGATATATTTGAGGAATTATGAGCGTGATTTTTCGTCAGAGAAGTTCCAAGGGCCACCAGGAGAACGAGGCCTAGCCAGGGCAACCAGAGGCCATTCTCAATAAACCAATAGTATATTATGACTATCTTGAACCTTCTGAATCCAATGATGGAGTTTTTAGAAGAATTTGGAGACTTCTAAAGGCTGAGATACTACATGGACGTTTTCAGTGAGCCTAGATACACATGGTGCCACCAGGTGTTGGAGGTATAGCCAGAGCAGCCAGAGGCCAATTTCAACAAGTGAATAGTCATTTCTGACTATACTGTAGATTCTGAATCCAATGGATGGATTTTTAGAGCCATTTGGATACTTCTATAGCTGAAGAAGTCATAGGGAAGCTTCATGGAGCCCAGTGCCATGAGGTGTGGGAGGCATAGATTAGGGAGCCAGAGCTCATTCTGAGCAAAGGAAAAACCTAATTTAGATGATTGATATGTGCTGGAGATAGTAGAAAATTTTTCAGGGACAAAAGAGGACTTCAAAGAAATTTTCTGCCATAGAGAAGCTCAAGGAAGCTTAATGACACTGATAGAAGAGGTCAAGCCCAAGGGAGACTATGTCCATTTCCATATATTTAGCAGTCAATCCAGGGGTAATTTGGTATTCTAAACCCATTTTTACAGTCCAAACAAGCATTGGAGTTAAGTAGCAACTTGTAAAATTAAATTTCCATCTTAATCCCAAAGAGCCAAGTCAATTGATGGAGGATCAAGGAGACGTAGCCCAACACATATGAGTGAACTCCTTTATTATGTTTTCTGTTATGTGTTGATGGTTAATTTTCTACAATTTATGGTTGTTGTACATTATTTTAATCAGCCTAAATGAATGTTTAATTCCTCACAAATAAAACATTAAAATAGTTAAAACACATACACATGAATCAAGAATGCAATCCCGCACATGCATGTATAAGCAAGATCTTAATTTGTTTTAATTGAATGGGAGGTGCTTGCATAGCATAAGAAGTCAGCCACCCATTTCAGAACAGGTTGGTAACAGAGCACTAACTTTCTTGCTTGCTTGTTTGACTTGAAGGGTGTTTAACAGTGCAAAGAATTTATTTGTTTGCAAATTGAATGATGCTTACAAGTTTTAGTTTGCGGAGATGAAGGGGAGCTATTGCTAGCTAAGCCTAGAAGAGGACAAGAAGGAAGAAGGCTGAAAGCATCCTCCTTACCCACAGGACCTCAATGCAACCCTCGAAGCACAAGTGGGATTGTTTGCAAAATAGGTTGCTTGAAGAAGAGATACAAGCTACAGAAAAGAGCTTGAATCTACAGCCAAATTGTTAAGAAGCTTTGTCATTTTTTTTTGAAGCTTTGTGAATTGTTGTTGAAGTTATTTAATTCATTTACATAACCATGACAACTTCATCAAGTGAGGTTTCTAAATCCTCCTCCTTTACAAGACTCTTTGATAAAGAGATGAAGTAGGACTTATACATCCTGAAGGATATGGTGCAAAGTCTGTATGAAAAGGTAACGGAAAGCACTAGAATTCTTGAGCAATTGGTTGCTATGAAGCAAGAGAAAGAAGGAATTCTTCAAATAATGCATGAGATGGAGATGCAGCTCCATCATGCCCAAGAGGCCTTAACCAAACACATGCTTGAAGAAGAGGTAAATCATTCAAATTTGTCTTCAAATTCCTCTTCAGATAGATGTGTAGGTTCATTTGAAAAACACACTAGAGGTATAGGGTCCAAATTTATGTTAAAAATGGGCTATGAAGGCAAGGGTCTAGGTAAACATGCACAAGGCACGGTTGAGCCTATTATGGTTGAGGAAAGGCCTAAGAAGTTTGGTTTAGGCTATGGACAACCTTATGGTGAAAATTCTACAACCATGAAGGTGCTTGAGACAGTTCCAAGAAGAAATATTGTTGCAGGTTCAAACCCTCAAACATGCCAAGTTTGTATTCAATATGACTGCCATTTTTGGAAGCCTATGTTGCAGCAAGATGTTTGTGTACATGCAACTTATGGCGAGCAAGAGAGTTTTGACAGCTATCAAGGCATGAACACTCATGTTGGTCTTCACAAGAGAGCTAGAACCTCTTCAAGTTCATCTCCTCAAGTAGGTGTAAAATATGGACATGCAAAGCAACATTCGAGGTATAATTCTTCCCATTATAAATTTGTTTATGACTATGTTAAGCATGAAAAATAGCCATGTTTGAATGGGAGAAAGAGTTGTTGTTCCTATTTTGGTTTGTGTAACCATGAATTTTCAAGATGCTGGAAGAGAATGAAGGCATACAAGAAACAGTGAAAGCGAAGGTGACTTGAATAAAAGATGAAATATATTTGCACACATTGCCAGAAAAAGGGACATCTCATTGCCCAATGTTGGACACTGCATCCAACAACTTATCCAAAGCATTTGAAGCAAGTGGATAAAAATACTGGCGAGAATGGAACAAGGAATTCCATCATAGATGTGAGTCAAGATGATTCACAAGAAGAAGATGTTCAGTAGGAAAATTCGCCATTGAAGGGGTTTGGTAAGAAATGGATCGATTTCTTGACCACGTAAGGCATGTATTTCCTTTGTAAATAGATGGAAATTTCATCCTTACGTATGCATGAATTTTTGTTGAAAGTATGACAAGTTGCAACATATTATTACAACTTGTATGATGCAAGATTGCATGTGAATGTTGTTTAGTTGAAGGCATTTCTTTTTGTTTCATAGTGTCTCCATGGAGGTGTAAAAGATGGGTATGTTACTTATGTTGCATTAATATCATTCAGTTCAGCTCTTATATTCACCCACATTTTTTTGGATTATGTACATGTTTGTACTTAAAAGGATGTGTTGAAAGTGTACATACGCATGAGTTTGTATGTGTAAATGGAGAACTTGTAAATAGTTTCATTGTACTTTGATACATGCATGAGTGTTGTCAATATGTATCATGTCGTATGTCGATTTGTGTCGATTGTCTTACACACATTTCACATCGTTTTGTGTCGATCGTATTGCACATTTCATGTCGACTTGTTGTTGATGTCGCATGTTGCATGACTTATGTTTTAGTCAAGGGTGTTTTTCGATTGTGAGTCGATAGATGGATACACCAATGTGCAAAGAGGATCGCCATGCATTTGATGTTGCAGGAAGGTGAAAATTAGTGCTTTGAAGAAGAAAAAAGAGGTGTTTTTCATTTCAATTCTTCCATAATCTTTTCTTTTCAAGATTGATGTGTGTTCTTGTGATAGGAGGTTGCAGGAAGTTTGTAGTCTGTTGAGTGAGAAGTGGATAAGACGAAATATGTTTTGTATCCATTGCAGAAAAAATTGGTGATTTTTTGATGCCAAAAGTTCACTCATCTTGCGAGCTTAATTTGGAAAGTGGATTTCCAAGACAAAGCTTGTATGCCAGTTGCAAGAGGGACTTCAATCTCTGTGGCAAGGCTAATAGTTTTCCAAGCACATAGAGAGATCAGTGGTACAGAAAGGTGTGCATCAGTTTACAGTAGCCAGCAATGTTGAAGTGGGTTAGCAACAACCAAAGAGAAGTGGTCAAGAGACATAGTCAGTTGTGGTACATGGCATGTTAGGGTGATTTTCAAAGAGACTTGTCAAGTAAAATCAGTTGATATAACTAGAAAGCAACAGAGTGTTGAAGCTCAAGGCAGAAAAGCATTAGCTTTTGTGGGTCCAAAAGTCCTTTAGTGGGAAGGAGTGATCAGAATTGGATCAGGGCCTAAGGGATAGCTAAAATTTCAAAGTGCTCAAAAGTGTGTTGAACCTGAGCGACCGGATAGATATCATCTTCTTGATTCCGGCACCGTGAATGGTTCGAAAAACTGACACCGTATGAGGAAGATATCGCATTTTGATCGAAATGCCAAACATGCAATAAATGAGCAGAACAGGTACAGTGGTCATGTGGCAGGTACAGTTAGAAATGAAATAATATCCTCCAGAAACAGCCAATGACATCGTGCCAAGTGGCACCTTCAGATTCGCTATATGGGTTAAAGGGACAAATTGTCTAAAGACCTCCAATATTCTTCCTAAGGTTGAATTTGAATTTTTTTTTAGGTTGGAGTACAACCCAACCAGAGGGTGCCACGTGTCCTATCTGGTGGGCCCTCTCCAACCCTTGGTCGAATATAAAGTTTTATTAATGTTGGACATTTAAATTTCATGGTAGTGTTATTTTTATATCTATATATATATATATATATATATATATATATATATATATATATATGTGTGTGTGTGTGTGTGTGTGTGTGTGTATGTATGTATGTATGTATGTATATATTAAAGATCAAACCCACCTCACGGCGGGATCCTACCAAATCTGGAAGGTCTTCTAGTTAAACTGGTGAAGCACATTTATGGTGAAGTCTACGAAGTTAGAAGGAGAAGTATGGTTGTAAGCCTTTGCAAAATTTTATGGCGGAGTGGGGGTCAAACTCATGACCTACTTCCCGCCAACCAATCTCCTTACCAGCTCTCCTATACGATGGACCTTAACCATCTAAGGTCACCACATCATATTATAGTTTATGCGCTTGAATATTGGGGGTTGGAGGGGGCCATCCCCATCCCCATGTGTCCACGACTCCAGAAATGAGGGCTAAGGCAACAGAACTAGCAGCTTTTGCTAATGATTTTTAATTAAAGTTCACATGTGGTTTAACCACGTTAAACCATCGTTAGCTCGTAAAAAAATCTTAAGATTTAATGCAGGTTTATCCACCCGTAAAAAATAGATTAATGCTAATTAATCAACACTTAAATTGGCATATATTTAGGAGGCAGCACCAATTCTTTCAGAACTTGTAAATTTTGAAATCTAACTGGTAGTGGGCCCAAATTTAGTGGAGGAAATTGGGAAAAAAATAAATGTGCTCTACCTGGAGCATCTTTGAGCCAAATTTCGATTGTGAATAGTCATGTTTTACTATCTTGGACATTATAGAGCCATTGGTGAGGTTGTTAGAGCCATCTGACGACTTCTTAGCGTGATTTTTCTTCATGGAAGTTCCAAGGGCCACTAGGGCCAGCAGGAGCCACCAGGAGAATGAGGCCTAGCCAGGGCAGCCAGAGGCCATTCTCAGCAAACCAATAGTCTATTTTGACTGCATTGAACCTTATGAATCCAATGATGGGGTTTGAAAAATAATTTGGAGACTTCTGAAGGATGATATGCGACATGGAAGTTTTTAGTGAGCCTAGAGCCACAGGGTGCCACCATGTGTTGGAGGTATAGCCACAGCAGCCAGAGGCCAATTTCAACAAGTGAATAGTCATTTATGACTATATTGGACATTATGAATCCAATGGAGGGATTGGCATAGCCATTTGGATACTTCTAGAGCATAATAACCCACAGGGAAGTTTCAGGGAGCCAAGTGCCACTAGGTGTGCGAGGCATAGATTGGGGAGCCATAGCTCATTCTGATCAAATGAACAACCTATTTTGGATGATTGATATGTGATGGAGACCGTATAAAATGTTTCAGGGATAAAATAGGACTTAAAATAGAGTTTGTGACACATAGAAGCTCGAGGAAGCTTAAGGACACTGACAGAAGAGGTCAAGCCCAAGGGAGCCTAGGTCCATTTCCATAGATTTAGCAGTCAATCCAGGGTTAATTTGGTATTATAAACCCATTGGTACATTCCAAATAACCATTGGAGTTGAGTAGAAACTTGTAAAATAAACTTTCCATCTTAATCCCAAAGAGCCAATTTAATTGACGGAGGCTCAAGGAGCTGTAGCCCAAGACATACGGGTGAAATCCTTTATTATGTTTTTTGTTATGTGTTGATGGTTAATTTTCTGAAATTTATGGTTGTTTTACATGCTTTTAATCAGCCTAAAAAAAAAATTTAATTCCTCACACATAAAGCATTAAAACAGTTAAAACACATACACCTGAATCAAGAATGAAATTCCGCACATGCATGTACAAGAAAGATCTTAATTTGTTTTAATTGAATGGGAGGTGCTTGCATAGCATAACAAGGTAGCCACCAATTTTATATCAGTTTGGTATCAGAGCCCTAGCTTTCTTTTTTGACTTGAAGGATGTTTAATAGTGAAAATAATTTAACTGTTTTCAAATTGACTGATGCTTACAAGTTTCAGTTTGTGGAGGTGATGGGGAGCTATTGCTAGCTAATTCCAGAAGAGGACAAGAAGGAAGAAGGCTGAAAGCATGCTCCTTACCCAAAGGACCTCAAGGAAAACCTTGAAGCACAAGAGGTATTGTTTGCAAAAGAGGCTTGCTTGAAGAAGAGATACAAGCTGCAGAAAAGATCTTGAATCTACACCCAAATTGTCAAGAAGATTTGTCAATTGTTTTTGAAGCTTTGTGAATTTTTTTTGAAGTTCTTTAATTCATTTACATAATGATGACAACTTCATCAAGTGAGGTTTCTAAATCCTCATCCTTGACAAGACTCTTTGATAAAGAGATGAAGCAGGACTTGTGCAAAGTATGTATGAATATGTAAGGGAAATCACTAGAATTAATGAGAAAAAGGCTGCTATGAAGCAAGAGAAAGAAGGACTTCTTCAAAGAATGCATGAGATGGAGATGCAGATTCATCATACCCAAGGGGCCTTAACCAAACACATGCTTGAAGAAGAGGTAAATCATTCAAATTTGTCTTCAAATTCTTCTTCAGATAGATGTGTAGGTTCACTTGAAAAAAACACTAGAGGTATAGGGTCCAAATTTATGTTAAAAATGGGCTATGAAGGCAAGGGTCTAGGAAAACATGCACAAGGCATGGTTGAGCCTATTATGGTTGAGGAAAGGCCTAAGAAGTTTGGTCTAGGCTATGGAAAACCTTATGGCGAAAACTCTACAGCCATGAAGGTGCTTGAGACAATTCCAAGAAGAAATTTTGTTGCAGGTTCAAACCCTCAAACATGCCAAGTTTGTATTCAATATGACTACCATTGTTGGAAGCCTATGTTGCAGCAATATGTGTGTAGACATGCAGCTTATGGCAAGCAAGAGAGTTCTGACAGATATCAAGACATGAACACTCATGTTGGTCTTCACAAGAGAGTTGGAACCTCTTCAAGTTTATCTCCTCAAGTAGGTGTAAAAGATGGATATGCAAAACAACATTTGAGATATAATTCTTCCCATAATCAAGTTGTTTATGACTATGTTAAGCATGAAAAATATACATTCATGAATGGGAGAAAGAGTTGTTGTTCCTATTGTGGTTTGTGTAACCATGAAGTTTCAAGATGCTTGAAGAGAATGAAGGCATACAGGAAGTAGTCAAAGCGAAGGAAACTTGAACAGAAGATGCAAAATATTTGCACACATTTCCAGAAAAAGGGACAGCTCATTACTCAATGTTGGACACTGCATCCAACCACTCATCCAAAGCATTTGAATCAAGTGGATAAAAAGACTGGCGAGAATGGAACAGGGGATTCCATCATCGATGTGAGTCAAGATGATTCACAAGAATAGGATGTTCAGTAGGAAATATCTCCATTTAAGAGGTTTGTTAAGAAATGGCTCGATTTCTTGACCAAGTAAGACATGCATTTCCTTTATACATAGATGCAAAATTCAGCCTTACATATGCATGAATTTATGTTAAAAGTATGCCAAGTTTCAGCAGATTATTACAACTTGTATGATGCAAGATTGCATGTGAATGTTGTTCAGTTGAAGGCATTTCTTATTGTTGCACAATTTCGCCGTGGAGGTGTAAAATATGGGTATGTTACTGACTTATGTTGCAGCAATATCATTCATCTCAGCTCTTATAGTCACCCATATGTTTTGGGATTATGTACTTGTTTTTACTTGAAAGGAAGAGTTCAAAGTGTACATATGCATGAGTTTGTATGTGTAAATGGCGAACTTGTTAATAGGGTCATTGTACATTAATACATGCATGAGTGTTGTCAATATGTATCATGTTGTCTGTTGACTTGTGTCGATTGTCTCACACACATTTCACATCGTTTTGTGTCGATTATATCGCACATTTCATGTCAACTTGTTGTTGATATCGCATGTTGCATGACTTGTATTTTAGTCAAGGGGATTGTGAGTCGATATATGGATACACCAATGTGCAAAGAGGATTGCCCTGTATTTGATGTTACGGGAAGGTGACAATTAGTGCTTTGAAGAAGCAAAAAGAGGTGGTCTTCATTTCGATTCTTGCATAAGATTTTATTTTCAAGATTGATGTGTGTCCTTGTGACAGGATGTTGCAGGGAGTTTGTATTCCATTCAGTGAGAATTGGATGAGATGGAATATGTTTTGCATCCATTGCGAGCTTAATTTGGAAAGTGGATTTCCAAGACAGAGCTTGTATGTCGTAGTTGCAAGAGGGACTTCAATGTCAGTGGGAAAGCTAACAGTTTTCCAATCACATAGATAGATCAGTGGTACAGCAAGGTGTGTATCATTTTATAGCAGCCAACAATGTTGAAGTGGGTCAGCAACAGCCAGAGAGTAGTGGTCAAGAGACATAGTCAGTTGTGGTTCAAGGCATGTCACGATGATTTTCAAAGAGACTTGTCAAGTAAAACCGATTGATATAACTTGAAAGCAGCAGAGTTTCAAAGCTCAAGGAAAATAATCATCAGCTTTTATGGGTCCAAAAGACCTTAAGTGGGAAGGAGTGATTAGAATTGGATCAGGGCCTAAGGGATAGCTCAAATTTCAAAGTGCTCAAAAGTGTCCCGAACCTGAGCGACCAGATATATCTCGTCCTCCTTATTCTGGCTCCACGAACAGTTTGAAATACCGACACCGTGTGAGGAAGATATCGTGTTCTGATCGAAATGCCAAACAGGAAAAAAATGGGCAGAACCGGTACAGTGTTGATTTGGAAGGTACATTCAGCAATGCAAGAATATCCTCTAGAAATAGCCAATGGCATCGCGCCAAGTGACACCTTCAGATTCACCAGATTGGTTAGTGAAGGGAAAAATTGTCTAATGACCTCCAATATTCTTCCTAAGGTAGAATTTGAAATTTTTTTAGGTTGGAGTACAACCCAACCAGAGGGCGCCACGTTTCATCTCTGGTGGGCCCTCCCCAACCCTTGGTCGAATGTAAAATTTTATCAATGTTGGAAATTTAAGTTTTATGGTGGTGGTATATATATATATATCAAACCCACCTCACGGCGGGATCATACCAAATCTGGAAGGTCTTCTAGTTAAAATGGCGAAGGAAATTTATGGCGGAGTCTATGAAGTTAGCGAGAGAAATATGGTTGTAATCCTTTGCAAAATTTTATGGCGGAGTGGTGGTCGAATCCACAACCTACTGCCCGCCAACCAATCTCCTTACCAACTCTCCTATACGGTGGATCTTAACCATCTAAGGTCACCGCATCATGTTATAGTTTATGCGCTCGAAGATTGGTGGTTGGAGGGGGCCAGCCCCATGGGTCAGCCCCCTCCCCATGTGGCCATGAATCCAAAACTGAGGGCTAAGACAACAGAACCGGAGGATTTTGTTAATGACGTTTAATTAAATTTTAAACATGGTTTAACCACGTTAAACCATCGTTAGCCCGTAAAACACACTTAAGATTTAATGCAAGTTTATCCGCCCATAAAAACCATATTATCGCTAATTAATTAATGCTTAAATTGGCATAGATTTCGGAGGCAGCGTCAATTCTGGCGGAAATTCTAAATTTGGAAATCTAACTGGTATTGGGCCCAAATTTAGTGGAGGAAATTGGGCAAAAAATAAATGTTCTCTATCTGGAGCATATTTGAGCCAAATTTCGAGTTTGAATAGTCATTTTTTACTATATTAGAAATTATAGAGCCATTGGTGAGGTTTGCAAAGCTAGATGATGAATTCTGAGTGTGATTTTGCTTCAGCTAATTTCCAAGGGCCACTAGGAGCCAGCAGGAGAATGAGGCCTAGCCAGGGAAGCCAGAGGCCATTCTTAGCAAACCAATAGTCTATTCTAACTATTTTTAACCTTATGAATCCAATGATTGTGTTTGAAGAATTATTTGGAGACTTATGAAGGCCGAGATGCTACATGGAATTTTTTAGTGAGCCCAGAGCCACAGGGTGCCACCAGGAGTTGGAGGTATAGCCAGAGCAGCCAGAGGCCAATTTCAGCAAGTGAATAGTCATTTATAACTATATTGGACATTATGAATCCAATGGATAGATTTTTAGTGTCATTTGGAGACTTCTAGAGCCAAATAAGCCATAGGAAAGTTTCAAGGAGCCTAGTTCCACCAGGTGTGGGAGGCATAGATTGGGGAGCCAGAGCTCATTCTGAGCAAATGAACAGCCTATTTTGGATAATTAATATGTTTTGGAGATATAAGGAAAGGTTTCAGGGGCAAAATAGGACTTTAAAGAGATTTTTTGCCACAGAGAATCTCAGGGAAGCTTAACGACACCGACAGAAGAGGTCAAGCCCAAGGGAGCCTAGGTCCATTTCCAGAGATTTAATAGTCAATCCAGGGGTAATTTGGTATTCTAAACCCATTTTTATAGTCCAAACAACCATTGGAGTTGAGTAGCAACTTTTAAAAGAAACTTTCCATCTTAATCCCAAAGAGCCTAGTCAATTGACGGAGGCTTAAGGAGACGTAGACCAAGACATACAAGTGAACTCCTTTATTATGTTTTTTGTTATGTGTTGATGGTTAATTTGCTAAAATTTATGGTTGTTGTACATGCTTTTAATCAGCCTAAACAAATGTTTAATTCCTCACACATAAAGCATTAAAATAGTTAAAACACACACCTGAATCAAGAATGCAATTTCGCACATGCATGTATAAGCAAGATCTTAATTTGTTTTAATTGAATTGGAGGTGCTTGCATAGCATAATAAGATAGCCACCCATTTGAGATCATTAAGACCCACCATATTCCAAATATCGATATGAGGAAGTTTGATGGCAAGGATCTGATAACATGGATACTACAAATGGAGCAATACTTTTAGCTCCATAATGTGCAACACGCACAAAAGATAAGCATTGCAACTCTATATTTAGAAAAAAATCAGTTTGTATGATATCGATGGTTTTTTTCTCGTAAACCACTTGTCACTTGGTCAATTTTTATGGAGGAAATGATAGCACATTATGAGGATACAAAGAGAAAAACCTTCTTTAACCAATTGGTAAATCTCAAACAAAAGCGTTCAATGGCAGAGCAGATACAGGACTTCCAAAAATTGAATATCAAGGTAGAAAATATTGTGAAGGAGCATAGGATTGATATCTTCATAGGGACTTTGAACAATAACATCCAACATGAGTTTTGCCTTTGGGAACCTGATTCATTGGAGAATGCATTCAAGGTGGCAAGAAAAGTTGAAAGAAAAATCATGGAAACAAGTAACTATACTAAGCACAACTATAAACATGGAAATATTGTTTCTCCTAGCCTTCCACAACCTACAAGGTTGACACCACAACAATTTGAGGAAAAAATAGAAAAAGGGATACGTTACAATTGTGATAGAAAATACACTAAAGGTCATGTTGGGGTTCCTATGTTTTGGTATATTTGGCAATACCAAAAGATAAGACAACATCAAACCACTTTGGGACCTCAGGATCTAGCCCTCCTGGGTCCAGAGAGGGATCTCTCTATAAATAACAAAGGATGATATATCTTTGAAGCTCAAACAAAAGTATTAGGCTAGCTATGAAGCACAAAGGGAGGTTTAAAATGATTGGGTTGGTTATCGGGTTGGTCATAAGATCATAGACTGAGAAGGTAATGGGAAGAAGGGAGCAGAGCAGTAGGACGTTTTTGCAAAAGAGGATGGGTTAAGGCTGTGCCATCCATTGGGCTATGGAGTCATGAAAGGAGATTACTTGCAAACAACTAGCCAAGGATTTTAGAGGGCAAGTCATCTATACTAAAGGATCTTTTAGATAGATGATGGAATGGAACATCAAAGAGGAATGAAAGAAGAGGCACAAAGGGCAGCTTTGAGATCAGACCAGAGGTCATTTAACTCCAGATCTGCTTCATCATACTCTCAAAAGGAAAACACATAAGATTTAAACACAGAACTAGGCCTGAGATCATAGAAGGGATTTTAACCTTCAATGCTTCGACACCAGTTCACGAGATCTTAGAAGGGCCAATCTGTTGAACAAGGACCCCAACATAATGGCGACTCCACTGGGGAAGAGACCAATCAGCCTTGATTTGGTAAATCACTGTGGTGGACAGTAAAATCTTAAATCCTCCACCTGGCGACTCCACAATTCCTAAATGATTAAAAGACTCCACTAGTGATCATTAGGCCGCTAATTATCATGGTTTCACGAGACTCCACTTGGAGACCATGTCGCAGTACAACATCAGCCATGCTAAAGACCAAGTCACTTCACTAATGGAAGACTCTAATCAGTTTGTAGAAATGCATCCATGTTTCATAGCAGAGTGTCGTGATACAATTTCAAGTGACTTGGAAGAGCTAGAGGTGGAGGACCTTCTAAGGGCTATTCTTCTTAGCTTAAATTTCAAACCCATGCTCAGGAAAATTTTCTTAGAATTGGTGGTTGAAAGATATGAAGCTGAGATCGAATTTCTGAACTCAGAAGAAAGATCATATCATTTCAGAGACCCTAGAGTGTTTTTGGAAAGTCTCCCTCCCCCTAAGAAAGAATAGATTCCATTGCCTTTCGATGTATAGAAAGAAGGTGATCGGGCTTTCAAGAGCCACATTGAAGACACAGTGGAAGATATAGTAATCAAAGCTACCCAAGATACAGATAGCCTACCAATCACGGAAGGCCTAAAAGAAGAAAGTGTACATCATGTGTTCATTGATCCTGTGGCAAAATATATGGAGGCCCTGACTGACTCAAGTCCTCAAGCATTGATCCTTTTCAGGGGCCAGATTCATCAGGAGTGATCACCACTGATGGTGACCGCAGTTTGAAGAACCACATGCAGAGCACCCTGTGGTCGTCTCTGATGAGCAGTCAGTGCTTCTATCCTTTTTTTTTGCTGCTTGACTGGTTGCACTGGCATTATTGTATCACCTAGAACATCAGAGATTTCCAAGTAGAGTAGAGTAGGTAGGAATGCTCAATAAAGCTCAGCCTGTGAGCATGTATTTAGTTGTTTTAATTTCTGCAAAGTCCAACAAGCCAGACAGTCTAATCCTGGCTTGGCTTTTTTTCAATTTATGTCTTAGAATGTAGAGAAGAAGTCTGCTAGATAGTTTAATCCTAGCAGATATTAGTCTAGGTAGAGAAAATATGAGACCAACTGTTTAATATGATCTCATGGAGAAATAAGGGTAGTAGTAGAATAGGTTTATTTTCCTGTTTGTAAAATTGGTGATGTAAAGGGACCGCAAGTCCAAATGCACCCAGAAGAAAAAATGATAGGACTGTAGTCTGGGTAGGTAGTTGTTTGGGAGAATTTTTCTATTGATTTGATGTCTTCATGATTTGTGGCAGCTGATCCAAGAAAGAAAATGGATGTGTCAAGTACCAGGCATCTGGCCTACTCCAAATATCATTTTCTGAATTATTGACTCCTTCAAGAAGAAGCAATCCCCATGTGGAGCCACTGTTAGCCCCCTATGAATTTTTTGACAAGCAAACAGGGGGCTAAAATGTTTTTTGAGCCTTCAAGGAATGCATTTCTCCTAAAAACACATCATCCTTGAAGCCTCCTTGTGCCTTTGTCCTTTGATGAATCCTCATTGTTGTTTCTAGTTTTAAAGCCTCTCTGTTGTGAAGAAGAATGCCCAAAAAGGCCTTTTCCCTCTTATTTCATTCTCCTTATACCTCTGTTTCATCACCTTTTCTCCCTTTCTAACTCCCCTACTTACCTTTCAAATCATCCTAAATTCCCTTTTAAACCCTCCAAATACACTTTGTGTGGTTTAATAGTCCCTTTTTCCCTCTACTGATTTCCCCTTTTAGCCTTAAAAACCCTCCTTTTTGGCTAAAAAACCCACTTTCACCATAATACAGGTTAAGCCCCCTTCAGCCAGCCCCCTTAAACCACTTTCCCATATGCCCTGCGCCCGAGACCAAGCGCTTAAGCCTTGGGCGCTTATCGCAATCGGAAGTTTCGCGAGGCGCATTTTCTTTGTTCCGCCTGTTTTCCCCGATGCGATTGGACTGTGGTCTATCGGCTCCCGTAATGAGCTCCGCCGTTGATCTGAAAAGATATAACGGTTCAGCGCTAATCACACTGTTTTCATCGTTTGTCTCCTATCACCCTCCTATTACATGAGATCCATCGATCTATCTTAATATCAGACGGTGATCGCTCAATCGCGCCATCGCAATCGCTCAATCCCGAGTCGTTAGCTCTTCCGACTGTCGCACCCCCAATCCGATCTCCGCCGTCCATCCATTCTGATCCAACGGCCCTTATTTCTCTTGCTCCGCTCCTTTACCCCCTTCCGTCTCCCACCGATTGAGTATCCGCCGTCGATCTTGTTCCAGATCAGACGGTTGGCGCTCAATCACGCGTTGCCAATCGGAAGTTCTCGAATGTGTTCCCCGCTGCCTCCCCCGATTGTGGTCCTCCGATTCAATCATAGCCATCCATTCATCCAAGATCTACGGCCCATAACGCATCACGTGTTTCCACCATGTTTCTTCGTCAGAACCTCTATTAACTTCAACATTCAATCTTCACCGTCGATCTCCTCCTGAGATCTGACGGCCCATATTAAATCGCCCTCCACCCACTGGGTCCCACCATCCAAAGGCCCTGATTTCATTTCATTCGGCCCCTTTCCTTTGTATTTTGGCCAAAGGCTAAACCTTATTATTTAACACTAAAGATCGTTCTTCTGCCATTCTTTCACAGTTTCCACTGTTCTCCACTGCTGTGCCATCATTCCATAGGCTTCCATAGCATCCTTCCCTCACTCCCCTGGATTTCTTAACTAGTTTATTTCATTGTGCAGGGATTACATAGCGAAGAAACTCGCGTTGTCCCCATATTCATGGCCATTGTGGCTAAAAGTGTAGAGAGGCCATTACAACAGCAACAAAGTGAATTAGCAAAGAGGATTAAAGGGGTTTAAAGCCTGTTATTGAATAATTAACGCTTAACCCCGCGCTCAAAGGAAGAAGGCGCAGTTGGAAGACTAAGCACACTAACGAGTTACATCAGTGCATTCATATCAGTAGAGAACTATTTCTCCAGAAGGAAACCTTCCTTCAGAAGTCTCCATGCCTCCTCGAGCCCTTCAATATTATTTCACTGACAGAAGCTTCTTTAAGACCGTCAGACAGCAGTTATGGAGGTATGGAGAGGCCTGCAGACCCTTCGATCCAAGTCACTAATTCCAGAAGACAGCGCAAAGTTCCAAACAACTAGAAGGACTCCAACGAAACATCAGAGGTCAAATCCGACATGACAAAGACTCCAAACCAGACCACCAAGTACAGCGCAGAGCTATTAAGCAGAGTGGGCATGAACACCTCCTCCACTCTGTCTTAATAGATCGATTTATTGTGTATCACCTACTCATGCTATCCATTTTTTCCTATAAAGAATCCTAGAGAACACTTTAGAAAGGGTTGGATTGTGTTATTACTATTGTAGTTGTAGGGATTCATTTTTTACTGTTAGAGATAGTTTTGGGGAGGGAGTAGCAGAGTAGTCTGTAATGTAGTAAGATGGGAGGAGAAATTCTGGACTGTAATTAGCCATTGAGCTCAGTGTATGTGACTGGTTTTGCATCAATTAATCAAGCAATTTCACAGGATCCTGGTCTATTAATACGGGTGATGTTATTTGTATTTCATTGTTATTTACATTTTCCATGCTATTCATTGGTCTTCTGGTACGCATCAGAAATATAACATAGGATTTTCCCTCGCACGGTACCCTATGTTTCTGCTCTCCCTACCATTGATGTTTTCTGCTGATAGTGAATCTAAGAGCGAATTCGTGTGATTTAACCAGTGTAGCAGTTGTTATTCACTGCTAGCTGATGTGTGATTTTGGAATTTGCTACTTAGTTGTTCTTGTTTGGGTTCAAGCTAGAGGATTTTGGATACCGGGGATTTAGTGTAAGCCCTGTCCACTGGGGTCCTTGTTCAACAGATTGACCCTTCTAAGATCCCGTGAACTGGTGTTGAAGCATTGAAGGTTAAAAGTCCTTCTATGATGTCATGCCTAGTTCTGTGTTTAAATATTATGTGTTTTCCTTTTGAGAGTATGTTGAAGCAAATCTGGAGTTAAATGACCTCTGGTCTGATCTCAAAGCTGCCCTTTGTGCCTCTTCTTTCATTCCTCTTTGATGTTACATTCCATCATCTATCTAAAAGATCCTTTAGTATAGATGACTTGCCCTCTGAAAGCCTTGGCTAGTTGTTTGCAAGTAATCTCCTTTCATGACTCCATAGCCCAATGGATGGCACAGCCTTAACCCATCCTCTTTTGCCGAAACTTCCTACTGCTCTGCTCCTTTCTTCCCATTACCTTCTCAGTCTATGATCTTATGGCCAACCCAATAACCAACCCAATCATTTTAAACCTCCCTTTTTGCTTCATAGCTAGCCTAATACTTTTGTTTGAGCTTCAAAGATATATCATCCTTTGTTATGTATAGAGAGATCCCTCTCTGGACCCAGGAGGGCTAGATCCTGAGGTCCCAAAGTGGTTTGATGTTGTCTTATCTTTTGGTATTGAAAAATCTTCCAAAACATAGGAACCCCAATAGGTCATAAGTGTGCTAAGGAGAAATTAATTTACATAGATTTTGAAGAGGAAAAAAAGGAACAAGAAAATTCAAAAGAAAAGGATATACATCAGGAACCAACCCTAGAGAAAGAAGAAATGAATCTGACGATATATTGTAATGCATTGGTAATGCATTGGTAGGAATTACCACTCCTCAAACTCTCAAGATAGAATCACATATCAAGAATAAAAAGGTAATAGTGCTTAATCATTCGAGTAGTACCCATAATTTTATTCATTATAAGATAGCCAAGTAATTGAATTACTTCCTATATATAGCACCAGAGTGTCAAATGATGGTTTCAAATGGAGGAATTATGAATTTCTTTGGAAAGTGCCATAATATTAATCTAACCATGGGGGAATGTGTATTGAATAGTCCAATGCTTTCTATTCCAATGGGTAGTGCTTATGTTGTACTGGGACTCTGATGGTTACAATCCTTGGGGACTATAGCTTTTAGGTTTTCAAGAATTTTCTTAAAAAAAAATTGGGAAGGAAAGGAAGTTGAATTACAGGGTATTTCAAGGAAACCAAGAAAGATAATAAGTTCTAATGTCAAGAAAAATCTTTTGAAGAAAGAACAATGAGGAATGATTGCACAATTATGCTCACTACAGGTTCAAGTAGTGGAAGATCAAATCGAGAATAAAAATAAAGCTCCTTAACTCTTAAAGGATAACCTCACTTTGGCGCAGAATCAAATGAAACAACAGGAAAATCAACATCGCAGCGAAAGAAGTTTTGTTGTAGGAAACTGGGTATTTTTACGGCTACAGCCATATAAACAAATGTTCCTTAAGAAAGCTAAGAAGGACAATAAATTATCACCAAAGTATTATGCTCCTTACAAGTTGTTGCAAAAGATTGGTACTATGGCATACAAATTGGAGCTTATGGCATCTTCCCGAGTGCACCCAATTTTCCATGTTTCATGCATAAAGAAGGTTATAGGTGACAAGATCCCAACTCAAAAAATATTGCCAAAACTTGATGATGAAGGAAATATCATTAAGCAATGACAGAAACAAGAACTCGACAACTACGAAATTGATAAATTGGAAGAACTTACTAGTTGAAGCTTCCTCATGGGAGGATGAGAATTTTTATATAGAAGCATCCATAACTACTCAAACATTGAGGACAACACTTGTTTGAAGGAGAGGGGCATGTTAGGTCCCTATAATAATAGTGTAGCCCCTTATTTTTATTAGTGTATCCCTGTTATTGTTATTTTTGTGCCCGGGTAGTCCCCATATTGCAATTATTATGCCCCATAGGTGTAGCCCCATTATTGTTATTGTTGTGCCCATGTGGTCCCCATATTGTTATATTGTGACCCATCATAATCCTATATATAGAAGGTAGGTTTTTTCATTTGTATCATCCAATAATTTTTAATTTATGTAATGTAAAGGAGGTTTCCCCATAGAAGAGGCCAATTTCTAAGTCGTTGATCTATCTTTTCTTCTATTTTTCGAGATGGTTTCATAACATGTGTAGTGTTGTACACCAGGTTTATATGTATGTGTTGTGTTCTACACTGTGTGTAGGTATATGTATTGTGTGGTGTTGTATTCCATGCGTGGATGTATTTTTTGTGATGTACATTGTGTGTATGTGTACGTTACTGAAGAGAAGAGAATAAATGGGTGCTTGCTGACTGTGGAAACGAATCGGGTGTGTGTACGAAAAGAACAGAGGAAAAAGGTAGAAGAAAAGAGTCAACTGAGAGATAAGTATCAGTATTTGATTTTAGTTCTAATTATGCATGTTATATATGACTTTGATTTATGATGGTTTCATGTAAACTTTTATTTTTATTTATGATGGTTGAGTTTTGACCTAACCGGATGTGATATGTTTATACATGATGCTTTGATCGAAGATTTAGTTTGACTTGTTGTGATAGGAAGTAAACAAAATTGTAGTTGTACCTTATTGATGAGCTAACATTGAGACATGATTTGAATTTATTGCAATGTATTATGAATATAATGGTTTTTTTGTGCTTGGTACAGGAAATCACGGTTTAAAATACTCAGTTTGGGTGGTTGAAACTGACTGCAAGAATCAACAGCAACAGTGAAAGGAGTTGGAACATGCAATAGTATGTTGGTAAAAAACATTTAGGAGAAGGTTCATTATGGGACACTAGTACCCAATAGTTTCCATTGATTTCCATGAGCATGCCATGACTAGTATGATAGTTTTAAGGCAGGGATATGCCTTTTTTTTTGGAACTTTTGATGTGAGGAAACCTTGCCAATGGATGGATCGCCCGAGGGACTGTGTATAAGAGAAGGGGATGCCAACGGAACTTAGAATATGTGTGGCTACACATAAGGGGGTGGCCGAATCACCCGAGGGATTGTCTAGTAGTGAAGGGAAGGCCATAAAATGGATTTTTTTTTGTCATTAGCATTTTCAAATGGAATCATATGCACATTGGGAGTGTTCCTTGGAAAAATGAGGCAATTAATCTTCACTGACAGAACAAGTAGTGAAAGGATTGTACCACTGGAAATTGGATGTAGGTTTGAATTTGGAAATCGATTTTGGACTTCTTAGGAAGGAGGGGAATCCTATTACTACTTTTGAGGGTGGAGGTGTGAGCCTCTGGATTCCCTTGTTGACTAATGCGGGCACTGAATCCTTTTATTTGTTGGTTAGAGAAAATTTTCATATGTATATGTGTATATTATTGTAAATATTGTAACGAGATGGGTTATAAATCTCTATAGACAGTATGATTATTTGTTGGTTGAAGAAAATAGGTATAAGTGTATATGTGGTTGTTATTGTAAATATCGTAATGAGTTATGTTATAAAGATCCAGTAATTGGTATGTTTTTCATGCTTTCAGTAGTGGTCATTGTAAATAATACATCTAGCTAAGTTATAAAGCTCCATGGGCAGTATGTTTTTGTTTTCAGCAGTATTTCTAGTTATAGGTATCATATAACACCGAGGACGGTGTTCCCCCAAGAGGGAGGGGTTTGTAACAGCCCCTGGTTGTTTTTCCATGTAAAAATAATAATACCAAGGTCATGGGACACGTATTCAAAGTTGAATGGTGGGAAAAAAATCCTAGTGGGTGTCACTTTTGGTTTATTAATGGCTATGGAAATTAGAAAAGGTAAAGAAGCATTAATTGGCATTTATCTATGAAAATAAAAGAAAATACGCGAAAAGGAAGGTGAAGAGAGACAGATTTGAATGAGAGGGAAATTGAAGGAAAAATAGAGGGAAATGAAGAAAATAGTGGCCTCAATGATAAAAACACTTATGAGGATGAGTTCATAGGTTTTTTTCGTCCGACTTTTATCAGTTCAGTTTTGCAGCTCTCTTTATTCTCTGATACTATTGTACACTTGAGTATTCTTGGAGCATGCTTGGAGCATTCTATTTTCACTTTGATTGGAGAAATAAGGAAAAGGAAATAAGGAAAGTACAAGGAAACAAGTGGATCAGCAACTACAGTTGGATTGCATTGCAGGTAATAGATTGCATACATGATTTCCTTGCTAGTTTTGGCATGCATGGTACATGCATGTGGTTTCCTAGTCATTGGAATGGAAATCTTCCTGGATTGATATTGATTTTAGCCTATCCTTTCCATTTCCTGGATATCCATGGTGTTGCGAGTTTTTCCACTTATTTGTTTTTCGTTGGTGCTCAGGTTCCTTATGGTTGTGGGTTGAGTTACTAGTTCCTAGATCTGTTGATCGGAAAAAAAAATTTGGAAGCTCTAGAATAACTTGGGTTGAGTTAATAGTCCTTGAGCCTAGGTTGGGATAAACACTCTGGAGACCTTGGTGGGTGGAGTTTCTAGTCCCTGGAGTTGAGTTGCTAGTCCCTGGAGTTGAGTTGTACAATGTTATTGACCCCTAGAAGACTTTGTTGGCTCAAAATGGTCTCGGCCCACATTCAGAGTTAGTTGCACACCAACAAAAACATTTATTTTCGGCCCTTTCTATAGCGACCTATAGCGTAGATCGCAGTCTCAACCGAGGCAATATTGGGGGATGTTTAGAACCAGATTTTTGAATCCAGAGGGATAATAAGATGTAGATATACTGCTAAACTTCTAATTTTTCTTATTTGGAACTGTGCAAATGCATTTATCTACTCAAACAGATTATACTTTATTCATATATTAACACTTATGCACATTTCTCATTTATCATGAAAACACACATAAATCATGTAAATAACTTTGCAATAATTGGTAATAAGAAAATACAATGCACAAACACAAAGATGTCTTCTAACTCTTCTTATTTTATTCGGATAAATATCTTCGATAAATATACTTTCTCTGATCTGTGCACATAGCTACAGGTGGTCTGTACATAAAGTTGCAGGCTCTTTAAGGCCTCTGCACACATAGATACGGAGCCTTCCCTTGCCCAAAACACAGAAAGATAGATATTCAACAAGTTGCGCTCATCACAAGTACAAGACTCTACTTTGACATAGCTTTACATTTTTTTATATAGAATTTACATTGAGTCAAATCTATGGTTCACATACCATGGTTGGACTCAAAAATAAAAAAATAAACCCAATCCCTTTACAAAAAGAGGGGCTTTGACCTGCCCCAAAGCCCCTAAGATCTGTGCGATAAATTTATCCTCGCTAGACCGCACACTCCGCTCCTTGATTTTTGGGGTATTTTGACCCGAAATTGACCAAGTTGGGACATGCCCAAATGACCCCCAACACTCACATGTGAGTTGTCCCGAGTCACACAGCTCGTGCGCCCCGAACCTTCTCTACGATGTTGGTGTAGGTTGTACTCAAAGGATGAACCGTTTCTACAAACTTCTTTTCTTCTTGGCGCACCTCCTCTAGCAACTTCTTTGATGTTGGCCTACCGATCTTCTGAAGCATGTCTTTCTGCTTCCTGCACATATCTTTCAGCTTCTCATCAAATGTCTAGGACAGATGAATGGCTTCATCCTACCAGGGTTGAGTCCTTGCTGTAATAAATTGTTCTTTCCTGTGTAGATCCTCAATCTGGCTCTGCAGATCTTTCCATTCTATAATCTTAGCGAGCCACTACGTGGGTGCTAAAGTCCTCGTAGTGGTTTTGATCTCATCCAACTACTTCTTCCTCTGTACTACTTCTTGTTAAATATTTTGAATGTTAGGATCCTCCTACAGCGAGGTCCAAATTTCCATGGTTTCGTCTAACAACTTTCCACAATCCTTGACTGTGGTGTAAATGCCTTCCAAGGCGGTCCTAAGATCTGCTTCGCCTGTGACACCCTGGTGGAAGTCATGTAGTGTCTGAATGGGTACAACAAAAATATCGAACTTAATTTTGTCCCATTTATTTTCTCGATCTCGATATTCTGCAGCTTCAAAATGCAGTACTCCTCTAGGTACTTGCAAAACTCTAACATCAGGAGTTATTACTAATCAGTGCTCTGGTTATGCCTGTTGGCTCACTTGTTTTTGTTGGCTTCTCCTGTGATCACGCAGTCTGCGCCAGCAACTTAAGTTCATGCATTCCATGTTGCACCTCTGTTAGTAATGCTTTGTACTAATCTTCAATCCTACTCCATGTATCTTTGATGATATTCCACACCTTATCACCAATCTCATCAATGTCCCTGTTAATGAGGCTCATTGGTTATGTGCCCACTAATCGGTCGGCCTTTTGCTTTTTGCGCATAGTGATTCTTGTTGTATCCTTGCCTTCACAATAAATGGTGAATCAACCACTTTTGTATCAGTAAAATTTTCCTAACCATCCTTCTCTTAATCTGTGCTTTCATTTTGTTCGTCGTCCCTTTTTTTCCCCTTCGTTGTTTATTTCTCTGTGCCTTTGCCTACTTGTGTATCTTTCTTTGTTTCCTTCTCTATTGTGGTGTCTTTATTTGTGGCCTTCTATGCTTTTGTGTCTTTCCCACTTGTCCCTGCATGTTCTGTTTCAGTTTCTTCAATGGATGGAGCCAACCAATATAGAGGTCAGGTCTTTGTGACCTGCAGAATGTCAAATTCAATAACCAGGTAAGGCAATGGGTACCATACTTCATCTTCATCCTTTCACTCCTTGATGTATAGTTTGTGAAAGTAAGCTTTGAAATATGTTATTCCACAGTAATATTTGAACAAATTATGTGACAGCCCGGGACGCTGACTCACCATTATGTGCAAATCCATCTCCATTAATACCCAGAAAATTTTATTCTCCATCACATGCTTTGGTTCCTTAGAAAAACAGAGCGAGATGTACCTCGCAGCTTCACAAAAATCTGGGTCCATAGTATATAAATGTGACTCTTCTGGCTCCTTCCATGCCATTAGTTCAATTAATAGTAGAAAATGTCCATAGTGGAACTCTTTTCCTTCCTCTTGTGCGTCTTGGCAATCATCATGAAACTCTTTGCATAGGTAACCAACCTAGTTATACTACACCGCTTCACTGCACTGCATAGCCAAAGACACCACAGGTGCTAGTACTTCATTTGTGCAAAATTTCCTCATGGTATTTCTGGAAAGGATGTGTGTAGCGAAGCGCACATTTGGATCATTGATGGAGCTAATATCATAGCCCCTAAACTTCTTCACTATGCCAAAATTCTTCTTCATTTCCCTGACGACTGCCTTGTCTTGATGCTTCCCCACGAAATCCTTGGTGGGGTTCTTTCCTTGGTAGGGCAGCCTTGTGATCCTCTTGATCAGTATGGGTATCCTTTCTCCCAACCAGAGGCACCCATCATGCACCAAAGCCAATAGTTTTTGGACACATATGGTATTGATATTACTTCGCCCAAAATGTGGAACGTACAGGGTGTTGAACAACCCTAATTGTTGGATTCCTGTAGCCCACCTGTGTGTCTCCAATCTGGTGAAATTTCTTGTTGGGTAAGGAACCTACTTCAGGTATCTACTCAGCTAAAATTGAGGATATTTTCTCTTATCGTTGAAGTCCCAGTCCTCCATCCTTCGGTGTTGTAATTTTTCCAACAATTCACCCTCAAACGACACATCATCATGCAGCAGTGGTGTGAATATAGTGAACTTCGCAGCATCAGGGGCCTTCACTGACTTCGCACTCGGCTTCCAGAGTGTTACATATGCGGCAACCTAGAAATAGGCTTTAATTATTCTGCTATAATATCCTCCGGAATGTCTTCTGCAATATCCTCTTCTTTTCTCTCGAGGACCTCCATAGGTTTCTTCTACTTTTCTAACCGTTTCTTACACCTCTGTTCTGTAGTGACATTCTACCTTGGAGACTGTCTAACACCAGGGGACATAGCTGGTCTTTTTTCCTTCTTTTTATTTGGTTGTGTTGCTTCTCCTGTAGTCGATTGTTTCCTTATTGATCTGAGACCTATGACGGTTGGTGTTGTAGCTGTCATGGCTCCTACTAGTCCTCTTCTAATCAATTCTTTGGAAATTTATTCCTAGCTCTTCACATACATACAACAAATATCTTTTGTTAGTATGAATCTTAATCACAAGCGTACAAAAAAATTCCACTTTAGTTTTGCATAATATACAGCCCTAACATCAAAGATGACTGCCAATTTCTTTAGATCTGCAGTTAGTTGACCAAGATAAATGCTAAAAAATCTAGATCTATGCAGTAAAAGACATTAAGCAGTAAATAAAAGAAACAGTTTCTCCATGCATCCAATAGACAAGACAAGAATATTTTTAAAGATTTTTTGTATTTTTGACACCTGGGAAGGGAACATAGAAAGATGCTACCAGTCCCCCTCAATGGGATGGGTTCTTTTAAGTCCTTGGGCCTAGTCAACATACCACTTAGAAGCTTCTCCAGTAAGCGTACGTTGGAACAACCGAGGACAGACAGAGTCATCAGTATGGAGTTAGACGAACACCACATGTGGAAGGATCGAACATGGTTTGAAGGATCTTCTTCAGCAAGACCTTCAAACTTGGGAATGTCGGAAGGGAGCTTGGTTGGCATAACAGGCCAACTAGTGCCATGGTGTATGGGTTCATTGATCAACTGGTTAAAATAGGGAAGACTGAGACCTACCATATAGGGGAGAAAGGGAGAATCCAATATAGTTCTTGTTGCGGTCCCACTGGTAGTATTCCTAGCATTAGGGCCAGGGCTACCACCAGCGTTAGGTCCTGAACTAGACATGGTGAAGGTGATAGGGGAGAACCGGGGATAGAACCAGAAGGGGAACCCAATGAACCAGAAGAGGAGTCGGAGTGCAGACTCAGTGGAGGAGTAACTCGAATCCTACGCGGAGGAGTAAGTCTTCTTACCGAAAACTAAGGATGAAGCCCAACAAGTCTCCGAGATAAATGCCTTGGGGGCGCAATGATGGAATCACAAACATGGCACAAATGGAAGAGAGACCAACAAGGGCAAGGAGGTGCAGGATCAACTGATTAAAATGTCGAAACAAGGGAAGATAGGTGCAGGATCAATTGATTACAATGTTAAAGTATTTGCCTGGCGGTGTTAACCAGGTGCTTCTTCACTTAGGGTGTGTGTGTTAAGTGTGTAAATTTCAATTTTTAAACCTAGACATTTGTAGAGAAAAAGAAAAAGTGTGTTGTATAACTGTAATAAATCTGCAGATAACAGTAAATGAAACTAAATATAACATAAAATAAACAACTAATTATGCATTAATCTAAACCCAAGGAGGCGGGCCTCTCAACAAGTAGTCTATGGGTGGGAAAAAATCTAGTCAAAACACACAAAAATAGCCAATGGATATAAATTTGGGAGGTACAATGATCTAAAGGTCAGATCGGTTGGAAATATGTGCAAAAAAGAGAAAAAAACCAGAGGGAAAAATGTTGCAAATGAGGTGGCGAAAGGCTACAACCTGGAGGGAAACAGAGGGCACCCTAGAGGAAGACCCAAAAAAGACTGAAAAGACGTGTTTTGAATGGATGAATAACCAATCTGAAGTGGATTTGAAGGTAAGGGATCAGATCTGAAAAAATGGCTAAACACACTGAAATTTCAAACGACCTGCTGCAGCTAAAAATCCTCCTAGAAAGGTGGAGGGTATTGAAGCCCTATGGGGCTAGGTTCCCACTTTGATGATTAAAACAGAGCAAGTACAGGTCCAAAACAGGCAGAGACAGAGGTCAGACAACCCTGAATAGAGGCCCAGACAAACCCAGAAAAATCTCAGAAAAAATCCCGCAAAAAGTTCAGGTCGCAGTTCTGACCTGTTTTCTGCAGAGGTCGCATGTTTTGGCCTGTTTTCTGCACCATGAAGCTACAGGTCGCAGGTTTTGGCCCAAAAAGTGCAACCTGCACTTCCGACACTCTCGGGAGTAGGTTTCAGAAAAAAATTGTCGTCTTAGCTGCAGCTGATGCCTGTCACCTGCGCAATAAGTCTGAAAACACACGGAAGTTACAATTTCTAATGTTTTAGGGTTTTATGGGTTAAAAAAAACATCAAGAAAATCAAAACAAGAGGCTGAAGAGAAATCCTATGATTTGAAGTAGATGGTCATGTAGTGATCTGAAAAACGATAGAGGTCGTAATCATAAACCCTTGTGGAGTCATCATTTGTTAGTATGAATCTTAATCACAAGCTTACAAAAAAAAGTCCACTTTAGCTGTGCATAACATACAACCCTAACATCAAATATGACTGCCAATTTCTCTAGATATGTAGTTAGTTGACCAAGATAAATGCTACAAAATCTATATTTATGCAGTAAAATATATTAAGCAGTAAATAAAAGCAAGATTTGCTCCATGCATCCAATAGACAAGAGAAGAATAATTTTAAATATTTTTTGTATTTTTGACACCTAGGAAGGGAACATAGAAAGATGTTACCAGTCCCCCTCAATGGGATGGGTTCTGGTAAGTCCTCAGCACTTTAGATCTAAGATCTCTCTCACTTGATGGTGTAGAAAACCCAGACCAAAATGAAACTCAAAGGGAGCTCACAAGAAAAAAATGGTAGCAAAATATGACAATGATGGAGGATCAAAATCATACCAAAAGTATAAATCCAAAGTGATCTTTAGGCAACAAAAGGTAGGGAGTGAATGGAAAAACCCTTCTATTTATAACAAAATATTGAGTTAGTCTAGAAATTGGTGCATGATTAAAATATTATTAACCAAATCTAGATCCAACTTTTATGGAATATTTTATTATATTTTTTGGAGTGTAATGTTCCAAAATTTTAGCCTGAAAGCTAAATGGAACATTAGAGTTAGCAGCAGCTCTAGTCGGTGAATAAATGGGTAGAAAAGCCCATAACTCTCCTAAGGAGGATAAAAACACTCCAAGTGTGAAAGGAGACACCCTTTCTAGCTTAATAAAACACCTCCATGTGTGAACAGGGATACAATCAATCTGCTTTGACTAAGTCAACAGCGCAGTTTTAGAGGAGGAGGAATCCAAGGAGGAATAACATAGTTTTGGAGGGAGATGTATCTTTGGATAGAGATGACCTAATTGAGTGGGGCCAAGGGCAAGAAAACTCATGTTTTATATAAGGAAGAGGATGGCAGCATTATTGATCATGTCTTAGATTATTTTTCATGTATGCTTGGACTTTTTCTCTCTCTTGCTGTTCAGCAGAGTAGCAGTGTTGTTTAGCACCGGGTGTTCCCGAGCGGGAATCCCACCTCTTTCCTTTGAGGAGCCTCATTGGGATATTTTGCATTCATCATTCCACATCAGGCTTCCAGGCCAAGCTCCAGCCAACTTCATCAGCGCAGTTTTCCAGAGATTGTGCAGTGTTGCTGGGTGAAGCAGTGGAAGGGATTGGAATCCCAGTTCCTGAGCTAGTTTCTCATTGGAGGAAGGTTTCCTTCACTTGAGGGACCCGTTTGGAGAGCTCCAGAGATGATTTTAGATTTTTGGTATTAGACCACACATTTCCCATACATTCCCAGTGTTGTTCCAGCTAGGGAATGTGTTATTTTGGAGGCAGTGTTTAGTGCATGGTTTGGTGGCTCCGTTGCAGTGTTTCCTTGTGATGGAGAGGTTCATCCTTTCGTCAGAGGAAGCCCTTGAGGGATATACAGCAGATCAGACATATTTCAGCCTTCTACACTCATGTACTTCAGTGTTGCAGTGGTTATTCAGTAAATTACTGAATTTCCCATTTTGTATGCAGAGTGTTTGACAAGAAACCCTTGTCAGTTTCTTTTGTATTTTGTATAAGGAGATTAGATCTTTGTTCTTCAGAATTTTTAATCAATATATGATTAGATCTAATTGTTTCCTTAATTTATGAGTGTAAACCCTCTCTTATACTGCGCAGTCCCTTATATTTTTCAGTCTTGGGGTTTTGCAGTCTTGGGGCTTTAGCACTTTTTGGCAATCCTGGGTGTGGGAGATCTGTTTAACCCACCTAGTTTGCTTTTTTTAGCTCTAATCTTGGATTTAGATTTTATATTGACTAATTTATGGGATCCAAGGGTCCATTTTAGTTTTTTATTGCAAATGTTGTTGGTAATGCGTTTTTAATGTATGATTCATGTACTGTTCCAGATTTGGAATATTACATGGAGGGAAAAAGAATTTGAATTTGGTCAAATCCCTTTATTGGTAAATAAAAAATAAATAAATGATTTATTTATTATTTTAAGGATGTGGTTGAGTAATAATCAAATAAATAATGATTTATTCAATTACTTATAAATGATTTAGTCAAATTTAACAAGGAATATTATTTAAATAAGGTATAAATAATTATTCCTAGAAAATAATAAGATAAATAATGATTTATCTAATTAATTTTCCTGTTTTGGGTTAAATATGACCAAGAATATTAATTAAATTGTTGTTTAACTAATTATTCTTTGAGGAAAATCAAACAAATGTGAATTTATTTAATATTTCCTCATGGGGTTTCCTGTTTAGACCATAAACAACTTAATAAATAAGTATTACTAAGTTATTTTTAATAGTGAAAGAAATTTTACTTAGGGTAAAATTGGTCTTACATGGTGTACTTTGGTCCATCTAATAGTAATAGATTATATGACCAAAAATTGGTGTAACATCTTTGGTCTTACTTAGGCGCAAAATTCCAATTCGAAACCTCAGGAAGAAAAGTGTCAAAATGTGGAGCGGGGCCTTGCTTTTATAACAAATTTGAATTTTAGACCTCATGATTGTATTCAAATTCATCTCATTAATGTGGATTTGGCAGGATATTTTCTCAGCTATTCCCAATAAATGCAGTTCCCTACTCCTTTTAACAGAAACTTGGGCCTGTCAAATCAACTTTTTCGCTTCCAACAGTCATATTTGTGGTGGACTTCGATGAGTCCTCTCTTAAATCAAAAAAATTCCTCCCTTGTTGTAGTTCCCTTATACTTCGATATCCTTCTGAGTTTCACAGAGTAATCCATCTTCGACGAAGTCCATATCTGGCATAGTAGTTTATAGTCATGTGCCCTCTTTCAATGCATGTGACACTAAAGTTTTCCTCCTTTCATATATTCAGTGCAAAGTTCCAGGGACAGAAATTTCCCTTTATATCTTCAACTTGCTCCCATTTACTCATCCTGGCATAAACTGACCATCCAACTTCACGAGCTAGATTGTGCCTCCCTCAGAGATGCGCCTGATGATATATGGCCCCAACCAATGTGTCGGAACTTTCATGGGAACTTCATGAACTTGCTATCATATAATAGTACAAGGTCTCCCTCCTTGAATTTTTTCTGCTTGATATGCATTTCATGTTATGCTTTTTCCCTTGATTTTTCCACTTGTTGTTGATAACTTGCAATAAATGTGTCTTCCTCCAATGCGAGCAATTGCTCCATCCTTTCTTCCATTGTGTCATGGCCCGTGTTAGGTTCCCGTGATTTGTTAGATTGGTGAGATCAAATTCACAGGGTAACATCAGACCAGTCTTTAGAGTCCTAGGACCTAGCCTTCCTGGACTCAAAGAGGGCTCTCTCTATTTTTGCAAAGGATGTGAACTTGTTTGCTTCTAAGGTTTTGATTTTAGGCTAGTTGTTAAGTGTAGGGTTTGTTTGTTTATTTTGGTTGGGTAAGTTGATCAAGAAGAATTGATAGAGTGAGGAAATCTTCAACTCATTGGGCTATGGAGTCAATAAAATTCATATAAAGTGTCAATAGTAAATCAGGGTGGATCACAGGGAAAATCTAGCATTAGTGAGATGGATTCTCAAGGTTTTTGTGAAATGGAGTGAACATCAAGTTTGTGAAAAAAGTAGGACAAAGGGCAATTAATAATCCTTTATCTTGTACTTAAAAACAAGGAAATACCTCAACACTATTTAGCATGAAGAATAAATCAATAGACAGGGCACACCAATAACTCTTTGATTCAACTTAAGCAAATAAGCATTTCAGACATAAAATCCAATGAAATATAGAAGGTGAGAAACTCATTTAACTTCTAGTGATTTCACCTTCAAGGTTAGAAAACATTCAAGATACACATATAACTTTAATCAAAGAAGAGGGAACGCCTAAAAATAATTGATCATAGCTATGAAGATCTCCAAAACAATTATTCAAGCATGGACAAAGGGTATGATCGAAACATAGCCTCTTTGGCAAACCCAATCAATGGTACTTTGGAGAGAGACCTCAAGAACAGTGTCTAGAGACATAAATGAAGCAGGGCTAACCATAAATAATATTTGATACCTACTCTATTAAACCATTCGTGGAATAAACAAGCTTGGGGGGTCTAGAGAGCAATTAAGAATTCTCTAAAAATGCCCAGCAGAGGAAAACATAGAGGCAGTGAAGAAAAAACAGAGCTAAGGTGCCTTTGAAAACATTTCTTAGTCTAAAACCTTTGTCCTTCTACAATAAAGAAGGATGAAACACAATGATACATAAGAAAAAAATAACTGAAAGGAAGAACATCACTATTAACCAAGCTCAGGGATCCTGCAAGCAGCCTTCTCCATCGACAATCAAGACAAGCCATTCACAAACTCCACAACACCAATTTCTCTCCAATCTCCAAAAAAAACTATGTATTTATCCAAAGAGTCATCAAATTCCAACATTTAAAACGAAGCCCTCATGCTCTATTTATTTAGCAAAGGATGGAAAAACCCTAGATAGGGTTGGAAAATGTCAAAATCACTCATAAATGTCATTAATGCCCAAGAGACCATGCAAGGCCCAAGGCACAAAATATCCCATGAAATCAATGCCAAAATAACTCCTAGCACCTAATTTTAGAGTTATTTGCCTCAAAAAACATTAAAATATCATTTTGTAATGAATGAGTGTGTTTTGTTGAATTTTGGCTAAAACTGCCCAATTTGGTTTGAACGCACAACACCTTCCCGGGCAGAAAATAGGTCCCGATGTTGGAGTTTGCTCCGTGATCGCCCATTGGAAAGCCTGCTGAGTCTGCTTTCCAAATCTACATTTTTTTTTCTAATTCAGCTCCTGTAACCTATCCAAAAATCCAAATTACCCAAACTGCTCTGAGCGCAGCGCCAAGCCTAAAAATGAGGCAGCAAGGTGAAAAATGAGGTGTTTTTTGAACTTTTGAGGGGTCAAAAATGCTCCAAATGCTCTGAAATTTGGTGAGCATAGTGTAATAGGCATGAGATATCCAAAAATTTGAATTTATCCCTCTGAGGATGTCTAAGGAAAAATCATAGCGCCACGGGTGTTGCGCTTATAGGCCTCCAAATTCACAAAAAACCAAAAATTGTCAAAATTCTCTTAAATTTAGTGGATGTGTGCCTCTTAGGTTTTGAGAGACCTGTAGAGAATATTGTGCCAAAATTCCAAGGTTATCTTGGCATTTTTCCTCTTTTATTTCCTAGATCTTGGTTTGGGCCTTCTTGAGTTTAGCCCTTGCAACTTGGTTTCTCTGGGCATAATGCTTGGTCATCCTCCTTTGGAGATCAAGATCCTGATTTACCTTCTTCAACTTAGCCTCGAAGTGTATGTTGGCTCTTTCCAACCAAGGCTCTTGATCATGTGCTATCTCCATGGCCAACAGCTCATCTAGAGGGAGCTGTTCGGCTAGGGCTGATTATTGTTCTCTTTTCTTTTCCAATGCCTTCTTCAACCCCATGGTTATAGGTCTCCTCCTAGACCGTCCTTCCTAATCCTCACTCTCTTCATAAGTGCCCATGAACTCTTCTATTTTTACCTGTGCCCTTTGTGCTTTTTTCCGAGCCTTAATGGCTCTAGCCTCATAAATTGGAATTTGTGCTCAGAGCTGCCTATTCACCGAGTCAAGGGTATCATTTACACTCTTGGCCTTATTCAGATTTGCTTGGAGGTCTTCAATGAGTGCATTTTTTTTCTGGATGAGCAAGTTTGAGATCCTTGCTTCATCCTCCTCATCACTATCCACCTGAATGATTTCAAACTCCCCCTCCACCTCATGATCTTCTTCTTCTTCCTTTACCTTTTGTTTACCTTTGTCTAGTGGTTGAGTTGAGGTGGATGGCATGGTCCCTTGCCTTTTAGAGGCAGCAAAGACAAGCCTTGGCCCTCTTTGATATGTCAATGGAACAGGTGTGAGTGTGATATTTTTAGTGTCTTGATCATGGCTGTGGTCCTTTATGCTATCATCAAACTCTTCATTTTCATTATTAGTATCATCATTCATCATATTTTCTGCTTCCTCATTGTCCTCTTTGTTCTCAACATCCTCACCACTCTCAACCTCTTCACTGATTTCTACACTGTCATTTTGTTCTTCATCAAAGCTTCTTACCTGTTCATTGCTATGATCTTCAATTGGACTATCAGCCCCTTCATTTCCTTTATTATTCTCATGACTGTCATTAGCCTCTTCTTCATTTTCTGCACAATCATCATCTTCATTCTGTTCATCATTGAAGCTACTTGCCTCTCCACTGTTGTGATCTTCATTTTCATCATCACCCTCTTCACCTTTTTCACTGTCATCATGACTTTCATGACTATTTTCATGACTGTCATGATTGTTTTCCTCCTTGTTGTCTTGTTCATCACTGAAGCTTGCTTCATGGGTGTCACTACTGCCTTTATTTTCTTCATTGTCCTCACTATTTTCATCTTCATCTATGTTTCTTTTAGCTTCTGTATTTTCCTCACTATCATCATCATTATCATTGTCATCCTCTTCCTCTGTTTCCATGTTCTCTGCCTCTTGCTAGGTCAGCTCATCATTTTTTGTCTCTTCATCATTTTCTTCCTCTTTTTCACTGTTTTGCTCACTGCCCTTTTCTTCATTATCTGCCTCTGTCTCATCTTCACTTTCTATTTCTGCCTTTTCATTATTTTCTTCTTCTTCCTCATCATTTGTCTCTTCCTCATCATTGGTCTCTTCATCATTTTATTCTTCTTCAAAATTTTCTGCCTCTGCCTCTTGTTGGCTCAAATCATCATCACCCTCATCTTCACTTTGGGCTGACTCATTGTCACCATTACCCTCATTGTCATTGTATTTCTCACTGCCATTTCCTTCTTGTTCTGATGCATTAGAAGAAGGTGAGGAAAGGAGGTCTTCTTGAGGAGATGCTACTTGTGTAGATGATGTGGCATGATGTGTAGGAGGTGATGGAGGAGTGGAGGGAGGAGGATGAGATGAAGAGGGTAAAATAGGTTGATGATGAGGTTGTGGGCTTGTAAATATTTCATTAGCTATGAACACATCCCAAGGTATTCCTTTTTTCTCCAGCTGATGTAATACCACCATATTGATCAAGGAGTGGTGGAACAAACTATGCATTTGTTGGGTATAACTTCTCCTTTGGACAACAGAATACATCTTGTCTATACTCCTATACAAGTAATAGGGAAAATGAAGCATCTTGACCCTAGTGAAATGCATGAGTAATCTAACATGGTAGGAGTAGAGCCTGGAGTATCTCCCCTCATAGGTAAAGTATTTCATGATGACCTTCATTAGGGGTGCATACCTCTCTAATAAGTGTGAGAAAGGGAAAATATCCTTGCAGCCCTCTTTGTACCTAGGTTTGATAAATGGCTCATAATATCTCATGTTTAATCTTGCTTTCTTGAACCAATTTTCACCAACAGAAGGTATACCTGTAGCATTAGAGATGGCATCTGCTGATAGTTCAAATTCTACCCCTGCAAGATTTACCTATTTGTTGTGTAGGTTGAGGACAAACAACCTTGTGAGCTCTGGGTGATTTTTCACTTATTTGACTTTCTCACAAAACTGAAAACACCCCACATTCTGAAAGCATGTGAGAATCATGGGAGATGAAGTAATATCCATTGTTCTTTGGGGTTCAAATATATTGACCTTCCCTCCCTTGTGCTTTGGCCTTACAGGTACTTGGCTTCCTTCACTGCTATCACTCCTTTCTTCTCTTGACATGGTGAATGGAGTTGTTTTTGGAAAAACTTGGGCTTGCTTGTGAAACTTAGGTAGGAGGAGTGAAATGAAAATGATGGTGAGGGCAGATTTTGAAAATGAGTGAGATGGAGGAGGGTTTATGACTGAGCTCAATTGAGCTTGATGAGGGCTTAACTTGAACTAACGTGAAATTACCCTAATTCACTCCGCTTAACTGATAATTTCGCTTGGAGGTCAAAACAGAGGGTTCTTTGCCATGAATACCTAGGGTTTGTAGGCACTAGGGTTTGATTTTATTTTTTCTTTAATCACTTAAACACAAAACCACTTGAGGAGGAAGGAAAAAGGCCACCTACCAATTTAAACTTGCTTGCAGGTCTTGAAGGAAATGTGGAGGTGCTTTCCTTGATCTTTTGGCAAATTTTTTGCAACTTGGAGGATTTTTGGCATAAGCATAGCCTGGAAGAATCTGGGTGAGTCGGATCCTGTGTGTGCAGTGCCAAGCAGAAACTGGGAGAGTCAGGCCTCTATGTGCACAGCGCCGAGCCTAAACTGGGTGAGTCGGACCTCTACGCGCAGTGCTGGGCCTGTCGGGTCGGCCTCTGAGCGTAGCGTCGAGCCCCAAGGTGTGTTGGGTCTGCCTAAGTGCAAATTCAGGTTGTATGTGCAGTGCGTGCAGCTATACGTGCAGCACAGTGCAAAAAATGCACTGTGGGAACCTCTATTCGCGCAACGCCGAGTCCTGTGAGCGTAGCACCAGCCCCTAAGCGTAGGACTAGTGACCTTGCCCAGAATTTCTCACTTAAACTCAGAAAATTTCCTCTTGAAGGCTCTTTGCTCTCTTCGAATGAAAAAATAAGATATGAAGAGAATAGAGAGGTCCTTTATACTTTTTTAGGGAAAATAAATTAAACTTAAAAAACCCACTTTTGCTAATGTTTTGATTTTTTTGGTCACTGTATCACTTTGACTGATATCTTTTTGACCTTTTATTGCAAGTGACTTGAAAGCTTTTCAAAGTAACTCTTCTTCCTTTGGTGGTGGCTTGCTGGAGAAATGAAAAAGGTCCTTTTTAACCTTAAGGGTCTTGGCACTATCAAACCTCTTTTTGCTTTCACTGAGAAATTGAAAACATGTTTTTATCCTTTTTTGACATTTCTGAGTGTGAGTGACATGACAAAATTTTTTCTTTCGTCCTTACTGATTTGGGCAGTGAGGCATAATAAACCTATCTCTAACAAGTGCTTTTTCTTCATAACCATGTATGCCATTTCCCTTTAGCCACTTCTAATTTGCAGGTGCCATGTCATACTGATCTTGTCCCTTTTGACATTCTTGGATTTTGACAACTTTAGTTACATAATAGTAACCTCATGATTCGCTTGATTTATCATCTTGAAACTCAACCCTAGGCTTTTGTTCCTTTGACAATTTGAGGGCAATTGACTTCTCTTGAAAATTTGACCTCCCTCACTGATACTCTTTGCATTCTTTCCCTTTGAGGCAGTGAAGAATTATTACCTTGGCAAACCCCTAGAAGTCACCTTTAAGAGCCTCTTCAAACTCTCTTTCTGTTGTCATCATGGAGGCTCCTCATCTTCATTTTACCCTCTTTGCCTATCTTTCAAAACCTTAGGTTTTATGGTTGTTAGAGAAAAATCATTAGTGTTGTCTTCTAAGTTCTCTATAGCCCTTTCAAGTTCATTCATTTCTTTCTATTTCACCTCACCCTTTTCCCTTCTTCATTCGTAGTTTCTAAAAATCTTCATCTCATGCTTAATTGTGCTGGTGTGCCTCTGCTTGTGGTTTTATGCTCTGATCTTTGCTTCGCATGTTGCTGGTCTAATCAATCCTAGAAACCCTTATTTCCTCCTGAACATAGGTATGCTTCCTCCTTTTTTTTTGTGGATGTCCTTTAGTGAGGAGTTGGCCTCAAACCTTACCTAATTTTTCCTACTGATAGTCACCTTGACATTCCTACAAAAATGTCAAAATAGACAACTGTACTGTGCAGATTTTGAACTTGATAAGGAGGTCTTTCCTTGAAGTTCTTCTTGAGCTAACTTGGAGAAACAAGTGCATTACCTTTTCTCATTTTGATTCAGCTTCTAGCACATGAAAAACAATGATTTAGTGCACCAAAGACAACCCTACAACCTATGAAACCCTAGTGACCTAGTGGGAGGCTCTTTGACTGAAAGCATTGGATTATGGTTTTCAATTATGAAAAACAAAGTTTTTTGACATATAGATGTATTGAGGATCCAAAACCCAATTACTTGATTTATCTAAAGAGCCTACAGAGGTAGCTTTAAGACCATCAATGCTTGAGGCATTTGATGAACATGAGAGAAGGTAGGTTGTTTGGGAAACTTAGATGGAAAGTGGAAGGGTTAAGAATAGGCCAAACAGAGTACTAAGGTTATGGGTGTGAAAATGAGACAAATATGAGTGTCATAAGCCTGTGAGGGATCTTCTAGGAATGATAGGCTAACCAGGGAAAAGCAAAGTAGTGAGATAGTGAAAATTTTATCTTAAGGATAATGAAAGCAGTGAGATTTCTAAAACTCACAATATTCATGAATCTTGTTTTTAGAAATATAGGACAAGTATATAGTCATTTATAAAATAGAAAAAATAATGATGACTAACAGTGGCTCCACTTGGGGAGGGCAGCTCATTTTCAGGAGGTGTCCAGAACTTCAAATATCAAATCTCTTAGTTTATGAAGACCATTGCCTCATCTATTGGGTAGATTTTTCTTCTTTCATTTGCTAATGTTTCTCTTGAAGCTATGATCTAAAAATCTGAAGGACATGTTAGCTTCAAACTCATCTCTACCTACCCAGCTTACTTTGACTAGCATTTTTTCTTCTTGTGGGTGCATTTGGACTGGAAAACCCTTGACATTCTCTTCTTTTGAAAGTAAAAAAAATCTATCTACTAGTACCTTTATTACTCCAAAGAGTTTAGATTATGCTAGTGAACTCTTTTATTCTCTACCTAGACTAACCATTTGTCAAGATTAAGCTGTTTGACAGGCTTCATTCTCTAATCTACTAACATGAAATTGAAAACATGATTTTAACCAGGATTAAGCTATCTGATTTACCATGGGTTGTGGCATTAGGACAAGCTGCACATAGACATTATTTTTGTACAAAAAAAAACTAGAAAGTATGAGGGTTGTTTTTCATCATTTGTTAGTCTTCCCATCTTTCTCTTTGGTTCATATTTGAGCATGGAGAACCAATATCTTTTCTTCCTAATATATTCCCAATGACAAGTCAAGTTTAGATGTTTTGACAAGTTCTCTTTCACTAACCTATCAACAATAAATTGAAAACATGTTTAGCCACGATTAGGCTACATGACTGAATAAGACTCTTTTGAACAAGTAGTGGAATTTAGGCTTGCACACTTTCAGTAATACTCTTTTTGGGTATGGGGCTATACCTCTTTTCAAATCTTCCCTCTTTTCCTTCTTTATTTGTTTTTATGTTTTTTGTTTTTATGATCTCTCATCATGCAATGTTATGTACAATGGATGAAAGCTTCAAACTAGGATTCTTGACAATGATGGTGTTTGAACATCCTGCCCTTGACAGGATCTCCAACTAACTCCTCTCCATTTAGCTCTTGTAAACATAAAACATTGTTACCTCCATTTGAGTGCATGGTGTAAGGATTTTTCCAAAAAATTTCAAACAAGCCATGCTCTCCTTTGCATTTTCTCTTTGAGTCTTGCTTCCAAACCTTGCTTTTGTCAAAGATCCTTCTTAGGTGGAAAAGGTGTTCTTCATTAGTTGCAAAATAGACAATGATGTCATCAATGTATAACATAGTGAAGTAACTCAAATCAGGAGCCATAGCCCTTTGGAAAGTAGCTTCCACACTCCTTAACCCAAAAGGCATTTGATCAAACATGTAGGTGCCCCAAGGTGCTTTGAAAGTGGCTTTATGTTGATTAATTGGAAGTGTTACCACCTGATTGTAACCTGAAACACTATCAAGCAATGATATCTTGTTAGAAACTCCTACCCTTTGTAAAGTATGATTTATCTTGGGAAAATGGTATTTGTTCTTTAGGGAGGGTTTGTCTAGGTACCTAAAGTCTACACATAGCCTATACCCCTTTGTTTTCTTTCTTACTGACACAATTTTCTCAAAAGGTTCACGTTCTTTCTTAACAGGAAACCTTATTTGAATAATGTTTGTATCACAAGGCTTTGGCCGATTTCATTACTATATACAAAAGAATCCTGAAACTTTTTGTACAGTCTTATGTATTTATGTTTTGTGTGAAGTGGTAAATTCTTGGATAACATAATCATTTTGGGTCTTTCTAGGCTGCCTACATTATACTCCTCTATATCAGTCTCAGTAGATACTCCTTTAGGGTCCCTAGCAATACTTTTGGGATTCAACAACTCTTCTGAAGTGACAAAACCTTTTGATGATGAGTTGTGTATGTATGGCAAGACCTTCAGATTCCTTTGATTGAGGTTCCTATAAAACTCTACTTTATGAAAGTATTTCAGCATATTGGCAGAAGGGGATGGTTCTGTTTGTGATGTTTGTTCTTCATGTGAGCAACCTTGTTCAGATTCTAAGATTGGTTTTGGTTTTGAAATTTTATTTTTAGTTTGGAGAAAACTAAGTTCTGTTTTACCATCATGTTGTTGTTGTACCAGGCTGCTAGAGTCTAAGCTGTTGAGTTCTTCATGCAGTGCTTGATTTGACTATTGAGGCATGTCCGGATCTATCTCAATTTAATTTGACTTTTCATCAATGTATTCTTCATTATATAAAATGAATGAGTCAAGATCCAAATGGATGGAATAAAGAGGTGTGTTATTTGGCCTCTATTGGCTACTAACCATAAACTTCATGTGTGATTCCTTGTATAATATCCTTGCTTGGTTAAAAACAGGGATGGTAGCATAAGACATGTCAAGTTGGAGGTTTCCCTGAAGCTTGGCTCCCCATGATCTGGATAACAACATGCCATATTTAGGGCAAATGTCAGCTACTACTATGTCCATGACTAGGCCCTTAGCCGGGATTTGTGCCAGATTGACACATAAATCCTTGATTAGGCCCAAACACTTGACTCTGCTTGAATCGAAAGAATACAGGTCTTTTTAAGGCTTGGTTATTTCTAGGCCTAATCTCTCCATCACTACCTTTGGCATGAGTTTGTGAGAGGCGCCAGAGTCTAGCATGGGATTATGCAAGATTTTTTCATGTATGTTCAAAGTAACATAAAAAGGGGGAATGGCTCCTTCTTGGTATTTTCCCTCCACTTCGGGACCAAACAACAGCTCTGGTTTATCATTTTTCAAGTTTAAAGTATCAATATCATTTTCCATGTTTAACACTTTCAGAACTTGGGACTTGTACATATCTTGGGTTATCAGTTCAGTGAGAGGCATGGTGATCTTGATTTTAGCAATATCTCCCTCAAAACTGAAAGGCACTTGTGTTTTGGACATATTTACATTAGTCTTATCAGCCATAATTTTTTCTACAAGTTTAATTTTTTGATTTTGTTTTGGGACTTTGGACAAAAGAGTTTTCTCAGGGCCACTAGTAGAGGCACTAGGGCAGCTTGTTTCACCACTTGGTTGGATATTTTTGTCTCTGTTTGGATCAGTTTTCTTGGCCATGGTGTTGGTACTGTCTGTCGCCTTCTTAGGAGTGTTTCAAGTGTATTCCTAATAGCAGTGTCTTCCTTGTTCTTTTTGGATTTTTCTTGGTTCTTTTTTCTCCTAAGGTCATATTGCCTATGGACTTCCATTATGGCTTTTTCAAATCCCAATTGGTAGTCTTCAGAATCCTCATAGTTTTTTTTAGTTTGATCTTAGGAGAATAAATCATGTTCTTCTTCAGTGAGAAAAAAATCACCCTCATTGTCAGAACCTATCAAGTTTACATGGTTTTCTACAGGTTCTTCAGACTCTCTTCCCTCTTCATCTACATAATTGTCTTGGAAAGGGGGCCTGATTTGTTGGTCATTGTCTCTTGGTCTATTTAGGGGAGGGTATCTTCTGAAGTTTGGATACCTGTTTATGTTTTGGATATTTGCTTGTTTTTTCCTAGGAGGTGTTCTTTCACTCAAGTTTATTCTTTCCATTACCCTCACTAAATTATCAATATTGGCATCATATGAGGAGGTTGAGGCCATTGTTTCATCTTTGTAGGTGACTCTCTTTTCTAATCTCATCCTGGCCCTCTTTTCAAACAGGTTGGCCTCTACACTTATAGCTCCCTTTTGCATGTCTTCTAAAGTTAGGGGCTCTCTTTCTCTTAGTTTATAGTACATGTCTCGATCTAAACCCTCTAGAAATTTTGCTAAAGCTAAGCCTTGTGGGGGTTTCATGTCTGGTGGGAGGACATTATAAAGACTATTGAACCTAGTACAATAGTCTTGGACACTTTCCCTGATATTTATTTTAAGATTGTTGTATTATGAGAGGATATGGAGAGGGGTTTTCTTGATTTCCCACTTGTTTATAAATGTCTGGTAAAGGGAAGGCATATCATGTATGGTGTTAGGAGTCAAGCTTTTGAACCATTTTTTGGCTTCTCCTCCTAAGCTTTGTGCAAATATCCTCATTTTAATGGTTTCCTCTTCTATTTACATGTAATCAAAGGCATCATTTATCCTATCTACATGTTGTTGGGCAATGATGGATTCAGCTCCGGTAAAGTGAGGGATTTTGGATTGGTAATCATGTGGCAAAGGTAACAAAGGTTGTGGCAATGCTAGGGGGGCATACCATGCTGCCATGATGGAAGTGAATGGGATCCAAGGATGATTTACAAGGGGAGGGTTTGTGAGAGGGAGTAGAGGATGAAGTGGAGTGGTTTGAACAGTGGATGTGTGGATGGGGGTGGTAGAGGTACTTGGACTAGCAAACTGGTTTTGAGCAGACTTGGTATGAAAAGAGCTAAAGTGATGGAGAAGCTAAAATTCAAGAGGAGTGGAAGGAGAGGCATCTCTGCTTGAACTATGTTGCTAATCTAAGGGCCCAAGGTCAGTCTGGTCAATCCCACTTTGTGACTTGGTTCTAAGAATATTTCTTGTATGGTGCAAGTCAAACTAGGGATCTTGCAAGGTTTTAAGATGTTCAGGGACATAGCTTGCTCTATGAATGGTCCTAACAGTAGTTGATTTTCCAGTTTTAGAAGTTTTCCACAAAATATTTTCTGGATCATCAACTATGGTGGGAGGGTTTAGGTCCAAGTGAAATCTGGTACTGATCCTTTGTGAAGCTAGATTTCAAACCCAAGGTATAGAGAGGCTGAAAGTTTATGACTATTTTCAGAAGGCCGACATATCTTAATGTTTGCTAAACTCACAATGTGTGACTGGGCTTCTAAACCTCTCAGGGCTTATTTGACACAATCTTAAGGAAATCTAAGAACTCTAGTAAAGTTAGAAGGCCTACTGGAGGCTTGTGGAGTCACCAGGTGGATATTTTTTGTTGTTTAAGGATGTATGTTTATGGTCCACCACCAATAACTAACAAAAAACCAATCTAGGGATGTTTTGGGGTTTTCTGATTTCCTTTATGTAGCCCTAAGGTTTCTATGAGTGTCCTACAGTTGAGTCATTATTTTTCTAGGAGGGTGAAACAACCAGATTCTACTACTTGGCTAACAGTTTGAGTTATCTATGATTTGATAAGGGTTTCTGAAGTTCTAAGGAGTTCTTAGATTGTCACTAATTTCATAAAACCTCTCACCTTGATTTCCAATTGTGTTAGGCTATGAGTTGGTGATAAATCAATAGATGTTTTGTAATAAGGGTTTTTGAAGTCCTAAGGAATACTTATATGGTTATTGACTCAGAAGGTCCCACCGTGATCGCCATTATGTTAGGTTGTGAGGTGGCGAGGAATCACTGGATATTACTTAACAAGGGATTTCTAAAATCTTTAAGGATGTCTAGACTTTTAACTTACTCAGAAGGTCCCACCGTGATCGCCATTATGTTAGGTTCCCGTGATTTGTTAGATTGGTGAGATCAAATGCACAAGGTAACATCATACCAGTCTTTGGAGTCCTAGGACCTAGCCTTCCTGGACTCAAATAGGGCTCTCTCTATTTGTGCAAAGAATGTGAACTTGTTTGCTTCTAGGGTTTTTATTTTAGGCTAGTTGTTAAGTGTACGGCTTGTTTGTTTTTTTTGGTTGGGTAATATGATCAATTAGAATAGATAGAGTGAGGAAATATTTAATTCATTGGGCTATGAAGTCAATAAAAGTCATAGAAAGTTTCAATAGTAAATCAGGGTGGATCACAGAGAAAATCTAGCATTGGTCAGATGCATTCTCAAGGTTTTTGTGAAATGGAGTGAACATCAAGTTTGTGAACAAAGTAGGACAAAGGGAAATTAAGAATCCTTTATCATGTACTTTAAAAAAAGGAAAGACCTCAACACTATTTAGAATGAATAATAAATCAATAGACATGGCACACCAATAACTCTTTGATTCAACTTAAGCAAATAAGCATTTCAGACATACAATCCAATGAAATATAGAAGGTGAGAAACTCATTTAACTTCTAGTGATTTCACCATCAAAGTTAAAAAACATTCAAGATACACATATAACTGTAATTAAAGAAGAGGGAACACCTAAACATCATTGATCATAGCTATGAAGATCTCCAAAACAATTATTCAAGCATGGACAAAGGGTAGGATCGAAACATAGCCTCTTTGGCAAACCTAATCAATGGTACTTCAGAGAGAGACCTCAAGAACAGTGTTTAGAGACATCAAACAAGCAGGGATAACCATAAATAATATTTGATACCTACTCTATTAAACCATTCATGAAATAAACAAGATTGGGGGGTCTAGAGAGCAATTAAGAATTCTCTAAAAATGCCCAGCAGAGGAAACATAGAGGCAGTGAAGATTAAACAACATAGCTAAGGTGCCTTTGAAAACATTTCTTAGTCTAAAACCTTTGTCCTACTGCAATAAATAAGGATGAAACACAATGATATATAAGAAAACAATAACTGAAATGAATAACATCACTATTAACCAAGCTCAGGGATCATGCAAGCAACCTTCTCCATCATCAATCAAGACAAGCCATTCACAAACTCCACAACACCAATTTCTTCTCCAATCTCCAAAAAAAACTATGTATTTCTCCAAAGAGTCATAAAATGCCAACATTTACAATGAATCCCTCATTCTCTATTTATTTATCAAAGGAGAGAAAAAACCCTATATAGGGTTGGAAAATGTCAAAATCACTCATAAATGTCATTAATGCCCAAGAGACCATGCAAGGCCCAAGGCACAAAATATCCCATGAAATAAATGCCAAAATAACTCCTAGCTCCTAATTTTAGAGTGAGTTGCCTCAAAAAAACATTAAAATATCATTTTTAAATGAATGAGTGTGTTTTGTTGACTTTTGGCCAAAACTGCCCAATTTGGTCTGAACACACAGCACCTTCCCGAGCAGAAAATAGGTCCACTTGCAGCGAAGTTTTGGTGACCTTTCCAATGTCGGATTTTTCTCTGTGATGGCCCTTTAGAAATCCTGTTGAGTCTACTTTCCAAATCTACCTTTGGTTTTCTGATTGAGCTCCTATAACCTGTACAAAAAGCCAAATTCCCCAAACTGCTCTGAGTGCAGCGCCAAGCCTGAAAATGATGCAGAAAGGTGAAAATGAGGTGTTTTTTGACCTTTTGAGGGGTCAAAAATACTCCAAATGCTCTAACATTTGGTGCGCATGGTGTAATAGGAATGCGAAATCCAAAAATGTAAAGTTCTCCCTTTGATGATGTCTGAGGAAAAAGCATAGTGCCAGGGGTGCAGCACTTATAGGCCTCCAAATTCACAAAAAACCAAAAATTGTCAAAATTCTCTCAAATTTGGTGGATGTGTGCCTCATGGGTTTTGAGAGACCTCTAGAGAAGCTTGTGCAAAAATTCCAAAGCTAGCTTGGCCTTTTGCCTCTTTTATTGCCTATATATTAGTTTGGGCCTTCTTGAGTTTAGCCCTTGCAACTTGGTTTCTCCGAGCATAATGCTTGGTCATCCTCCTTTGGAGATCAAGATCCTGATTTTCCTTCTTCAACTTAGGCTCCAAGTGTATGGTGTCTCTTTCCAACCAAGGCTCCCGATCATGTGCTATCTCCATGGCCAACATCTCATCTAGAGGGAGTTGTTATGCTAGGGCTGATTCTTGTTCTCTTTACTTTGCCAGTGCCTTATTCAACCACATGGTTCTAGGTCTCCTCGTAGACTGTCCTTCCTCATCCTCACTCTCTTCATAAGTGCCCATGAACTCTTCTAGTTTTACTTGTGCCCTTTGGGCTTCTTTCTAGGCCTTAATGGCTCTAGCCTCATAAATTGCAATTTTTGCTCCTAGTTGCCTATTCTCCAAGTCAAGGGCATCATTTACACTCTTGGCCTTATTCAGATTTTCTTGGAGGTCTTCAATGAGTGAATTTTTGTTCTAGATGAACAAGTTTGAGATCCTTGCTTCATCCTCCTCATCACTATCCACCTGAATGATTTAAAACTCCCTCTCCACCTCATGATATTCATCTTCTTCCTTTACCTTTCGTTTACCTTTGTCTAGTGGCAAAGCTGAGGTGGATGGCATGGTCCCTTTCCTTTTAGAGGCAACAAACACAAGCCTTGGCCCTCTTTGATATGTAAATGGAAAAGGTGTGAGTGTGATATTGTTGGTATCTTGATCATGGTTGTGGTCCTTGTTGTTGTCATCAAACTCTACATTTTCATTATTAGTATCATTAGTCATCATGTTTTTTTCTTCCTCGTTGTCCTCTTTGTTCTCAACATCATCACCTCTCTCAACCTCTTCACTGATTTCTGTATTGTCATTTTGTTCTTCATCAAAGCTTCTTACCTCTTCATTGCTATGATCTTCAATTTGACTATCAACCCCTTCATTTCCTTCATTATTCTCATGACAGTCATTAGCCTCTTCTTCATTTTCTGCAAAATCATCATCTTCATTTTGTTCATCATTGAAGCTGTTTTCCTCTCCACTGTTGTGATCTTCATTTTCATCATCACCCTCTTCACCTTTTTCACTGTCATCATGATTGTCATGACTGTCATGATTTTTTTCCTCCTTTTTTTCATGTTCATCACTGAGGCTTGCTTCATGGGTGTCACTGCTGCCTTTAGTTTCTGCATTGTCCTCATTGTTTTCATCTTCATCTATGTTGCCTTTAGCTTCTGCATTTTCCTCACTGTCATCATCTTTATCATTGTCATCCTCTTCCATATCTTCCGCATTGTCATCCTCTTCCTCTGTTTCCATGTTCTCTGCCTCTTTCTGGGTCAGCTCATCATTTTCTATCTCTTCATCACTTTCTGCCTCTTTGTCACTGTTTTTCTCACTGCCCTTTTCTTCATTATCTTCCTTTGTCTCTTCTTCACTTTTTGTTTCGGCCTTTTCATTATTTTCTTCTTCCTCATCATTTGTCTCTTCCTCACCATTGGTCTCTTCATCATTTTCTTCTTCATCATCATTTTCTGCCTCTGCCTCTTGTTGGCTCAAATCATCATCACCCTCATCTTCACTTTGGGCTAACTCATTGTCACCATTACCCTCATTGTCACTGTCTTTCTCACTGCCATTTCCTTCTTATTTAGATGCATCAGGAGAAGGTGAGGAAAGGAGGTCTTCTTGAGGAGATGTTGTTTGTGTAGATGATGAGGCATGATCTGTAGGAGGTGATGGAGGAGTGGAGGGAGGAGGATGAGATGAAGAGGGTAAACTAGGTTGATGATGAGGATGTGGGCTTGTAAATATTTCATTAGCTATGAACACATCCCAAGGTATTCCTTTTTGCTCCAGCTGATGTAATACCACCATCTTGATCAAGGAGTGGTGGAACAAACTATGCATTTTCTGGGTATAACTTCTCTTTCGGACAACAAAAGAAATCTTGTATATACTTGTATACAAGTAATAGGGAAAATTAAGCATCTTGACCCTAGTGAAATGCATGAGTAATCTGACATGGTAGGAGTAGAGCCTGGAGTATCTCCCCTCATAGGTAAAGTATTTCATGATGACCTTCATTAGGGGTGCATACCTCTCTAGTAAGTGTGAGAAAGGAAAAATAGCTTGCATCCCTCTTTGTACCTTTTTATAAATGGCTCATAATAGCTCATGTTTAATCTTGCTTTCTTGAACCACTTTTCACCAACAACAGCTATACCTGTAGCATTAAAGATGGCATATGTTGATAGTTCAAAGTATATCCCTACAACATTACCTGTTTGTTGTGTAGGTTGAGGACAAACAACCTTGTAAGCTCTGGGTGATTTTGCACTTGTTTGACTTTCTCACAAAACTGAAAAATACCCCACATTCTGAAAGTATGTGAGAATCATGGGAGATGAATTAATAACCATTGTGCTCTAGTGTTCAAATATATTGACTTTCCCTCCCTTGTGCTTTTTCCATACAACTACTTTGCTTCCTTTACTGCTATCACTCCTTTCTTCTCTTGACATGGTGACTGGTGGCTTTTAGATAAACTTGGTCCTACTTATAAAACTTGGGCAGGAGGGGTGAAAAGAAATGATGCTGAGGGAAAATTTTGCAAATGATTCAGATGGAGGTGGGTTTAGGGCTGAGTTGCTTTGAGCTTGGGGAAGGTAAATCTTGACTGATTTAAATTACCCTAACTCACACTTCTTGACTAATAATTGTTTTTTGGGAGGTCAAAAAAAGGTGTTTTCCATGAATATTTAGTGTTCATTTAGGCACTAGGGTTTGATAATTTTCCCTTAATTATCAAATACAAAAACCACTTGAGGAGAAGGAAAAATGTCCACTTACCACCTTTGACTCCTATGCAAGTCCTTGAAGGCAATTTGAAGGTGTCCTTTGTGATTTTTTAGGGAAATTTGCAAGTTAAAAGGCCTTCTATCCCTAAGCACAGCGCTGGGCAGAAACCTGGGCTAGTCAGGTCATGTGTGCGCAGCGTCGAGCAAATCGTGCCTGTTGGGTCAGCCTTTGAGCGCAGTGTTGCCCGTGTGCAGGCCTGTCAGGCCTCTATGCGTAGCACCAGGCCTGTCGAATCGGCCTCTGAGCACAGCGCCGAGCCCCTGGGTGTGTCGAGTCTGCATGTGCACAGAGCCAGGCTATACGTGCAGCGCGTGTAGCTATACACGCAGCGCAATGCAAAAAAAGCACTATGGGAACCTCTATTCATGCAGCGCTGGGTCTTCTAAGCGTAGCGCCTGTGACCTTGCCCAAAATTTTCCCTGAAACTTAGAAATTTCTCCGTTGAAAGCTTTTTCCTCTTTTTCAAATGCAAAATAAGATATGAAGAGAGCAGAGAGATCCTTATACTTTTTTAGGGAAACATAAATTTAACTTGAAAACCCACTTTTGCTAATGTTTTGAGTTTTTGGTCACTTTATCACCTTGACTGATATATTTTTGACCTTTTATTGCAGGTGACTTGAAAATTTTTCAAAGTAGCTCTTCTTCCTTTGGTGGTAGCTTGTTGGAGAGATGAAAAGGTCCTTTTTAACCTTGATGGTCTTGGCACTATCAAACCTCTTTTTCTGGCACTGAGAAACTGAAAACATGTTTTTATCCTTTTTTGACATTCTTGGAGTCTGATACTTTCAGTCATATAACAGTAACCTCATGATCATGTTGGCTTTTTATCTTGAAATCTCAACCCTGTGCTTTTATTCCTTTGACCATTTGAGGGAAAATGGCTGAAAATGAAGGCTTTTACCTTTCCTTACATTGATATTATTTCATGCTTTCCCTTTGAGGCAGTGAAAACTTTACTTGGGAAAACCCTAGAAATCACCTTTAAGAGCCTCTTCAAACTATATTTTTGTTGTTATCATGAAGGCTCATAATCTTCATTTCACCATATTTAGACCATCTTCATCATGACGGACCCTTTGAAATGAGTTTGGAATGTTTGTAGGCAGTGATATTCTCAGGAAACCTTTGTTTCTATCATGGAGTCCAAACTTGCCTTTCACCTTCTTTGATTATCTTACGAAACCCTAGGTTTTTGAGCTGTTAGAGAAGAATCATTAGTGTTGTCTTCTAAGTTATCTATAGCCCTTACAAGTTCACTCATTTCTATCTAGTTCACCTCACCTTTTTCCCTTCTTCATTTGTAGTTTCTAAAAATCTTCAATTCATGCTTGGTTGTGCTGATGTGCCTCTATTCTTGTGGTTCTCTGTATTGGCTCCTTGCTTGGCACATTGCTGGTCTAATCAATTCTAGAAACCCTGATTTTCCTTGAACATGGGTATGCTTCCTCGTTCTTTGTTTTAGATGTCCTTTAGTGAGGATTTGGCCTCTTACCTGACCTATTATCCTGCTGATAGCCACCTTGGCACTCCTGCAGAAATGTCAAAATGGACAGTTGTCCTTTTGCAGAATTTTGTCCTTGACAAAGCAGTCCTCCTTGAAGTTTTCTTGATCTGATTTGGATGAACAGGTGCATGACCTCTTCTCATTTTGATTCATCTTCTAGCACATGAAAAAAAAAAGTGATTTAGTACACCAAAGACAACCCTACAACATATGAAACCCTAGTGACCTAGTGGGAGGCTATTTGACTGAAAGCATTGACTTATGGTTTTCAAGTATGAAAAACAGAGTTTTTGACATATAGATGTATTGAGGATCCAAAACCCAATTAATTTATTTATCTAAAGAGGCTATAGAGGTATTTTTAAGGTCATCAATGCTTGAGGCATTTGATGAATATGAGAGAAGGTAGGATTTTTGGAAAACTTGGATGGAAAGTGGAAGGGTTAAGCATAAGCAAAACAGAGTATTGAGGTTATGGGTGTGAAAATGGGGCAGAGATGAGTGGCATGAGCCCATGAGGGGTCTTCTAGGAGTGATAGGCTAACCAGGGAACGGCAGAGTAGTAGAATAGTGAAAAAATTATCTTAAGGATAATGAAAGCAGTGAGATTTCTAAAACTCCCAATATTCATGAATCTTGTTTTTAGAAATCTAGGACAAGTATTTAGTCATCTATAAAATAGAAAAAATACTGATGACTAACAACCACTATGTGCATGCGTCCAGGGATGAAATTGCCCAGTTATATTCCATCATCTGAGAAACAGAAACCATAGATTCATGTGAGCTCAAACCCTGTAGTTTTGGACCCTTGTGCCAGCTTCCTCCATTAGACCTGTGCCAGCCAAGACAAATAGAAGAGGAGAAGATATGGTGTGATGTGTGTGTAAAAATGATCTCGAGGTGTCTTCTAGGCTTCCATGAGGATCCACTTGATGTTGAGGTTTACTTATCCATTGGTACATGTGCATAGGGCCGACCTAATCCAATATACATGAGTGGGTACATAAATTCAAAAACCAACTTATGCTTGTCCAAATGAGGTGATATTTAGATCTATTTTGGTACTCTCCAAAATGGGAATCTATTTCAATTACTATCTTCATCATATGAGTTGTCCAAAGTGGAATCTGACCGCAGTTGCATAATTTTAACAAGGACATTCTATAGGACACCTAAGGAGCTAAGGATATAATATGATCATCAAGCAATAAGTCAAAGGAACACCAGACTATAACAGAAGATGAAATATCAAGACCACATGGAAGACTCCTTATCTTCAAGTCATAAAGAGGTGGAAGAAGAAGAATATGCACCATATTTTTTAGAAGACAAAAAGAAAGAAACAACAAATAACAGCTTGACATTTCCATTTCATCGATATCATGTTATGTCACATCATGAGTCATCATGTACCACGTCATTTTTTGGAATATTTAATTCAGTATTTGAGAAATGTAAGTAGAATTCCAAAGGACATGTACAGAATATGAGTCATGTAAAGTCGAAAAGTCATGGGAAGTCAAACAATCATGAGGGTATTCAAAGAGTCACAAGGAAGTTGAAGCATCATCTCCCCATTGGTTATATGTACACCCTCATTATATGAGCAAAGTACTTTTCACCTTGGCTCCTCCCACAAGGAATTAGAGAGATAAGCTAGTTCTTTTAAAGAGCAAGGAGTGTCTCCAACACTCTACTATTGGAGCTAGTGGTGTTCATTGTATACATGTGTCTTGGGACTTTTACTTAATATCAGAAGCCTCATGTCCATCACATTATTCATGCATGGATTACGTATATTTGTATGACTATTCTGTAAATGTTTGTAATTCATGTTTGCTTTCACTTGTGCTAAATCAGTTGAACTATTTCGATTACTTTAGTACTTATCATATTGAGAATGTGATGTAACAGTAGTGATGGTTGTCGCATATTTTTGGATTATTCCGCTTGATGTTATGCATATCTTTCTTGTTTATAATTGTTGTTATGACCGTCACATCTTTGTGGAATATTCCATTGGATGGTAGATAGATATTTTGTGTGTTTGTATGTGTCTCTACTAGGTTGGTATTATTACCTCTCTCCTAGAGGCTCATTTTCCTTTCCCTCCAAAGCAGAATAATCTTGACACACCTACAACCGAACACTCACCAGGAACACTTACTTGATTTTTGAAGGCACAAACATGTTCCTCTATTTTGTTGACAGTTAGAGCCAAGGAAAATCTATAAGAATACATGGAAACTAGGTTGATACTCTGGATGGGGCTCCTATTCCAAATGGTGTGAGCTATAATTTGGATTTCATATTGAGGAGACCCCCTTGGTTGATGGATTTATAGCACCCATCAACAAATTTCGCTAGAAGGAGGGCCAGATGACAAGTTGTGCCCATTGAGTCAATCTTGAACCTCTTATATAAAATGGCTCATCCTCAAATCTTACTTCCAACGTGTTTCTCTAATTTATCCATTTGTAAATTTTCAATCCCCGATGAGCCTCTCTATCACTTGTCTTAGTTAAATTTTGATGGTGAGGATGGAACATCCATAACCGAGAACATTTATGATTTTCTTAAATTTTGTGAATCTTACAAAATCGATGATGAAGAGGTTGTTTGTGTGATTTTATTCCTCGCCCTTGAAGGTTATTTTAATCAATGGTTCCATACATTGCCACCTCCTTCCATCCATTATTTTCACCATTTCCTTAAGGAGATTCATCAAGCCTTTAATAGGTATGATTACTCAAATGTTTATAAAAGAATTAATTAGTTAAGAATGAATCTTAATGAATCAGTCAAATATTTCTTCGATCGATTCCTTCACCTTTGTTGTGAATTTCCTGATGAAGATATGGATTGGGATTTATTTAAACAAAATTTTCAATGTTTGCTTCATATCTGTTTACACAGTGAACCTGAACCCCCTGATTTTTTTTCTTCCCCAACTCTTGTAAACCATGAGACACCTCTAATTTCAGAGGAGGAATTCACTGATCCTTTTATTCCTTTTCCTCCTAATTTTCTACTTCCAATGAGGGTGCCTCCTTGTGATGATAACAAATTTGGGAGATTTGCTAATAAAATTCCTAATCCATATTTTCATTATTATTCTGCTTTTCATGACTCGCATTCAATGGAGGAAATCCCGGAATGGCTCATGAAGCCCATGATGAAGACTAACTCACCCATTCTGCAAGATAATGTTACTATTCATAAATATAGTCTCGAACCTTATCTAAATTTATGTTATCCTATATCATCTACATGCCATGACTCTTTGTACCGTCATCCGCTCGATCGATTTGCTCCACTAGCTAATTTTTCACTCTCTCTTGATTTTTGATTTGTTGGTTCAAATTGTGATCAGATACAAGGCAATCACATTACATAGGTAGAGGAGTAGGAAGGTGAAGATGCTTTCATTCTTTCTTCTCTTTTTCAAAATCCTCCAAGTGAAGATGATGCGCTTCCATTCTTGGATTTTTTTCAATATGCTAATCTCAGTAGTGAATCAAATGTAATTAATTATTTCGATAAATCTGATGATGATGATGACTCCGTTGATTTATGCAATCACAAATGCCTAAGTGCATCATTTTATCTTTCATTTTCTCATGAAGAATTTACTTTATATCTAGAATCTGATTCGGTCAAAGAAAATGTCCTTATCAAAACTTCCTCTTCATCTCACTATCCCTTGTGCTCTACCATTTGCAATCCATCTAATTGCGACGGGCATACTCCATGCTCTTTAAGTTCTTCATCTGATGAGTTAACTTCTTAATTGACACAAGTTGGTGATATTACCCATGATGAAAATGAAAAAAATAAAATCATTGAGTACTATTTCCATCCCTCATCATCTACTCTCTTGCATGAAGACAACTCTCCAAACCAGCTTGCTCATTAAATTTCTTTGATTCATACATCTTCAAATTTTCGATCAAATGAATCTTTCAACTCGAGTAATTTGGTTGTTGAAGTTGAAAAATCCTATCAATTCAATGACGGAGATGGATGCCATCTGATGAGTAGTGGTTTTATTGAAACAAATGGCAGAAGCTATCCTCACACCATGCACGATCTCGTTCAATCTTCAAAATGTGATTTTACAATCCTTGAAAGTTTCAGGACTTGTCAAGGAGTCTAGGCACTTCAACTTTTGTTGATAGTTATTTCAGGATATCACGACTCCGATAAACCCCCCGAACTAAGTCATATATGGTTTCTCTCACACAGTCCTTCTCTTTGCATGGTTTCACTCAATGTAAATTTATTTTTGAAATATGTTTGGTATTTTGGATGTAATATTTAGAACTTTAAAATTTTGGTTTCTGTTTGGATTCAAGAATCTTCTTTAGTTCATTCATCTTCATGCAAATATATTGTATCAAACTCAGGTTTGGAAAATGTTTGTCTCATACATTGATGGAATTGCGAAGTTGATCATTTCAAAGACTATCATTGGTTGAAAAAAGCATGCCTATCGAATTCATTTCTTATTAGTTAGCTCCTAGTTCTTCTTGTGAATGTTATATTGTGAATATTTCCCTTCATCACACTTGAAATTATTTTGAGTAATAATGAATATATGAGTTACCACATGAATCAATTTCTTCTCGATTCACTATATCGTGACTGGTCTCATGTGTTTGTTGTGCTAGAATTCCTTTTATATTCTTTCAATGATTACGATGCTTGTACAGTTTATCACTAGTTACAGGAAAATTGTTTGTCACATTCAGCATCCAAGGAAGTTGGTTCTATTATTCAAAACATTCCCAGAGCTGTTCAAATTGAATTATCTTTTTTAATTACGAACTTGGAATCTGATGCTTTAATCCTCCCATCTAATCATGATTATTTCTGTGACGACAGTCATGCAGTTTATCATTTTCCCATTAGCATATCAAATGATAGTTGTTTTAAATCCTTCAATCTTCATGGTTTAACATTTCACTATTCATATACTTATCGAGAAATTTAGGTACTTCAACCTTCGATGATGGCCATGTCGGGTGCTCACTCTTTTGAAATTTTGGTTGAATATGATCAGATCAATTGTCTCTCACACGATTTTCATCTTGACCCTGTGCTTCTAGTTGAAAAATCCTATTTTCAAGGATTTTGGGGTTTACAAGAGGATTTATTTGAGTTTCATGATCCAATCTATCATTGTCTGGAAGCATCTTACTTAGCAAGTCCTTTTTCTAATAACAAGTTTCGGTCTTTTCTCATGATTGCTAAAAGGGATGACGCGTATGAAGATATGTTCACAAGAAGTTTCCAAGGTTTCTTTAGTTTAGATCTTCATCGGAAAAGGTAAGAATGTGAATTGGTTAAAAGTAGTAACTATGACATATCTTTCTGTTGACAGGAAAGACCTTAATTTTTTTGTACAGGTTATACAAGCTCTTATCTTTTCCATTGCACATTTTTTTATATTTGTTTTAATCGATCGCATCTTTGTGATTGCAAGTCAAGAAAAATTACGGTGGATAAATTGGAAATTCTATTATATGTGACCCTAACCTTCTATTTCTTAGGCTATGAGTAGGTCTAGTTTCATTTTAGTTTACCTGCACATTCATCCTGCATACGTTTCTCGTAGTTTGTGTTGTCTTTTCTGGTTTTGGTTTCGCATCATGTTTTGGTTTAGCCACTTGTTTTCTTGTCTTTTGCGTTTTTTTTCCTTGTTGTGTGTGGTCTTTCCTTTCATTTTGTGAGACTTTTCATGAATATGCTTTGTTAGGTCAAAAGGAAATGTGATGAAATAGAAAAAGACTCTATGATACGAGAAAATTTGGCTAAATCTTTGTCCTTCTTCCTTATCTTGGTTACATATTTTTCTCATCGATGTTTCGATGGAAAATACAATCCTTGCGTTAAGAAAGCCTTGTGTCGAACCATGATCTCCATGTATATCTTGGAAACATCATCCCTATACTTGGTTTTTTATGTTTCAGTGTTGTCAAGATAATCTAATTAAGTAGATAAGGACAAGGGGAGAACATAAATGAGCAAATCAATATCATAGTTCTTATATATGCTTATCTGAAGGGACAACCTCTCCTACTCTCAATAATTAAGTATCCCTCTTCCACCCATAAAATAAATAAGCGTTGATGCACAGTCCTATATAAAATAAATAAATAAAGGCGAAAGAAGAGAAAGGATTCATGTGCAAAGAGGTGAAGCAAGAAAATCCATCGGGGTACTGTCAAGGCCTGCTGGCAACGGAGAAATATTTGTGTCCCTAAAATGACTCCATTGTGGTACTATCTAGGCCTGCTGATAGTGGAGAAACACCAGAGATGAAAAAAATATACTCTAAAAAGCTAAAGCTCGCGAACTTCATTACCTTATCCTGACTTGAAACAATGTGTGATAGTTTATCTTATTGTGTTTAACCGAGTAAATGAATAAATGGGACTATTTTTATGCACGAGGTGAGTGGGGAATCCATGGTAATCTCAATTATGAATCAATAATTCCTGAAGAACTAGACCCTACACAAAATAATTGACCAAGGCAGAGAAGTTGGATTTCTACCAGTGTGTCTCCAAGTGTTTTCATTGCAACAAACACCCTCCAAAAATTTTCTTGCACTCTAATTTTGGAGCCTACTATGGATCTTGCGATCAGTAATTCCGTAGTCACTTCTTGGTTAGTTGATGATTTTTAGCTCCCTTCTTGTATTATAAGTGTCGAAGTCACTTGATCAAACATCCTCACTCTTCAAAAATTCCATGAGCACACTATTTTATGAATCTTGAACAAGCATAGCATGGTCCATCAAGATTGTACATGTGAAATTTCCAATCCATGTCGATAGGCAGTGCGCACTGACATCGACAATCCCTCATTTTTTTTGTGATCGTACTTCTATTTTGGTGAGTTTCTCTAACTGTCGCTTTTGTACACTTTCATTGTTGCAAGTTTTGTTTTCATTTTTTCAATTGTCCCTTGTTCTTTATTTCCCATTAATTAGTGTCATTTTTATGTTATATTTTCCCTAGCATGTGTTTTTTTCACCGTCGTTATCATATCGCAAGTGTCATTTGCATATCGCAAGTGTCGTCTTTTAGCGTGGGAATTTCTGCTTATCATGAAAATTGGAGTTCTGGTTTGTTTCAAGGGAAAATATTTGTGATAATGAGTTGTTCTAACCATGTAAACAATTCTCACACTCATTCCCAAAGTTTTAAGCATCGTCGCACGAGTGTTGTCACGGTCGTCGCAAAGTATATCTTTCGTGTCGCACTTATCGTAAGTTGTCGCAAAGTTGTCGCATTGAGGGAATTATGTTGTCACGTGTCCTGAATGATCTATGTTGTTGTGTCATCAAGTGTTTTAAATGTGTGATCATAATCAATTCATATCATTTTTCATGCCAATTTCATTGATCCCACACTTAGCCAAATTTTGAAAACTTTGGCAAGCAACTTAGCCCCATCCAGCCCACCTGAACTGCCCATTTCATAGTTCCATCCCTCAAGCTGCAACCTAGACTCTTAACAGTGTGCAATTACCAGTTCCTGCATCCCATGATTGCGCATTGTGCAGTCTCAGTGCCTAATTCACGACCTTGACCTCCAGACTTGTACAATTCAGCCCTCCATCCTGGCCCCAACTGTGCATTGCACAGTATTTGATCTCAAGTGCATCTCTTGAGCTCCTGAGCTGCACAATTACACAATCACTAGGTCTAATCTACCTCCCATAACTGCAAAATTGGATGAAATAGTGTAAAACCACTCAGGCTAGCTCAATGAGTCCCAAAACTGTAATAATTTGTTTTCTGGATATGGTCAAAATGGACAGAATCTACCCATGGTATTTACCCATAGTATCTTCCCACGATATTGTTCTTCATTTTTCGAGGGAAAATAATAAAATAAATCTTCTAAAGAGTCCATCAAACCTATGAAAGGGGATAGGAGCTAGGAATTGAGATCATGGTGAGTTATTTATCTATTTTTCCTTTATTGAGAACTTGGCAAGACCAATTCTAGTTTGATTCCAAGGGAAAAAACCTTGTGGGATTAATTGTCTAGTGGATCCATCCAGGGTCTGCGAATTTGATTCAATGTTGATATTTCTCACTTGATGAGTAGCCTTGCATGTCATTGGCAAGGGTTTCTTATGTTAATTATTCTAGCATGTATTATTTGCAGTAATTAATTAAATAAAGTGGTTGCACTACCAGATCTGGTTGTCTTCAGTGTTTTGATTACAATTATTTTTAAGTAGAACACGTATATGTGCCAGATCTGTTGATTATTTCGCTAATTACAGTGGTATTAGAGTTGTGCATCTTGCTAGCTTGAGGTTTTTATATAGGGAACTACGGTGGGATTTATTCTAACCCTAGCCAGCATCTCCATCTTCGGTGGTATTTAATATCACCCTAGTTGGCTTATTTTGGAATTTTTCCTACTGCTAGTTTGAAGAACGGATCTAGATCTATAATGGGGAATCCAGTGAAGACAAATACAGAGACATTCAGCAGGGAGCTAGAATTTCCAATAGAGGACTTTCGGGAAAAGATCATGCATTTCAAGACATATCTTATGATATTGAAGCAAAGATTTTGGGCAGTCTGAGACACTATCTTACAGGAGAATACAAAAATTGAGGAGCTCATAGGGGTATGTGCCGAATCAACAACCAAGTTATCTAATGTTGAGGAACGACTCAAGTCCCTCACAAGGCAGCAAGAGGAGTATAGTCGGGAGCTCCATAGCAGCCCTCTACAGGGGTACATAGATAAGGCTTGCAACACTACCAACCCACCTTTATACATTTGGAAGAGCAAGGCAGAGTTCACCAAATGCATCATGTTGGGTGACTGAATGGAGCAACATGATTTGAGCATCGAGCAACATCAACATAGTAGATTTATAGGTAGTCATCCTTCCCAAGGCATGGATTGGCGAGAGATTATGAATTTTTACTCTATTGAGGGGTTGATCTCTAGGAGGGTACTCACAGCCAAGGGCATATTGCAGCTTGGGCCCTTTTGAACGGGCAGTGATGGAGGGTTGAGATGGTACCAAAACCTACAGATCCCAGGACTTGGGTGGCATTTGGATCCAGAAGAATCCATTGGGGGAAGGATTGGTTGGAGGATTGTTTGGGATCCATGTATCGAAGGCCCCATTCAGGATCATTTAACATGGAGGTATGGAATAGCACACTAGGTTGTATGGGATCCTGGTATCAATGCTTATGTTGTGGATAGCAGTGAATTGCTTGAGGGAAAGCAATATTTGGGTGGGAGGATTTGTAATATTCCCTTTCTTGATCTAGTCAAAATGGAAGGTGTTATCACCAAAATAGTACCTGATAGGCTACTGGTCAGGCTACCTCGGTATAACTATTTCAAACCAATATTTTAGTTGAGGCTTAACCTCCTCAACCTAAGAGGGCTCTCTCACTAGGTTTAAGATTTTGAATTAAAGATTAGATGGCTAACTCTATGAATAAAATTGGATAAAGTGTATGACTGGTTGAATTACTGATCAAAAAACATCTATTGGGCTATGGAGTCAAGGTATGTTTCCAAAAAACATCAAACTTCGCTTATCATGGAAGTCTGGACCTTTCATAGTTTTTAGGTGTATCAGCAAAACAGTAACAGAGTGAACAAAACACAGTTTACAAACATATGCAGGAAGTTAGAGCATTTTCCAATGAATTCTAAGTGACATATGTTTATACCACTGCAAATAGATAAATAAGGAAAGCCATAGGAAGATCACACAGTAAAAACTCTTTCTGAATCCTGAGTAATAAGCCAATATCTGTATTATGATAAAAACACACAGTTTGCTATAGTGACATAGTTTTCTTGTTAATGAAAATTTCCAACCCCTTTGAGGAATTCGACCTCATGTCTCTTATAGATAAATTATTACAATCTTGGATTCCCTTATCTAACTTGAGGAGAATTCGAATTTCTTAGCTTGACACCTATCTACTCCTAAAACAGACTATTAATTACATGTGACAGTTAACTGTATGTTCTAGAGTCCTAATACAATTAGGAGTAAAACTTCTTATTATAACTAAAACAACCTTATCTAGGAATTAAATATTATGTTTGACAGCTGCTCCTCCTTATCTTCGACCTTGATGGTGTCCATAACCTTGTTGTTATATTCTATTAACTTATCCCTTATTTGTCCTGAAAACTAGGAACATGTTTCCTTCAATATAGCTTTAACCCTCATTTATGCTCCTCGAATCCTTTTGCTGACAAATATTGACCTTTTTAGAAAAGTGACATGTGTTATCACTTCCATAGAACCATGCCCTTCCACCTGTGCAAAATTAAGTCCTTGAAAGAGTGTAAAGAGAGTTGATGTGTCTGCGCTATGAAAATATCAATTGTTTTCGTAGCGCAGTAACTATGCCTTTGTAAACATCTCTTAACATCCAATTTATTCTGCTTTAACACCTAGAACTTCATTTGTGAACCCTTTCCATCCTCTTGCAGCATCAACACTTCAAAAACCAGATGTTTTACCTCTTGAAACCTTAACAAAATGCTCAAAACTGCATCTACAGCAGTTTTGTAGCGCGCTACGAAACTACTGTGCATGTATTTTTACACAAACTTTTTCAAAAATCTCAGTTTTTAAAACTTCTTGCACTTTTTCCATGATGTCTACATGCTTTAATAATCAACATATGTCATCTTTGAAATGTTTTCAAAAAGTGAAGTCCTTCTCCACAACAAAACTGCATTAAGAAATTACAACTTACTGTTCTGATTTATCTTTGTTGTAGATTACCCTCAGACTTTGTCAATTGAATCTCAAGATCCTCAATCTGCCTCTTCAGCTCTCTGTTAGTAGCTCTTAATTTAAAATTTACCATTCTCATAAATCTTGTGTCTTTGATTGCAGGGACAGTCCAGGTAAAAACTGATCTTCACTACTGACTATTTCAGGTTTTGAAATTCTTTCAACCTCCCACAGAGCTCTCATTCTGTTGAAGTTTGACTTCTCAGCAGCATGTCTTCTTTCTTTCTTCTTAAGTTTAGCAATTTCAAGATTAGCAAGTCTCAACTTCTCTTTAACTTCTTCATAACTGCTCTTTTCTCTTTGAGTGTTGAAAACTTTGTTTCTGTCACCTTCAGGCATTAGTGATGATAGGTCTATGGGCTCTTCATAAACATTGGAAACCTCTCCTGTTTTATCTACCTCAATATCCATCTCCTGCAATTTTTTTGATTGCCTAGTCAAAGGCTTTTTAGGCTTGAAAACAAACTCTGAAATCTCATCATCAAAATCTAGCTTTTTGGAAGATTTCATCTTCTTTGATTTACTTTCATCCAATTTTATGAAGTATGCCTGAACCAGAGGAGTTTCTTCAATATCAATAGCCTGTATAATATCATTCAAATTGCCCTTTAAACCCAGACTTTCATCTGTGACCACTGTTTTACCCTTCTCCTTTGATATTTGACTTCTAGTCAACTTTTTATGGACTGGTTTGCTAGTTGACTGTTCCTGTACTGTTTCTTTAACTTGATTTTTCTTCTTCTGTGCAGGCTGAGGAGTCTCTTGAATAATCAGTGATGTTTTAATCATTGGCTCCTTTACTTTTTTTATGAGCTTAAGCTTGACAAATCTCTTTGATCTTGTTTTTGCAGGGTCACTGGTTTCTGATGGTGATTTTTCCTTAGCATTAGGGCTAACACCTGTTCCATGTGTTTTCACCCCAAATCCACACACAAACAGAAATGCAGACCATTCTCTATTCACCCTCTGAAGTTCATGTAAAACTATTAATTTAACTAGACCATGATGGAATAATGAAGTTTCACATGCCTAAGTTTTCATCTACACCTTATCTTCCATCTTGGCCAAACTTCGAAACAGGAAGAAAGGTAAATCTAGAGAAATTATTCCAGTGAAATGCAATAAGAGTTTGAAATGATAAGAATACACCTTATGGTATATTCCTTCACAGGTGAAGTACCTTTGAATGTTGGAGAGCAGGTTAGCATATGTATTCTTGACATAACCTCTTGGCACTGCTTTGGTTAAATCTGTGTCCACAAACTCTGACTTCAAAAATATTTTACAAGGTTCCATTTCAAACCTGAAGTTCTTGAACCACCTTTCTTCTCCCCTTGGAATCTCTGTCAGTAATGATATAATTTCAGGAGAAATTGGCAAGTTTAAAAATCCAGCCTTTGCATTTGAACCTGTGAAATTAATGGCAAATTCTTTTGTGACTTGATTATGACCTCCCTATATATTTTCACAAGATCTCCAGCATCCTGCCTTCTTGAAGGCTTCTTCAACTGATTTATCCTTGGTGAGAGCCTCTATGCCTTCAAGTTCCGTTCTCAAACAGTGGCCCGACCTGTGGTTTCTTTTTTCCTCTGTCATCTTTCCCTCGAAATCCCTGCGGCTTCAAAAAACCTGTAATAAATTGCCTCGCTTGATTTCAGAGAAACTGGCTCGCTTGATTAAGGGTTCAGCCTCGCTTGATAACTAGTTTAGCCTTGCTTGATAACTAGTTTAGCCTCACTTGATAACTGGTTCAGCCTCGCTTGAAAATGGAGAGAAGCTCTGGTTTCTGCTTACCATAAGCTTATCGTTCGAAGAAAGACATGCACCAAGTGTTTTTTGCATGAGACAATACAACCAAGAACAACCATCCCTTTTCAAATTTAAAAATGACTAATGATAAATGACTCCTAATGAATCTCATGATGGTTATGAATTCTTGCATGTGTGAGAAAGGATTCGCGGACTGACACCTAATCATAAAAATTTAACGAAATTTGATGGATTTGACAGCTGGACAAGATTGGTTACGAATCCTCGATTTCGTAGCGCATGTAATGTAATTTCAGGGTTTTGCGCTATGAAAATACCAGTTTTTTCGTAGCGCAAAATCATTTTTTAACAATGTCTACGCTACAAAAATGTGGTTTCATGGCTTATTCGAAAAAAAATTCAAAATGACTAAACACATGAATTTCGAAACATAATATGGGACCCTTAAAGTGTGAAACAAGGTTTTTGGACTTTATTTTATGATGGAAATGAGACTCTAACCTTATGACTTAGACTCTAAAAACATAAAAATGACTTAACCCCTATCTAAGACCATGATCTGTTGATTATTTCGTTGTTCGGGATATTACAAAAACTATGTAAGTTTCTTGAGCAGTCTATCCTGAACATCGCATTGCACAGTATCAAGGCTCAAGCCCAGTTCTTGAGCTTCTGAACTGTGAAATTACGCAATCACCTGGGCTCCTCTTCCTTTCAAAACTGCGCAGTGGGAAAAATCAGTGCTCAGCCCTTTAGCCCGGCTCACTGAGATCCAAAACTGCGCAATCTACTTGCCCATTCCAACTTGAACTGCGCATTGTGTAGTCTCAAGGCTCAAGCTTCACCTCTCACTGCCTAATTTTCACAATTGCGTAGTCACTGAGCCTCTCCCTCAGCCTTCCACCTAGTTCTGACTAAGTCAGTGGATCATCATGCAGTATCTTAGACTAGGGGTTTATTGGACTGATGTCGTCTTCTCATGGGTAGATTGCAGATGCAGGTACTATATTATGTTATGACAAGATGATGAAGACGAAGATGGAGTAGGAGGACATGCTAGAAGACACCTAAGGAGATGAGGAGATAAGATGATCATCAAGTAAGAAGACCAAGGAACACCAAACTATAACATAAGATGAAAGATCAATACCACATGGAACACTCCTTATCTTCAAGTCATAAGGTGTAAGAAGAAGAACATGCACCATATTTTCGAGAACTTGACAAAAATAAAGTAGCAGCAAATAACAGCTTCACATTTCCATGTCATCAGTGTCATGTCATGTCGTGTCATGAGTCATCATGTGCCACATCATTTTGTGGAATATGTAATTAAATATTGGAGAAATGTATTGTAAAGTGAAAGTTCAAAGGACATGTATAGAATATGAAGATTCATGTAAAGTCAAAAAGTCATGGGAAGTCAAACATGTTGAAATTGGCACGAAGAAAAATTCTAATTTAATTTCCCTTGAATTAAACTAGAAGAAAATTGTAATTCCACATCTCATGACAGCTTGTACGAGTTAACTATGTTAGTTTGACTTAGTTGGTTCAGTTAATTCGAGTTGACGGTCTAACTTGAGTTATGTAGAGTGGTTCCTACCTTTCAAGAACCCTGGTTGAGTTTATTTTAACTTGTAATAAATTATTTCATTTTAATTGAGTTAAAGTTAGATTAACTAGTTCTAACTGTTGGAGGAACTAGTGGAAGGTAAAAGTGTGGAAGTGGAACTTAAACCACACTCGGTGATCAACCAAATAACTGATAAATCAGCCATAAATAACTCATGAATGTGTGAACTAAGAGTTACCTAGTTGAGATCGAGTTCAAGGGAAATGTACTATCAATTGTATAATCATCCAAATTTTACAGGTGGTGCATGCAGTTAGAGGAAGGCCTATGATGGATTGCACAGTATTGGATGGGGATTTCCCTAACTAATAGGGGCTAATTACCCAAGGAAACAGTGCAAGGAAATAGGGACTTGGGAAAGCCAAAATTTGGTTAAGTATTGGCCTAGGCTTGTCTAGGAAGCAGTGAAACAGATAGAGGTAGAACAAAGGTTGCTCGGGCATGAGAAAATCATTGTAATATTCTTATATTTTCTTACTAATGCAATGTACAGATAGTGTGGTTTTTAGCTATGGTTTTCCCCAGGAAATCATTTTGTAATGTGTTGATTGAATTCTTTCTCTTGTATGCTTCGTGATTCCTTGATCGTTTAAATTAGTTTCTGCAATTGGTAGAGTAGATTCAAGTCTATTGTTTTAGAAAATTACAATTAGTAGTTTGAATCTACAAGGAATTTATACATTGTATCATAGATTAAATTACTATAGAAGAGAAGAATATGAGTTTTTTTTGTGCAGGTGAATCGAATTTGCAGTATCATTCTTCAGGGTCAGCAGGATGTCATTCCATGGATTGAGACTTGAGTATACCCTTGAGGTCATCTTGGATTACATAGCTTGGAAGGACAAGATGGAAGCATTTTTGGAAGATAACGGGTTGAAGGAGTTCATATACATTGATATTCATAAGCCTCCAGCAAATGATGCTCAAGATCTAGCGACCTGGAAGAAGAATGTAGCAAAGGCAAGAAGGATCCTAATGGAAGGATTTCAAGATCATATTGTCTCAAACCTCCATGGAAAGGAAACTCCATATGAAATGTGGAAGGCCTTGATAGACTTGTTTTAGAACAGAAGTGACCACTGGAAGTTGGCACTGAAGGAAAATTTCATGAAAATCAAGATGGAGAATGAATACACAGTACAAAATTACCTGGCCAAGTTCACCCAATGTCAGGATGAGCTTGAAAGTGTTGGTGTTACAGTTGTTGAAGATGATCTGGTAAACCTAGCACTTCTAGGCCTTCCCAAGAGCTGGCAAAGCTACCAGGTTTTGGTAAATGGGAGGGAGAAGCTACTAGATTGGGAGCATTGTGGTCCTACTCTGTGCAAGAAGATATTCGGTGGAACACCAGAGATGGATCCTCATCCAAGCATGATGATGAGGAGAATTGTGCCTTATATGGAAATTCAAAGAAAGACAAAGGGAATGCATCCCATTCCAAATCAGATTCTAGTTAGGTAGGCAAGAAGGACTTTTCAAAGATTAATTTTTTTCATTTTCATGATCTGGGACACCATGCCACGAAGTGTCCGAAAAATAAGGTCAGCAATATTCCCTTAGGAGGAGTGGCAAGTGAAGCTCATGCTTCACAATTTGAGTTGGATTTCACCCTCATCGCATGCATGGTGAAATCGGTGATGGGTAGTGTGTAGTACCTGGATAATTGGGCATCATTCCATATGATCGGAAACAAAGAATTCTTCGGTGACTTAGAGGATAAGGACCTCCAAATTCACATCAAGATGGGAGATGATGGAAGATATAGCACGACCGACATCAGTACTAATACTTTTCATAGGGATTTGGGTTTTACTATCACATTGAAAGATGCCATGTATGTTTCAGGTCTGAAGAAGAATTTAGTTTTAGTTGCCACGTTAGAAGACCGTGGATATGATGTGATATTTAGAAAAGGAAAGGCTTTCCTTCATCACATAGCCATGGGACGGGTGAAGTAGATCATGGTTCGGGTGAAGAACCTCTACATATTGAATGTAGAATATTTTGTTGCATTGAGCACGAAATCAGAGAAGGTGCAGAGTTGAGATATCGGTGAGTTATGGCATAGAAGATTGGGCTATCTACACCATGGAGCTTTTAATATCATGTATCAAATTTATATAGGAATTCCCAAAGGTGCACTAGAGCAGCGTGATACATGCAAAGCGTGTACATTGGGGAAGTACACCAAAGCCGCCATTCATGATAAGGATAGTCAAGTGCAAGTGATCCTTGAAAGAGTTCACTCAGATGTGTGTGGATCGATCGTGACAGCCTCCACGCCCAAGCACAAGTATTATGTGATATTTGTATATGATTTCTCACATAAGTGTTGGATATTCTTCGTGTAGAAGAAATACCAGACGTTCTCAAAAAAGATTGAGTTCAAAGCACTTGTTGAGAAACACACAAGCAGGAAAGTGAAGGCTCTTAGGAGCGATAACGGTGGATAATATGTGTCAAATGAGTTCAAGAAATTTTGTGCATCATATGTAATTCGACGGGAGTTATTAGCACCCCATAATCCACAACAGAATGGGGTTGCAGAAAGAAAGAACAGAAGTATTGTGGGAGTTGCACGGGCATTGTTGCATGATCAGGGCCTACCATTGAATATTAGAGGAAATTTCAACCTTAAAGTGCCCATGAAATTTTCATGTAATTTCCATGTCATAATGTGTAAACCAATCAAAATAATTTAAATTTAAAAATAGGTACATGTAAATATTTTGGAGGGAAAAGAAGAAAAACTACTCTTTAATTGTATTTTAGGATTATCTCCTTATAGGTTTACTCAAATTTCATGTGTAGACACTCGTTGGATGTGTAATTAAATTCCACATCCAATGAGTACCCACTATGCATTCTTTTGAGAAGACCCACATTGATAAAAATTGTAGATACATTAAAAAAGCGTTCAACACGCTTTTTTAATATATCTTCAATTTTTATCAATGTGGGTCTTCTTAATAAAAAATGTAGATACATTAAAAAAGTGTTCAACACGCTTTTTTAATATATCCGCAATTTTTATCAATGTGGGTCTTCTCAAAAGTATGCATAGTGGGTACTCGTTGGATGTGGAATTTAATTACACATCCAAAAATTGTCTACACATGAAATTTGAGTGAACCAATAAGGAGATAAGCCAAAAATACAATTTAAAAAATAGTTTTCTTCTTTTCCCTCCAAAATTCATAATTCTTATTTTATTAATTAACTATTATTTTATTAATTTTTCTTAGGAGGCCACTTTTAGGATGAAATTTCCTGATGCTTGTGGGTTGAAGCATGCAACACAGCGGTGTATGTGCAGAACGGGAGTCCTCATCGGGTTCTTTGCCCTGAGTACACCGAAAGAAGCTTTTTCAGGTAAGAAACTTGATGTGGCACACTTCATAATCTTTGGTTCATCGGTTTATTTTCATGTTTCCAAGGATGCATGGAAAAATCTAGAACCAACAACTGAGTTGAGCATATTTGTGCGGTACACTAAAACACCTCACAACTATCGAGTGTACCTTCCATCTCACAGGATGACATTTTTTCATAGAGATGTGAAATTCGATGAACATAAGGCCATGATAATTTCCCTTGCAAGGGAGATTTAGGTGAATGCAGATGGGGAGATTTTAGCTCCAAAGGAAGAACCTCAGGATGTTGTGGAGCAGCCACAAGCAGAGGAGCAGAGAGTGAAAGTACCCACTCATGCAGATACATCCAGGGATGGAAGGAATCACACTCGAGAGGCTGACAGGTTGATGTGTGATGCTAGAGAGAATGTTGGAGCACCCACATCACAACGCAGACAGAGAAGGTCGCCATATCGGTACACTAGCTACATGGCTCTTATGAGCGAGAGTGTAGAGACTGAGCCATCCTCATTCTAGGAAGCAATACAACAAATATTATGGGTTGATGCCATGGTAGAGGATTATGACTCCATTATCAGGAACAGTGCATGGGAAGTTTTTCCAAGGCCAAAGGACAAGTCGTTTTTAGGACCTAGGTGGATCTACAAGGTAAAGAAAGCAGCAGATGGGAGTGTCGAGAAACACAAGGCCATATTTGTGGCCAAGGGGTTCTCTCAGGTGGAGGGAATAGATTACGAGGATACCTTTGCTCAGGTAGAAAGGTACTCTTCAATCATATATATTCTAGAACTTTCAGTGCAGATGGGATGGAAGGTACATTAGATGGATGTGAATACAGCCTTACTCAACGAAGTGATTGAGGAAGAGGTGTACATAAAGCAATCAGAAGGATTTGAGACCTTCAACAGAGATTCACGTGTATGTAGACTCAAGCGAGTGTTGTATGGATTGAAACAAACACCCTGTGCTTGGTACACCAGGATCAACATCTATTTCACTGGGTTGGGCTTCACCAAAAATGAAGCAGATACACACCTTTACCATATTGTAGTTGAAGGTAAATTATTGATTATAGTATTATATGTTGATGATTTAATTCTAACAGGTGATGAGAAGTTGATAAAATATTTCAAAGTATTTGGAAAGAGAATTCGAGATGAAAGATATGGGGCTCATGCATTATTTCCTTGGTTTGGAAATTTGGCAAGGAGATGGGGAACTGTTTGTCTCTAAGAGAAAGTATGCCAACGAGATATTGAAGAAGTTTCACATGGAGAGTAGAAAACCCATGGAGACTCCTCTAGCAAGCAATTTGAGGAAGGAAGATGTTACTTCAAGAAAAATGGTAGAAGCTACCATTTACAGACAGCTTGTGGATTCACTTATGTACTTGGTGAAAACACGACCAGACATGTGTTATCCAGTTAACCAACTTAGTCAAGCAATGGTTAAGCCAAGAAAACTCTATTGGAAGGTAGACAAACATGTTTTGAGATACCTTTGAGGCACCACTCAATTTGTTCTTTGGTACAGACGAACAGAGGAAGTGAAGTTGCAAGGCTTCATAGATGTAGATTAGGAAGGGAGTTTGTCATACGGGAAGAGCACATCAGGCGGAATCTTCATTATTGGGTCAGCAACAGTTTCTTGGTATATTAGGAAGCAGATATCATTTGCACTCAGTTCAGTAGAAGCATAGTACATGGTTTTTATTCAAGTAGCTTATGAGGCTATCTGGATGAGGAATATCCTTTTTGGGTTATATGGTTAGCAGATGGATCATACAGTGGTTTACTGTGACAATGAGAGTTGTAGCAAACTCTTTATGAATCATTTTTTTCATGTTAGGTCCAAGCATATCAACATCTGGTACCACCATCTTAGAGACTGTGTGCAGAGGCAGATCAAGATGCTAGATTACATTCCTACGTAGGAAAAGGATGTGTACATCTTGACGAAGGCACTGTCAAGAGGCAAATTCGAGTTTCATAGACGCAAGATCAGGGTTTCTGCTAGTCCCTTTCTTGCTAAGACGGAGTGTTGAAAATGGCACCAGGAAATATTCTAATTTAATTTTTCCTTGAATTAAATTAGAAGAAAATTGTAATTCCACATCTCATGACAGATTGTACAAGTTAACTAAGTTATTTTGATTTATTTGGTTCAGTTAATTCTAGTTGAGGGTCTAACTTTTTTTTTCTAAGTAAAAGTAGTCTATTAACAGTAAAAGTAGTGTACAGCAGGCCGAAGCCTTAACATTGCCCAGTGTTGAGGCATTTTAGACAGACAAAACAAAGTTTAAGACTGCCCTGCAAGAGGGAAACCAGCCTGTAGCAACCACCATAAAAAATCCCACGCAGGGGATCGAAATACTGAGAGTACTGATGACTGTCACTAACAGAAATTCGAACATGACAGGAGATATCAGAAAAATCAAAAAACAAGCCCACTGGAGAGGGCAGTAGCATAGAAAGAAAACCATAAAAGAGAGCAGAATTACTCATCAGGAGCCTCCTGCTCGACCCTGCACCCGTAGTCGTCTGGTTCCCCACAATCATTGGACATATCGTCGACAGAGTGCACCACAGTCCCGAAGGGTGGAGTGACCACTAGTTCCGCTTGACCGTGTCCTATGGCGCCCTGCAAAACATCCTTGCTACCGCTTGGCTGACCCTCCGAACCCTGAATCACCTCGTCCTGTTTAGTGCTGCAGTTGAGACCCTGCCCATTCGAAGGATTCTCAGCCTTCGTATCCTGGGGCTCCTCAAGAAACACGACATAGATTGCAACAGAGACTCTCGGATGATTGAGGGAACATTCAAACGAGAAAAGAGCAGTGTGGGATTGAGCAGGGAGCGCAGAGGACGAAGGAGAATCCAATCTGCGTCCCGAGCGGAGCAAACGGCCATGGAGAAGACGGGGAAGGTTGTCCGAGGGGGAAGAAGTCGCAGTAGGCGAGCTAGAGGAGGAGGGCGAACGCCTCCCAGTGCATCTGGTGGACCCGCGCCTACAGCGCATTCTTTGCCTTAGGCGGGGCATGCTTGCAGTGGAATTGGGGCTAGAACTCTGGGGAGCCGAAGTGTTGACTGGGGGCTGCGTCAGATGAGAATTCAGAAAGACAGTGGCGGACAAACAAGAACCAGAGAGCGAGATGTGAAGGCTATCCCCGAACTCCAAACAACAATTGATGCGGATGCGCTTGCCAGTGTTGGTGCTCTCGTTAGCATTACCAGCATCAGGATGACACCTGCAATTCACCGGCGCTGGGGGAGAGGGGGCCATGGCTTTTAACAGTTCATCGCTGCAGCGGGAGATCGTTGGTAATGAATAGCCATTTAATTGAGCCGGATGTGAATCCATAACACAGCAGTCGAGAATGCCTCGAGGATCTGCACCCAGATTGTGATGAGCGCCCAGATTAATTGCCATTAAGACCAGCATTAACATGTATCAGGTGGGATGGACGTTCCTCTTGCGGGAAGGCAGGTGGCCTCCCGTCCGGCATAACCTCCGTCCCATCACCTGCATTAACCGCTCTAGCACCCGCATCCAGGAGAGGGTCTAACTTGAGTCATGTAGAGTGGTTCATATTGTTTAAGATCCTTAGTTGAGTTTATTTTTTGTAATTAATTAATTCAACTTATCTGAGTTAAAATCAGTTTAACTAGTTCCAATTGTTGGAGGAGGAACTGGTAGAAGGTCAAAGTGTGGAAATGGAACTTGAACCACACTCAGTGATCAACCAGATAACTGATAAATCAGACATAAATAACTCATTCATCTGTGAACTGAGAGTTACCCAGTTGAGATTGGAGTTCAAGGGCATTGTATTGTCAGTTGTGTAATCATACAAATTGTACAAGTGGTGCATGTAGTCAAAGGAAGGCATGTGATGGATTGCGCAGTATTGGATGGGGATTTCCCTAATTAATAGGGGATAATTACCCAAGGAAACAGCGCAAGGAAATAGGGACTTAGGCAAGCCAAAATTTGGTTAAGTATTGGCCTACGCTTGTCTAGGAAGCAGTGAGATAGATAGAGATAGTGCAAAGGTTGCTCGGGCATGAGCAAAGCATTGTAATCTTCTCATATTTTCTGAATAATGCAATATACAGATAGCATGGTTTTTAGTTGTGGCATTCCCTAGGAAATCATTGTGTAATGTGTTGATGTGATTATTTCTCTTTTATGCTTCGTGATTTCTTGATCATTTAAATTGGTCTCCAAAGTTGGTAGAGTAGATTCAATATTGATGAGAACTTCTGGAAACCTGTGTATTTTGTTCAAACAGCCCAACGTTTCGGGTGAACACTTCACACATCTTCAGGGGCAAGAAGCTTTAACAAATGATAAGAAGAGTGTTGGACCATAATATATAGATAAAGGGAAAAAATAGTCATTAGAGAGATGGGAATTTAAGGGTATGATGATAAATTGGTTAAGTTAAAGAGATAATTGATGTACTTGAATTTAAATTTAAAAATTAAATTATTAAATAACCAAAACTAGTTGTTAGAGAAATGGTAAAAATAAGGGAACAATGATAGGTCAAAGAGATGATTGATTTATTTAAATTTAAAATCAAAATTAAATTATTTAATATGTTTATTAGAGGAGCTAATCATGGATTGTTGGAATTATAAATTGAATAAAAATATGAAGATTAAGATTAAGATATAGAGAAAATTTTCCAAAGAATTAAATTTAAGAAAGTTGGTGGGTTAACCATTAAATTTAGTCCTTAATTCATATTCTTATTTTGTATTTACATATTTGCAACATATTTTCTCAATCCTGAAGGACTAGATGTCAACAACAAGGATGGACTTGTAAGCACTATTGTTTGGCATAATTTGTATGTGGTTTGCATCATACACCCTACATCAAGAGATTAGTCGTTGATAGTTGTAAGGTCATATTAATATTTTATTTGCATTTACGAACATTCTATAGAAAGGTCATCTAAAATCTATCATTTTGTAGAAGTGTGCCCAAAAAGGGGCAATTGTGGACCCTTAATGTGTAGAAAATCTCTAACACAACTATAATACCATGTATAAATTATATCAATGGATTCAATCCGATCATGCAATGTACTAAAGCAAGATATTGAATTCTTCTACAATATTTGCGGAATATAAAACACCACCGCTCAATCACATGAAAGTAAGAGAGAGTAAATTATCAATCACACAACAAAATGTGTTCTTGGGGAAAGAACCTACTCAAAACCCCTCTATCATATATTGTATAATCAACCAAGGAATCATGAAACAATACAATGCATGTGTGCTCACCACAACCTCATACATTCTACCATTTTCTTCACACTGATCTAGGCAAAATTGGACAAACACATATCCAATTTCTTGCCTACCCTCAGCCCGCCTTGCTCACACAATCCCTAGAGAAATAAACCCCTATTAAATAGGAAATTTAGCCTTCCCTGATTACAAAATCCATCATGGGCTTCCTGTGGCTTTATAACCGCACTTGGGCAGTTCGCTAAAAATACAACTGATAGTTTACGTTCCTTTAACCTTTGTCTCAACTGGGTTGTTATCAGGATTGACATGCATGCAGCTATTAATAGTAAATCATCATTTACTTGGTAGATCACTACTTGTGAATTAAATCTATTTTAATTCACTTGATCTTCCACGAGCTCATCAATCAGTTAGAACTAGTTAAATTGATTTCAACTCAATTAATGTAAGTTAATTGATTGCACTCACACAGCACTAGTGCTACAATTGCAACTAGACCATGTAAATAATAGAATCACTCTACATGCCTATCCTTTGACCCTCAACTCGAAATTATTGAGCTAAATAAGGCTATCACACTTATTTAACTATTACAAGTTGTTATGAGATAATATTACAATTTAATTTTAATTTAATTAAGGATAATTAAATCAAAAGCCTCACATGATAACCATTTCTAGGTGCCATTTTATGTTTCTTGTTTCTGGATGCCAATTTCATTGTTTCTTGTTACAAATTTCAACACAATGTAACTATTGGAATTGAATGGTTTTTAGGAGTTTATGGGATCAATATCAATCCAAATTGGATTCTGGAAGAAGTCAGGTGATCAAGGATCAGAGATGGATGTAACTAGATGTGTGTGATACCTTCAGACACTTATTTGATAATCAAAATCTTGAGTATGTCTTGGAAGTTCTATGAGCAAGTTTCAGTGATGATGACACAATGAAATAGCAATTGATGAGCAACGATGGTTGAGTAAGAGGAAATTTAATAGATTGTTTGATTATTGAAATTGTTGTAATTGGGTCATTGTCCCTGGTACAGGATTCCAAGAGATTTTTTTACCTTTTATTTTTAAGGGTGGTAGGGTGGTGTTAGGAAAGGAAATTGTAGCTTCCTTTAGGAGGTTTTCGCCTCCTTCCAGTGGATGTTGGTAAACCAGGTGTTGTAGTTCCTCCCAGGAGTTGTATCCCTTCCAATTGTATCCCTTCTGATTGTAGCTGGTAAACTGTAAGTTATAGCTTCCCTTGTAATATAAATAAATTGTTCATATAATTATTGTGTATTTCTTGATGTGATGTTATTGGTTAATGCTCTTTGATATTTAATTGTTGAAATTTATGAAATATTGATTCACCTCCCTTCTTAGTATTTCCAACATCTTCTTCATGAGGAGTATATGGAACTTTAAAAGGAAATTCCAAATATTAATGCAATATAGGGATTCCCCATTCAAGATGTGAAATATCATCACCAAACTCATGTGATGTCTTTTGATGAGTGAATTTATCCAAATTTTCAAGCTACCACTCAATTTTTTATTATTTTTAATGGATTCTAAAAAAATCGCATCTCTAGAGAGTTAACTTCTTGTTTACCTCATCATAAAGATGATATGCCTTGGTGGCATTTGAGTATCCCAAGAACATGCACTTTTGATTCCTTGTGCCAAATTTTTTTCTTTTCTCATTACGAATTAAGGCATAGTTGATGGAACTAAATGTGATCATACAACAATTTATATGGAATATTTTTTTCAATAGCATGAGATGGAAACATTTTCTTCACATATATTGCACATAGAGTTGCATCAGCACAAAACATCAACCTCACATTCTTGAAAAATGCCTTTGAATGTAACATGTCCAAGATTGTCGTGTCCATTCTTTCTGCTACACCATTTTGTTGAGTATTATATGACACAATGGTTTTATTCTTGATCCCATCTATTCAAACTAATTTCAAATGTATTCCCCTCCCTTATCAATATAAATAGTGTCAATATGAGATTGAGCTTCATTTTCAATTCATAGATGAAATTTTTTTAATGTTTCAAATGCTCGATATCTCTCTTTCAATAAATAAACCCATCACATCCTAGTGTGGTCATCAATAAAATGCATGTCAAATGCATATGGAACAAACAATGGGCCACACAAATCAAAGCATATAAACTCTAGTTTTCTACGTGCTCTTGAAGTAAAATCATGAAATGGTTTCATACCATGTTTTCCAAGGATACATGCCTCACATTAATTCATGTTCCTTGGAATGGTGGGAAAACTAGAAATGCAATTTCTTCTTCAACATACTAAACCTATCATAATTAATGTGCCCAAATCTAGCATGCCATAAGAGACTATAAGATAATGAACTTCATCATGGTGTGCAAAGTATGTAGAACCATATGCTCAAGCAGATGTCCCTTTCAACTTCAACAGTTTCTCATCCTCCCATCTTTTCATGACAACCATGTTGTTGGAAGACCTCCTTACTTCAAATTTTCCATCAAAAAAGTGAATGAAATGGCCTTTCTATTGAGTGTGCACAAGAAATAACAAGTTTTTCCACAACTTAGAAAGATAAATAACATTGTGTAAAAGAATATTTGAGAATTTGTGCAATTTGAACCTAATGGTGCTAATTCCCATACATTTAAGATTGGAACTATCTACAAAGTATAACAATTCCTATAATTCAAGCAAGTATACCAAATCCTATTAATGGGCTATGGGGTCATTAGATCTACCTTAAGCTTGATTTTCTTATCTTAAAGAGTTAGCATTAAAGGCACCAAGGAGGATAGCCTTATGATTGTTAACTGAACAAGTTGAAACCCTCATGTATAGTTTGGGGGATGTTCCCTTAAGAATTCACTTCCAAGTAATACAAGGTGAAATCTAAGTTTAGCCAAATGCATGATGGAAGAATCCTACGATGTCCACACTCAGATGCAAAAGAAACGACAATATATAATCATGAGAAATTGGGAAAGAAACCTATACCTCAGTTTCCTTTCCAATGGAGCTTGATGCCCTTCTTCGACCTTGTTGTAGCTCATTCCTTGAGCATACCTAAAAATAAAAAATGGCATGCAATATACCCTTGAAATAAACCTAAAGAAAATAGATGCAAAATAGAAGCAAGAACAAGCAACTTTCAATATTCTCCAACAAATTAATAGAGAAGAGGCAACCCTCCTAACATAGAGAAGGAGCCTTTCAATACAATGAATATGCAATTTGCTAGCACAAGACATGAGTTAAAACTGTGAGCTTGTTGGGCAAGAATTGTAATCTACGGATAAACTACGCATCCCTAGACCGGTGTCTAGTCTAGAACAATAGGTGAAAGACTGCACTACCCTTTTTCCTAACTCAGAACAGATATACAAAGAGGATTGGATGCTTACTTGTTTCAGTCGCTTCCAAATGGCTCCTTTCTGTCACTTCCACTACAGCTTCAAATTCAAGCGGTTTCAAATAGCTGAATGCTTCCTGTAAGAAAGAACACTGAAACAACAGAAGATGTAATAATATAGATATCTATTCAAGTTAATTAGCCAAATCAGTTAAGCATAAACTACATTCATCAACCAAGATTTTGCAATATGGAAAATCAAAGTAAACATGGATGCATGTAGGGAAAAACAATAAGTACTCTTTGTTGATGATAGAAGGAGAGGTTACAAGGTAGTGACTGATTCATCGTGACCTTCCAGCAAAGTTCCCAAGTCTCATCATAGCATAAGTCTCTCCAACAGAAGCTCCACAAATCAAACTCTCTATTGAAAATTCTCCATCATTTCCCTACTCAAATTCCTCCCCCTAAACACTTAGATCTGTGTTCAATTTATAGAGGAACTGTAGGTAGTTTTGTAATCAATAACATTCCAAAAATAGGCAAGAAATGTTTCCATTCATGTAGATGTCAAATGGACACTTGGATCTGAAGCTTAACACATGTGAACCCTTCTAGAAGACACTGGCCAAGTGGAGATTCCGAAACAATGAGAATTTCGCTCCCAATGTGACCAACGCACCTTTGAATATCGGGAAGTGCTTTGCAGAGCAGCCTTGAATGGGGCTACCTACATATGCAACGCACTTAGGCCCCTTAGAGCCTGCGTTTGTGAGCTCCCACATGTTTTAATAATAAGCTTCAAACCATGGAAAAGCCTTGCTTTGATGAAAATCATTTGTTTGATTCATGTTGTTTCCTTTCTTAGGGCATATAGCAACTGAGATGATAGGGAATGATAGACCCTGTGATCATTGGTCCTGGAGATGATGCCCAGTTAACCAGGTCATTGGGAATGGTGCCCAAATTGACCTATAACAATTTCCCCCTAAAGCATGAGATCCAAATAATAAGAACATTTGATTGAGATGCTTTACACTGTGATGAGCCTGGAAACAAAGAGGAACGGTCACCTGCATCAATCTTACAATACATTACATCATGATAAATCCTCTATTGATTATAACTGATGAGGGTAGGCATTCCCATAGTCAGCACATACAACAATGTAATAACATGTACATAATTCAGAAAGTCGTCTACATTGGAATGTTGCCCAGATGCAAACATCGCCCACAGATATAGGCCCATGTTTTGGATGACAATTTGTATGTAAGGTCATCGTACAGATGATGTGTACAACAATCCTGAAATCGCAGCCCGGATGGCTGAAACTAGATCCGGGGTCTTCTTATCTCATTCACTAGATCATTCGGGTACAATTCTAGCCATGTGAATATATGATTTGTCGTCGAACATGGAAAGACATCGTTTGATTACCAGCCAATAATGAAAGCTATTAACAAACACGAGAGAACCACCATTAATTTCAATGGCCCTAAAGGTATTGCGGTACATTTCGTAAGGTGTGAATAGATGATTTGATGTCAAACGCCAAACAAAATCTTTCGGTCAAAAGTCCGGAAGCGAGGATCTTGTCGATACTGTAACAAGCCTCATAGTACTGGAATCTGATGTTTCTAAGTGAACTTCCTGGATATTGATTTGTAGTCGACAAGAAGTCACCTTATTGCAAAACTGGAGTTACTAATTTCGGAGACAAGGGTATGACTTGATATAGAAATTTTCAGGGATGACGGTCATGAAAATGAAGGTTTATGAGTATTGCAAATGGATGAGTTCTTAATCACTGGATGACTTCTCTTGAACATATCAGCGACATTGTGATGAGTTGGAAGCATTGACCCAAAACCGAAGTGAAGGTATGATGAACCATAGGTGTGAATGAACCATCAATATGATTACCCAACCCAAACAGTCATGGACATGGAGTGAAAGAAGTGTCATGTTCAAGAGCGACTTGCTACCAAAAAGAAACTTTACTTGCTTTTCCCAAATTTTCCCCGGTCATTTGTCGACCAATACCTCTTTATTTTTTAACAAGCTTGAGGAGGATAACATTTTCTTGATCTATGATTCAACCCTTCGGGTGAACAAAGAATAAAGTATCGCTATTTAATAATTTAACGAGTCTAGCGATGAATGAAACTCGATTCTTGCCATAATCGACAAGCCTGTCGCTATTTTATGTTTTAACGAGCTTAACGACAGTGATAGCCCAGTCCTTTTTCATGTTTAGAGAGTCTGAAAAAGAGGACAAAAGAGGCCTCCAAAAGTACTTTTTCATAAATTTGTCTCTCAGATCCGAAAAAGTGTAAAATGATACCTGAAAGAACCTCTTTGGTCATGTTTAACTAAGGTATTTATTTTTCGTAAATAATCCATCTCAGTCTAGAAAAGGGTTAAACTTATACTGAATAGATATCAATTCATTTACTTTAACGAGCTCGAAATGACAAGTGCTCGGCAATCTTTTCACATTATCGGAGTCTGAAAAGAGCTAAAAGAAGACTCCAGGGGTTCCTTTTTCGCTGTTATCGAAGCTCGAAAAAGAGATAAAAGTGCGCTTCAAATCCTTTTTCGTTTTTATCAAAGCTCGAAAAATAAGGAGAAAAAGCATGCTTTGCGGTCAAGTCTTTCTTGAAATAATCTGCATGACTAACCTATTCGTCAGTTGTATTTCCTGTTCAGAACAACATCAAATGGATTAAAAATACCTGTTTCATGATCAAAACATAATAAAACTATAGTCATAGCAATAAATTTAACTTGCAAGTAATTAAATGACTATATAAAGCAGTTTCACTATTCATTTTTACCATTCCATAGTTACCATTTGCATTTTGGAGCTCTGAACCTGATTTTTCCCCTGAACTTCAGTCGTTGATTGTGGTCGTTTCAGTGGATGGATTTCATCGCCATTTGATCCAGGGCAGTAGCAAAAACCTCCTCTTTCTTTCAGTATTCATTTCATTACCTTTATTTGCATTTTTTTAGGGTTTTGAGGCCTCTAGGGTAAATTCTGCCAAAATTAAGGGCAACGCACCCCTGAATGTCGAAACCTGCGTTGAATATTAGGTACAGTGAAGTGTACCTACATGTGCAACGCACTGTCTCAACCCAGGGAGTGCGTTGGGCGCAGTTGAATTTTTTTGTTTTCATGCTGTGTCCAAAATTTGCCTATTTTTTTGCAATGAATGGTATCTAATGGATCTTATGGTTGATTTTCAGGTTTGCATCGAATTATAATGACGATTACATGGAGAGAAAGAGAACATGAAGAACAAGATATGATTGCCTTGAATGATCCAAGTACTGTAAGAGCTTTAAGAGATTGTGGGGTGCTTAAGTACTTCAAATTGTCGGGAATGAGACAACAGATAGAACTCTTGGAGTTTCTTGTTCGAGCATGGAATCCAGCGATAGAGGCATTTCACATAAAAAATCAAGTGTTGTCCATAACAATTGAGGATGTGTATTTTCTCACAGGTTTGTCGAGGAGAGGTTTTCCCATTTCACTCACAGGATCTACCGTTGGAGGGGAGACAGTGAGGGATTATGTTATGCAGTATTGCTATCCGGGATCAGAACCTAGCAAATATGGAAAAAAAAAACATCCGTGATGTCAGGGATTTGCCTTTGAGAACCATCCTATTCACGATCACTAAACTAGTTGGCACCGTTACACTCCATGTGGGAAACAGATCGTATATGCAGTATGCACTGGAATGTTTAGAGCCAACAGTTTTCAACTAGTCTAAAGTTGTTCTATCTCAGATAAAGGAACAACTGAATAAATCAAAGGGAGGAAGGAAGAAAAATTTCAGTTATGGTTCCATTCTCATTTCCTTCGCTTTGGAATGGGTTCCACTGATGCAGCCACGACATGTAACATTGGATATATCTAGTCCTAGAGATCCTCGAATGCAGAGATGGGTGGAACTCCTAGGTCGGCATGCAGGCCAATCGACCATTGTGTTCTCGACTGCATTTTTCGCCTGGTTCAGGCGACAGATTATCGCCATCGATGAGTATGCATATGCAGGCGTCGACTTCCGAGGAGATCCAGATCTAGTTTTACCAGAAGGCGCTTAGTGGGGTGTAATAGGTAAGATTGATTTGACCATGTTTTTTATTTTGATAAGGTTTATACAAAAGCTTTTGTGTTTTGATTTATTTCCAAGACTAAACTAAAATGTTTAATGTAATGCAGATATCGGTCGCGTTCAACCAGTGGAGGAACCAGAGCACGAGGCGGATGCGCCAGCAGAGAGGGTTTTCGGGAGAGTAGTCCTTCAAGACCTTGATATGGCTTAGACTCTTGCTGAGCTCTAGCAGCACACAGAGGGGTTGACCTTCGAGATTCCAGATTTCCAAATCGAAGAGCTTCCCATGCGACTGCAGTGACACACAGTTGGGGTTCCTAACTGTTGGATGCGGTTGCTCTGTAGGATTGCTAGATCTATAGCGTGCTATCATGAGCACCACTAGTTTACTTATGACTTTTTTCATAGATTTTGAGGCCAAATGACCAACGTGTCTTGGGCACAACTTTTGTAAAAAACCTATAACTATCTATCTATATGTTTTCAAAGTTTTTCCTATGTTTAATGCACAATCGTATTTAATGATGTGAATGTTTTCTTTACCTATGTCGCAAATGTCTATCTAAACTTGATTAGCTAATGAATCAGTTAAAGTGTTCAAATTTCTGGAAATGTGTTGATATTGAATGAAATCAAAATGTCTCTCCAAAAGTCGAACTCTAAGGAACAATCTAGAAAGTGTTGGATTTCTAACAGTATAAATAATAGTAAGTTGTAGTACCACAAGTTGTGAGTCTAACTTGATAATTATGCAGTTAATACCAAATGAAATGGCATCAGAGAGAATTTCAATCAACGCGCTATACTCAGCGATATTATTCGTCGATCTACCGATACAAATCCCTTGAAAACTCACTAACTCGCCGTTCGGAGCGAAAATGGCCCATGCTGCAGAGGATAGATTCTGCGAACTATGACTAGCACCATCAACATATCCAATAAATGGTTCCGAAGATTCAGACATCTGCCATAAGATGTAAAGCGTATTACTAACGTCAAGAAAACTCTAAAAGACAAATTAAGATAGTGAATGTAAATCAATCGCATATAAACAATATAATACAGAAAATTACTACGCTCATGATTAAGCATAGTAACGTTTCAAATACAACCCATTTCTAGGTTGTGCCAATGGAATCCCATCGTAATCAACTAACTCGTAGGCACCTTTAGCAAGAACTCTTTTGAAAATGTAGGGGCCATGCCATAATGGCTCGAATTTCCCTGTACCTATCTTATCAGCTTCCTGGTCGTAAAGAAGGACCAAGTCGCCCTCTAAGTAGATGCGAGGCTGGACATTTTTGTCGTATTGCGCCCTTATACGTCTCTTATGCGCTTCATTGGCCAATTGGGCTTCACAATGCATTTCATCTAGATGGATGAGGTTAAGGAGACGCGCTTCTTCTTTTGAGGTGTCAGGTAACAAGTCTATCGCAAGTTTTAACGATGATATTTCACATTGGATTGGTAAGATAGCTTCCAGACCATACACCAATTGAAAAGGAGTAAATCCAGTCGCGTTTCTCACCGAGGTTCGATACGCCCACAAGACGGAGTACAGGATCAAGTGCCAGTTCCTTTTATGGACTCCTATCATTCGTTGAAGCATTCGTTTAAGAATTTTGTTAATAGCCTCAACTTGTCCATTTGATTGTGGATAATAAGGAGTAGAATTATCATGCGACAATCCTAACTTGGTTGTCAATTCAGACATCATATGGTTGCGAAAATGCTTCCCATGATTCGTAACTATAGCCTATGGGACCCCAAACCGTGCAATGACATGATTGAAGAAAAACAATGCAGCTGTTTGTCTTGTGTTGTTGAATGTAGGCATCGCTTCGGCCCATTTGGTAAAATAGTCAACTGCGACAATAATATGACCATGCCCCCCGGACGAAGGAGGGTTACAGATCATGAAATTGATACCCCATTTCGTAAATGGTCCAGCAAAGACAACAGGATGCATTGGCATTGGCGGCTTGCGGATTTTACGGTCATAAATCTGGCATGCATGAGAACTTCTGACTACAAGGATACAATCTCGAAAAATAGTAGGCCAAAAGTAACCAGCGCGGAGTATCTTCCGCGCAGTAGCATAACCAAATAAATTTCCACCACAAGCCCCAGCATGGCAATCATTTAAAACCTTTTCGGCCTCATGAGTGAGGCACCTCGTTAAAATGGTATCGACACCACGACTATAAAGTGTATCGCCAAAGATCAGATAATCTTTGGCTTAGTATCGAATACGTCACTGATCAGAGCGAGAGGTATTAGGTCGAAAAGTTTGGGTTTGGAGATAAATGATGAAATCTCCGTACCAGGGCTTAGATGATCCGATCAGAAACAGAGACTCGTCTAGAATAGATGGTTCCGACGTAGTTGCAGTACTATCACAGGGAAGGTCACAGAGAAGCTCAGTCAAAACTAAAGACTTCTTTGACTTGGATTTGATGAATTCCAAATCAAATTCCTGCAAAATGACGATCCATTTTGAATATTTTCCCTCCATCAATTGACGTGATAAGATGTAAGTCATGAGGTTGCAATCTGAAACTATTGTTGTTTTTCGGCGCGGGATATAATGGCGAAATCTTTGGACAGCTTGAACGGCTGCCAAGGCAAGCTTTTCCACGTACGAGTACTTAACTTTCGTATTATTGAGATTACGACTCAAATAATAGATCGGATGTTCAATTCCATCTTCTACTTGGACCAAAACCATAGCGATGGTCGTTTCAGCCGCGACGATATATAGGAAAAAATCATTTTGATAATTTGGAGGATACATTAATGACGCTCGGACAAGATGGTCCTTGATAGCATCAAAAGAAGCTTGCGCAACTTGGTCCCAATGGAAGGGAACCTCCTTCTTCAATAATCAAGTAAATCCTTTAGCCATTTCGGCATAGTTTGGAATGAACCTTCTCAGGAAGTTAGCCTTTCCTTGAAGTTTATGTATCTAAAGTAGGTTTGATGGTGTAGGCAAATCAAGAATGGCCTGAACCTTCAGTGGGTCTATTCGAATTCCTTCTTTTGAGACTACGAATCCGAGCAATCGACTAGAACCAACACAAAACACGCATTTGTGCGGATTGAGGCATATCTTGTAGTGTCGGCATCATAAGAAAATTGCTCTCAAATGCATTGGGTGATTAGTCTGATTTCATGAATGCGTTGGTAAATCATCTAGATATGGTTGAACAATGTGCTTGATGTCGTTGAAAGCATAATCCATTGCTCTCTGAAAAGTTGCCCCAGCGTTATTTAAACCAAACGGGAGTTTATGATATGCGAATGTGCCCCAGGGACAGATGAATGTTATCTTATGTTGGTCATCTAGGCGGATATTGATTTGATTGTAGCCAAAAAATCCATCCATGAAAGAAAATATTTCGCATCCAACACAATCGTCAATAATCTGGTCGATAAAGGGTGTAGGATAATTATCTTTTGGACAAACCTAATTAACATCCCGGTAATCGACACACACTCTAATGGTTCCTTGTTTTTTCATAACAGGAACGATATTGGAAACCCTCTCAGTAAGCGGAACAGGGTAAATGAAACCAGCATGCAAAAGTTTTTCAACTTCTGCTTTGATGGCAGCGGCTTTCTTCGGATGAATAGGACGAAGTCGTTGACGTACCGGTTTGACATCAGAATACATATTAATAGTGTGTTCAACTATACTAGTATCTATGCCTGGAATTTCCCCGTAAGACCAAGCGAATATGTCACAAAATTCACGAAAAAGAGAGCGATATGAATCAAGTTCTAATGGAGAACAAGATACACTGACATGAATATTTTCTACAACGCCAGGTTTAGTCGAAATATCGATAGAAATCATTTCTTCAATATTTGATAAATTTCGCTCAGATTCAATTGCATTAATCGGAAAAGAATTCGAAAAGAAATTTTGAATGGATGGGTGATATAGTTCACTAAGATTATTTTCTTCATAATCAGGAAGATAGGAACGATGATGATAATCTTCCCATGGTTCTCCTTCTGCCATCATAGCTTCCAAAATATTTTCATCTGTCAAAAATTTTGAGGAAAATGGATCAAATGGAGTGCCAAAATCTAATGAACGATCAACCCAAACACTTGGCAATGCTGATTTTGGATTTGTCGCCCAAGCCGAATAGATTGATTGTTATTGAAGCTTAATAGGGCTGAGCGGTAAAACATCATCCAATGTAGAAATATCAGAATCACCCGTACTCTTCCTTAAGCCAGATGGAGTGGAAGAGATCATGTAGCAGGTCTCTATGCTTGCAATTTCTGCCAACATCGTTGGCGGCGGTAATGCAAAGGTTCCCATAAGAGTGGAATCCTTTAAGAGTCCTACACCAATGTTCTGGATTTCTAGTTGGGGTAAGTGAATATACGGAACACTTCCAGTTACCTGCGAAGCGGAGGCAAAAAAGGATAATTGATTAATGACTATAATAGTACCTTTATGAGGAAAGGAAACCATTCTAAAATATGTAGAAACAATTGCAGTCATCGCATATACCCATGGTCTTCCAAGTAAAATATTATAGTTAAGCGGTTCGTCAACAACCTCAACATCAATACTTACTGTTTTGCCCCCTAATTCAACTTGCAAGTTATTGATAATACCACAAGGTTTATATGTTCTTCCATCAAAATCCTTCAACGTCGTTGATGATTACAATAATTGCGGAGAGCCAAGTGACTTCCAACAGTTTAGAGACATAATGCACGTAGATGCTCCCTCATCAATAATAGTACGATGAACCAGGTGATTGAGAACATTTACTTGGATGGAGAATGCCAATTCTGCTAGTAGTTGCGGTACATAGCCCGTATGATTAAAGACGACAAGATTAGAATCATTCGGATCAATTCCACCAATGGCCGACAATAAAGTTTGTTTCTGGGAGGGACAATTTTGTAATACTTCAAGAGCAAACATAGCTGAAGGGGATTGAACCAAATCTTCAACTATATTATAATTGTGTGCAACTCTTGCTCGAAGATTATATGTCGATTTATGAATTACTCCCTTTGGTGGCTTAATTATCAATTCAGGAATAACAGGAGGTGGTACCGATTCATTAGATGGATTCGTTGCCGAGGTAGTAGGTTGATCAGTGGTCGGACTACCATAGTCTTTATTCCATGTTGACACCAAAATATGTTGTGAAGGTTTTGTAGTGGATAACATTAACACTTGGGAACTAGGAGTTGGATCCGTAGCAACCAAATTTTTGTTTGGATTTGGAAATGGATCTGTCAACACAGCTGATGCATGAGAAGTCTTGATGATTTTTGAGACTTCAGCACGGTGAGGACAATCCCTAACAAAATGTTCCTCATTACAGATTATGCATGGATAACGAGGTTTCCGTGGTCCTGACAGTTGATCAGATGATTGTTCCTGTGGGTTAGAAGTTTGTTTTTTCTTTGATTTCCCCTTTTTCTTACTTCCTGGTTGCTTATCACTTTTGCCTTTGTCAAATGAGACGGCATTTATTTCGGAAGTAGGAGCAGGATCAGATGCAGTAGTGTTATGTGTATTTACAGTGCCTATCAAGCCGTCTCCGGCATGAGAGTCCTTTATTTGAGGAGGAACATCGAAATTAGATTGCGGCGCATTTGGTATTTTCTCGTAGAGCATGCCAGACTGAGTATAAATCAAGTCTAAATACTGGGCACAAGCGATGACTTGCTCTTCTGTGATGACGCCACCTTTAGCCACATCCTCTGTTATAGATGGTAACAAGGATTTGATGAGCCATTCAACAAAGAGCTGATCATGAACAAATGTCTTAACCATTCGTCGTCGGCGATGCCACTCATGAATATGATCTGAAATGTGAGTAGCATTACTCTGTTTGAAGTTGGTCAAGAGTTCCATTCCAGTTTCGTATTTGATCGATAACTGGAAATGGGTCAAAAATACAGTAGCCAAGGCAGTGAAATTGTCAAATGAAGCTCTAGGTAATTCAATGTACCATTTCGCTGTTGGACCTGTGAGCATTCTCTGGAAAAGACGTAATCGAACAGAATCATCATTTAGGGAATTTGATGAACACCATCAATGATAGGTCATAATATGAGTTTATGGGTCTTCTCCATGGTTTCCATTGAATTTAGGAATTTCGAAGGGTAATTTATGTGGTATCACTGGCCACCAAGGAGCATAATTGATAGGATCATTGGTTAACCGGTTTAAATCTAGTAATTCTAAGGTTGCAACAAAAGAAAACTGTCTATTAAGGTCAGGGTGAGCATAGCCAGGATAAGATGGAATCGCTTGGGCAACAGGTCTTTGAGCACCGACATATGGGATTTGTTGCTGGTAACCCAAATAGGGGTTGTTTTGCATGGCAAACGCTTGAGAGTTCTGTTGACCAAAACCTGGATATGGTACTTGTTGATATGAAGTTTGAGGAATTTGCGCCTGAGGCTGCCAAGGGGTCTATTCACCAAGATTATAACCCAAATTAGTGTAAGTTGGATTCGGTTGATATGTATAACCAGATTGTGTTTGTGACATCCCATAAAATGGTGGACCAACTTGTGCATAAATGATTCCTGATACAGGTTGTTGTAAATTAACCAAAGGATTTTGAGTTGGTGGACCCAACATTTGATGATATTGAGTGGAAGAACTCGTCTAATAAGGTTGATGTACAATATTTTGATTCTGCAACAGGGGTATAGATGTATTAACAAGTGGTATTGAAGTGGGTGTAACAGGTTGAATTGGTTGATACGATTGGACAACCGTTTGTGGTTGGATAGGCAGAGTGAGCTGCCATTGACAAACATTCATGTCAACATTAGTTTGACCGAAATGTGACTGAGTACTGTCATATTGGGTAACCATAGGTTTCCCCCCAGCATAAGGAGGATAATAAGACGGAAAATATTGTTCACTGAATGCTGGGAGTCCAGTTGATATGGTATTTAAAGGAATTGACCCATAATGACTGGCTTGATATTGCCCTGATGATGGATTTAATGAATCAAGTCGTTCAGTACTAACTATAAGACTACCAGTTAAAACACCAAATGATGACATTGGTAACAACCATGGTCTTGAAGATTGACCAGAGAAAGTGCCAGACAATGATTTGTAGCATGTTCGGACCGAAGGGCCACCATGAAAATATGACTCCGCTGAGGTTGTGAACATCGACGGAGTAGCGAGGGTAGGAGCTCACGTAATTGGAACAACAAACCCAACCAAAGATGTTGGTTCAGACATGGTTGTTTGACCAAATGTATACTCTCTGAAATAAACGGATGATTGAATGGCAATGGGATCAACAAAAGCAGATGGAAACGATTGAGGAAATGACTGGTACAGGTAAAGGTCTCCCCCAAAGTGGGTTTGACTTAAAGGTGTATCAGGTTGAGGGATTTCTTCAATTGCGATTAAACCAGGAGGAAGAACTTCACCGTCAAGCCCAAAATATATTTCATACGGTTGACTGTGTGATATAGGAGTTTCAATGGCTACAGATGTTTGTGGAGTGACCAAAGTAGGAACAACTTCCGGCTGTTCGGGACTCAGATTTCTGGCAAGGAAGAGACCAAGATCTGGATCAATTTGTGATTGAACAACGTCAGGTCCAGGAGGTATGGTCTCAGCGATTGAATGGATCGTGACCACAGGTATCTGTGAAGACTCCGTTTCGACAACAGTAAACGAATTGGGATGTGTGGAAACAATTTGAGCTAACTCTGGTTTAGATGATGATGATGTTGCACCAGAGGTACGAATTGTACTTGATTACATGAACAACGGGGGGTAGGATTGTTTTCTTCCACGTTTACTAATTTATTTTATCCAAAAACAAATAAACAAAAAGAGGGTAATGCTAGGCAAAAAGGTTTACCAAGAAACTGTGAACTGCAGAATACCTCTCGGTGAACCAAGAAGTACAGGCAGGTAATCTCCCCGAATGTTGTGCTCGGTGTATCACAATTTCAAGGCGGCCAACTCGGTTCACTATGGATGGATAGCACCTAAAAATTGTCCTCCCAAATATACCTGAAGGTACGTGGAGGCCCAAGTCCGTATTAGCGTTGTCTAATGCAAAACCGCACAGTGAGAGCACCCCTTTATACTTATCGTACTGTAACACCGCTCGATATACCCGAGAGTATGTGGACGAGCTACGATATACTTACGTACGTGTAGTGAGGTATTACACTCGGAATGTATCGCAGACAAGTTAACGACAGCTGCTATGTTTTACGACACCGGAACACGTCTCTAGCCTAGACCTCTAAATGTTATCGTTAATGTTCCAAAGCGTTGTTAAGTAAATTGAGATTTATTTTATGTTGATCTTGCTTAACAGTTTGCCTTTCAGGTTCACCACGATGATGTATATAAAATTCCTAAAATGCAAGCTAAGAATGATAAACAAATTTTCACTTTCAGCTTTTTCAATGAAAGACCTAGCTACTAAGGGAAGAGAGCAAACAAATCAATGAATCTCAAACTAAATGCAGATTTCCTAATGTTCCTTTTGCAAAAAACACACAATCCTACATGCAAATGCAAGTTTTTCTTTTCAGTTTCCTTAATGTTATGAATGCAGAAAAGAAACTAGGTGCACTAGATCAATAATCGAAATGCTTTTTACTTTCGAGAAACGAAGAATAAAAACAACAATTTC